>CM021102.1:805660163-806260163 GCA_007115665.2 Sequoiadendron giganteum
ATGCGTTCAACTCCAAGGTTCCTTTTATCACGAATAGACTCAGTTGGTTGATGTGTATATGTTGGTTATTTCAAGGGGACTTACGTAGTTGTTCAATCATAGTGAAACAATGAATGATTTTGACGATATTGCTTTGATGTTCAAATCGATCGGGAAATACTGAATTAAAGGGAAAGGGATAGGAATCCTACAATCTATTTCTAAGGATGGAAGGCAAAACTAGCTTTAACAATCTCCAAACCAAACTTTGTATCGTCTCCCCCTCGGACAACTCTGACAAAGCTGATGCAATCTTCAAAGGATAGGTAGATATTCAGATTGAGATTCAACATGCACACCCCTTCACCACGAAGCAAGTGGACACACAAATCGCAACCGAAGTTAAGTGCTGAAATTCCAGTTGACCACGCAGGGCAGACTTACCGTCAGCAAGCCTGCTAGTGGTATGGATATAGGGAGATATGCTCAAACCAATGTTGCATTCCACAATTAACGCTACTTGCATGGAAACAAAATCTATTCTACTTTACTCTATTCGAATTGGAAAGACGAACAAGCCTTGCTAGCTACTCACAATAGAAGATAGAACCACCAAACAATGATAAATCTTTATATTATGAGAGTGTTCACAACAACTTCTTACAAAGTCCTCAATGGAAAACCTCCTTTCCTCCTCAATCTAAGCTAACTTCTAAGCTAAATGCTATATGCCTTCTATTCTCTAGCTCAACTCTATCTCTGATTCAATTCTAGTTCTAATTAATTACAAATGAGGGGGGATACCCCTTTTATAATAAACCCAGTCCAGTGGACGGTTCAGATCTGATTACAATAAAGGGCTCAAATTGAGCCACCCATGCCCTAATTAAGGTTTATGCCCTAAAAACCGCCACTGAGAGGAGTGGGGCAATGAATGTGCAGAATATTCTCCACTCCTCTGCAGGTCCACTACCTGCAATCAATGCACATCGTCCTCCTGCAGCAGATCGTCACCCAGAAGAGCGTTTCCTTTTTCCTTCTCACTGGCTGCAAATCTGGTGAACCTGGCTAATACTTCCTCAACTTCCTGATCGGAGATAGGAGGAATGTGATCCAACTGAAACTCTAAAACTGCAACTGTTTGCCCATGCCGGGCACATGATTTCTTCCAGGCAACAAGGGCATCCTGGGTGTTCTGTATGATACTAGAGAACGTGGCAGTGTTCTCGAAATCATCCTGAGTGAAGGTTTTCACCTCAGAGAAGAATGGCGTCAATCTGTCCTTTAGTCCATCCCCAGTTATCTCTTCAGAAGTCAACCTCCTGGCAAAGATTGCCTCCAATGTGTTGAGAACTCCATCCAAGCTGTTCGTCATGGCCTTCCTGACCCTGACCGAATCTGCTTGTGATGCATCATAGAATCCCCGGCCTGTGACTACTGAAGAATACCATCTGGCAAAGTCGTATCTATCTCCTTGCTAGATAACACCTCCCTCAACCAAAGTGAGTTGAGGTATGCTCATCAAAGCTCCTAGACGGAGAACAACTCTCGTCTGATAGATGCGAGCCTCACCCCAAGCATGGTTAACTACCTCCACTCTAGCCATAATATCGGAAGCTTGCCCATAGGCATGTGCAAGATCTTCCATAAACTTTTTTGTCTCTGTACGCACATTGGCAACCCACGTGTCTGCCTGCTGTGCCATTCTCCTTAAATCTTCTAATCCACTGATTGACTCCCTGGAAAACTCAGCGGGGAGCTCGATTGCAGGATTTTCTTGCCCACAAGGACGGGACAAGTGCTGCACGTAGCCAATCAGTGTCCGATGCTCTACCTCCAACCTTTTGTACTTGCTCTCAACATGGGACAATCTGTCCTTGAGTGCCCGATAGGAATTATCGCACTCCTCTACCACCTGTGCCCCAGTAGGGCGGCCTAGTTCCATGGTTGTCACAATATAGTTCTCAAGAACGGCCTTGTCTCTATCACATTCCTCCCGTGGAATTGCCATATGCAAGGTTCGGGATCCATCCTCATCTGTGGATATTTTGGAAAACTTCCTAGCCTTCTTCTTCGTGGGAGGTGCATTGATCCTTTGCAGCAATTCCTCCATCTCGATTGCAAGATCAGTCTCATCCACAGGATGACGCCTCATCCTATCCCTCAGCCAGTCTGGCACCTCCTGTCGTGTGTCTGCTATGATGAAAGGCTGCTCTACCTCGACCTCTACTTCATGGCCCTTGTTCCGACGAGGCTCATCATCATCTATGGGCTCGGTGTCTCCTGAGCTCTGGGCATCTCGATTGGAAGCAACATCATCCTCGAGAGCTACCTCAATCTCATGCTGAAACTGAGTATCTGTGGCAGTGCCTTCATCGGTCTCCTGCCGGTTCTCCTCTTGACTATCCTCTTGGGGCACGTTGATGCTCTGGCCCACAGACTCCCTACGAAGTGGCTGGCTCTCTATTTATACTGCTTGTTCTGCCTGCAACCTCTTCCTCTGATCAGCAAATAGGGACACTTCCTGTATGCTCGGAGAATGTGTTCGAACCGGCATGTGCAAGGATTCCTCAACTATCACAGGCTCCGGGCGTGCTGGCTCTTTTCCCCTAGGCTCTGGAGCTGGATTACTCCGTCTCCTCGAATCAGCCGATGGTAACCTGTTGTCTCCCATCAAATTGTAGGTAAGGGGAATTGACCTTCCCTTTAGTCGGCTGACATGTCTCTCTATCCAACTCCGTGTAAATGTCAGGACTGGGATACAAAGTGTATCCAAGTCGGTGATCTCTAGCTCTGACCAATCTGGGAGTGGCAAGGGCGTGTTTCTTACTGTGTCATAATCAACCTGTACAACGTTTATGTCTTTCTCAGTCTGATCTGGTACAGGAATAATCTCGCACTCTCTGATCATTGCCAATGGTATCTGGGAAAACATCCTCTTTCTAACTTCGACCTCATCTACTGCACTTGCCCAAAAATGTTCTATTTGTGCCTTGTGCCTAAACTCCTCTGTCAATACCCACCTGATATTTCTATGAGGATCGTAGTAGTGTCTGCTGGAATGGTAAGAAAGCTGAAAGAACTGGAGCTCCGCCTCTGCCTCCCTTGCTGCCTGCAGTGATGGGCATACTTCGTCTGAATTTCCCATAGCAATCGGGAACCCAAGTCCGCCCTTCTTCTTCTTCTTTTGAATCTTATCGTAGGTAATTAGTTGCCTAGAAACTTCCAGCATCACTACCTTGTTCGTGGGATATCGGGGCAACCTGTATGGGTAGGAAGAGAATCCCTGCAGCCTTATGTAAGTGAATTTTGGGAATTGGATAAACCAACATCCAAATTTCTCAATCATTTCTTGTGCCTCCCTCGATATTCTGTGATGGGTCCTTTGCTGCAAGGTCCTCGTGATGTGCATAGTAAAGGCATCGTTGACTCTTTTGTAATTAGTAGTGCTTGTCAAATGCAACTGCGGACAAGCCTCGAATATTTTGAATTGCTGAGAACCGCAACCAATTGGTTCTTTGTAAGAGATCCCCCTATATCTTGTCATGCGAGCCAGCATATAGACGAGGTAAGAGCCCATATAAAATGTTTTAGTCCTCTTCACGTTGCGGAGCTGCTCATGTAGACCATCACCGATTAACAGTGCCCAATCCATGAAATCCTTGCCCTCCAGTACCAAGTTGACAAAGTAAAACATCCAAGGTTCGAAGAGGAACGCTTGGGGACACCCTCCAACTCTACTCAACATCATAATCAGGTCGCCAAACTCTTGCTTCAAGTCTTCGGAGATTATTTGTTTGGGCAACTTCGTACGAGTTGGTTTGGGCTTGATCATCCACCTAGTGTTTATCACATCAGCACACCGGTCCGTTGTAGATGAATACATTCTGTCAGCCCTGTCCTTCGTTTTGTAAATCATTTTCTCGTGGGCGGGGATCCCGAATGCCTCTCCGATTGCTTGTGGTGTCAGGTTAGCCAGCACCTTGCCATCTGGCGCAACGATTGTCCTCTTCTCTGAATCATAGTGGTGAGAGCATTCCATAATGAGTTCCGGGCACCGGATGGCTGGTGGAAAATTTGCAGCTGCATATAATCCACTTCTGACAATGCTATGTGAAGTCACTGATGGGCTATGGCCTCCAGTCCCCATTATCCTTCTTTTGAACGCCTCCAGGTTAAACGAGCCCAGGTTTGTGTCTGCCAGCCTGCCCAACTTTGATGTGAACTTTGATTCTGGTAGGAAAGACTTGCTTAATTTTTTGATTACTGCCTGTCTGGACTCAGCGTGGACGTTCTTGCCTGCAGCTCTTCTGCTTGACTCGGCCATTCTCAACTATTGCCCGTTTACTTCAACGTTCTCAGAAATTTCCTTTGGGTTGCAGCAACACAATGCCCAATACTTGGAAATGTTTGCCTGCAACAATTTAACTTTAACAAATTTGAAACCTCCTCTTTGAAGTTCGCACTTTTCCTTCTAACTTAGCAACTTTCAGCAACTTAAAACTTTCTCCTCAAGTCGCACTTAGGCATTCAGCAGCTTCACTTTGGTAAATTCGAACCTCCTCACAATTGCAGCAATTTAGAAACTCACTTCTCAGAAACTTGAAATCTTGATAAGGTAGGTCGCACTTCTCCAGCAAGTTTGTGACTTCAGCAATTCGTGCTTCAGCAACTCCAGTCCTTCAGGGATTCGAAATCCTCAACCTCCAGCTCTCTAAAAATTCGAAATCCTCAGCAACTTTCAGCTCTTCTCACAACTTCGAACTTCTCACTTTCAGCTCTTCAGCAACTTGTGAGAGAAAAATGAAGAGAACTTCAAAACTTATAGCTTGGGCGAATTCCTGTAGAGGCTAAACTTAGCAAATATTTTTAATTCATTTTCCCTCTCTTTTCCAGTCACAACACTTGTCGTCTGAAGCACCGGAATCTCAAACTTCTAGAATTATGAATTCATCACCTCTGCACAGGCCTGCCTTGTTGCGTTTGATTTCTTCAAAACATTACATCGTTTACTTCTTTGAACAATTTCGAAAAGTTTGGCTAAGGCATTCTGGCTAAATTTATCAGGTTCAAACTCTTTAGTGAAATTTCTCATCCATTTTAGTCGTTTGCCTTAGAGAAATTTCACTAAATTTGCCTTAGGAATTTTATTAAAAATAGGTACTGGGCAAAATATCCATCGAAACGATGTGAGTGAGGCGTAGAATAACTCTGAATCACTTCCGAATTGCAAACGTTTAATACCTAGAAGAAAAATCTTCCTGTAATCCATTGTTTTCATGTGTATCCGGACGAAGGGGTACGTTTAATTTTTATTATTTTCAAAAAAAAAATAATAAAAAGGCTAATGTTTTCAATCTTGTCCTCCGGATGTCTTTCACTCCTGCAATTTCAATCTTCTCGGCCTTGGCAAATTATCTTGATTTTCCCTGAAGAATTTTCCTCGAAAGATTTTTTTATAACTTTGGCAACTGGCATCATCCTCTAGGCGTATTCATTATTTTTCATTTTCCCTTAAGAAAATGCCTTAGGAATTTTAAATTTAATTTTATCTCTAGAGGGCGCACTTGAACATGTCATGAGTTTCATTTTATTCCTTAGGCAACTTTTTTTTTTTGCTTTAGGAAAAATTCCTAGAAAATTCATTTAAAATCATCCATGAGGGGCGTACCTCATCTTATGCATCAACTTTTGCTTTCACCCCTTAGGCATTTTCACGCCTAGAGGCTAACACCTTATCCCTTGCGAGTTTTCATGTGTTAAATTCCACCTTAGGGCGCATTTGCCATGGGTAGGAGGAATTTTCATACTTAGAAATATTTTCCAAAATCACGCCCTCCTTGTCTTTACCTTAGGCGCATGTAGCATGTGGAGGAGATTTTCCATGCCAAGTTTTATCTTGCCTTAACAAATTTCCATGGGCGCATTTCATGTGGTGACCTTTCACCTTCCCTTGGCGCATTCAGCCTAGAGGACTTCCATTTCCCTTGAGCGCATTCAGCCTAGAGGACTTCCATTTCCCTTGAGCGCATTTCATAGTGTGAGAGGGAATTCCCACGCCTAGCTAGTGGCTCTTCATCTCCTCTTGGCGCATATGGGCTAGTAGACTTCCTTGTTATCCTTGAGCGCTTTTCATTCACCACCCCACGCCTAAGACATGACCCTTCACCTCCTTCTAGCGCATTCCTCATGTGCAACCTCCTTCTTTGAGCGCATTCTCCTATGCAAGATGGAAAACCCACTCCTAGAGTGACTGTTCAGCTTCCTTGGGCGCATTTAGGCCATGGAACTTCCATTCTAGGCGCATTTGACCTTGTGAGGAGGAATTCTATGCCTTAGGAATTTTTTTCATGTCTTCTTTGGTGACCTTTCACCTTCCCTAGGCGCATTTGGCCTTGTGAGGAGGAATTCTTTCTTTATCTTAGGCGCATATTGTCTAGTGAGGAGGAAAATGCTATGCCTTAGTGAATTTTTTACATTTTTGGTGACCTTTCACCTTCCCTAGGCGCATATAGGGGTATGAAGAGGAAAATCTCTTTGCCTTGGAAATTTTATCATGCTTTTGAAGGGCGTGTTTCATTCTTGCTCAGGGAAATTCTCACACTTAGAGAATTTTTGAATCTTTCCTTCCTCCTGGGCGCATATGAGAGTGTTTGCCTGTCAGCTATGTTTGTAAAATTTCCAACGCCCTTTATGCCCTAGCCTTCTATTTTTAGTAACTTCGGAGGAGTCAGGGTTTCTTTGCATTTCATCCTGTTCCGAGCTGGAAGTGGCGTGGCTGTGCCCTCGTTGACCTATATCACCTCGTTTATACCTGATTTGGCACAGTACATGCTATTTTTAGCCATTTGCTAATTTTAGCAAACCCTAGAATTGACCAATTTTGTATCTCTGTTTGCTTTGAAATTTGTTCCACTTGTACTTGGTGCTGAAAGAGACTCATTCACACATTTTTCCTGACGAGGACGTGCTATTTTTAGCCATGAGGTGACTTGCTAAAAATAGTAAGTATTCAGATCGTGTTCAAATTTTACCAGCCGGTAGCCTGAAGGATGCTGATTCCGGTGGCGTGCTTCGTTCTGTCATTTCTGCATTTTGCTTCATCTATTTTTAGACGTGGCAAGGGAAACCCTAATCTGATCTGCATGTGCTCTGATTTGTTCCTGACTGTCCTTGATCGTGCCTGATTGCGCCTGATTGCTGGACTGAAGTGGTGGGTAGCTGCTGGGATGATACTGCTATTATAGTAAGTGTCTGGAAAGTGGTCACCCGGATGTCGGACGAGCTTGCATGTCACAGTGCCTGTGGGATCTCAAAAAACCCAGAAAAACCCAGAAAACTGGTCAAAGTTTTGGCACTGGCTAAAAATAGTAAGTCCTTGAAAACTGACCCGATCCATCTGCATGTCATATCATTGCGAAGGCCTCGCAAAACCCACATGGAATATCTAGACATGCACTGAAAATTCTTGCATGCAAACCCTAAAAATAGCCTCGGGAGGCTGAACTCTGAAAATCACCATCTCGCCTTGCATGCTACATCATCGCGAAGGTCTTCGAAAACGCAGATCAATTCCCCCGTCACTCACCGGAGAATTGCTCGTTTAAATCCTGAAAATAGCCTTCGAAGGCTGAACTGCTAAAAATAGCCAGTTGTCGGAATCCATTCAAATTTCGCGTGTAGGCATTTTGAAGCTGCCCGATTGTGGTGGAACTGACAGAATTCCAAAATCTCGATAAAATAGTCCCAAATTGAATACTTACTAAAAATAGTAAGTTGTCGGAATACAGTGAAAATTAAGTGGGACCCTGCTGGAAGTCTTCTGACTGCTGCACTAAGCTCGAATTTCAATTTTATAACTCAGTTTGACCTTTAATAAGCCTGACTGATGAAAAACCCTAATTTCACAGACTTGAACAATACTTCAACCCAGGTCAAACGACGGGACATCCTCGGAAGGACCAGAGATAGAGAGAGACGCACTAACCAAAGCCAAAAGACCAGAATGGAGCAAAAATTAGGGGGTCCCCATCTGAATGGGGTGATGTGTGAAAAAGGTCACAACAAGGCGGACTTCACCAATGCTTGGACATGCTTCCCTGTTGGAAGGCGGACTTTGCCTTGTGCCTGCCATTGCTTTGGGTGAACTTTGCCAATGCTTAGACACTTCCTTTCTTGTGGCGTACTTTATACTTAACCAAACATCTGACTTAGTCAAAATTTTCAAATTTTCTCTCTCCTTCTGGGTTGGACGGACTTGGAGGTTTCTCTGCCATTTTGCATTTATGTCCATGCCTTAGAAATTTATTTCATGTTGAGTTGGGCGGAGTTCGTGTTTGCCTTGCCATACACTCTTCCTTCCGTGCCAAAGAATTTTATTCCGTCATGCCGAGGAGTGGATTTCATGCTAGCTTGATCCCCTCTCTCTCTTGGCATATATTTTTTTTTTTTATCCATGCCTTAGAAAAATTTCCTCTCCCAAAGTTGGGCGGACTTCAACCTCTCCTTGACATTGGCGCACTTTAGCCTTGCTTTGTCCAAGGGCGGACTTGGACATCTCTCTGACATGGGCGGACTTGGAGGCTTGTCTTTCCATCCACTTCTCTCATGGGTGGACTTGGAGCTTGTCTTGCTAGTGCCTACCTTTGGCTTGCCAAAGGCAAGGGCGGACTTGCCATGATTCTCTGCCATCCTCTACTTCCGTATGGCAGACTTCATCCTTTTCTTGCCAATCACATTTTTCTCCGTGCCTTAGAAAATTTCTATCATGCTGAGGAAGGGCGGACTTCATGATGGCTTGGCCATCTTCCATACTTGGCGTATTTTTGGCCAATGCCTTAGACAAATCTCTCTTCTCTCCTCTGGGCGAGCTTCACCTTCCCTTTTCCATCTCTTCTTGGCTTGGGCAAACTTTGGAGGCTGGCTTCCATTGACTTTTGGGGCGGACTTTGACCTTGCTTGGACAGGGGCGGACTTGGCAAGCTCTTTGACATGGCGGACTTTTGGCTCTCTCTGCAAAGGGAGGACTTCATGCTCTGGCTTGCCAATGGCGAGTTTCTCCAAGACTTGTGCTAGGGCGGACTTTGAGCTTGGCCTGCCATTCCCTTCCTTGGGCTTGCCAGAGGCAAGGCCGGACTTCATGCTTCTCATGCCATGGCGGACTTCAGCCTTGGCTTGCCAGTGCCTACCTTTGGCATGCCAAAGGTAGGGCGGACGTCATGCTCTGTCTGCCATTCTTTTCCCATGGGCGCATTTCTCAGACTTAGCCATTTTTCCAAACTTTTGCCATTTTTCAAAACTTTTGCCATTTTACCTTGATTTTCATGATTTCTGGAGGCGTGTTGAATTCATGCTCTGTGGGATCCGAAAATAGAAACTTTCCAAAAATAGAAACTTTCTAAAAATAGAAAAAGCAAAAAGCATCCCTAAAAAATAGGAACTCCAGAATGGCGTAGAAATGCCAAAAATCAAAAAATCAAAAAGCAAAAAAGCAGAATCCCTAAAAAATAGGAAGTGTTAGAATTGACTCAAAGCAATGGCGTTCCTCGTCTACCGGTCCTTCTAAGCACTTCCATGACATCTAGGCACTGATACGGGCTTAAATTCTCTACTTGGCTCAGATGATTTCTACAAAACTCTAACTCCTCATTGTAAATAAATGGTGATAAGCAGTTGCGTTGCCAAGGCAAAAACCGAAAAAGCAAAAAGAAGGGGGTCCCCATTTGCGATGGGGCAATGTGTGAAATAGGTCACAACAGTCCCCATCTTGGATGGGGTGATGTGTGAAAAAGGTCACAACAAGTCGTCGGTCATAGTCAGTCATAGTCGTCTGCAATTAATTATATTTAAATAAGACTATAGTTAGTTTATAATATTTCATATACTTTTGTACATGGTTTGGGAAGATTAATTCCTGACTAGTGATTAGTTTTTGTCATGAAGCATCGTGACGGTTGGTTCCTCAACCACCGCTAGCTTGGTTTTTGTATTCGAGTCAGTATAGTTGGGGGTGTGTGTTGGTACTTATGATATTATGTTATATGCTTTGATTCTAGTACGACTATTGTACTTGGTTACCACGAATAATAGATGTACTATTTTGCTGTGCAATATGCATTCATGATTGTTCATACTTGTCTATGCTATGTTAATTCCGTTTACTCTCGTAGTATGTTGTGAGTACTCCAACGAGTAAACATTTGGCGTTGTTGCCTAAGCGGACCTTGGAATCACTCGCCATTATGGTAGCGTAATGGGTCGATCGACGGAGGAGCCTAGAAACTAATGAAGAAAGAGAGAATGACTTGACACGAGATTTGGTAAATCTGTGGAACATATCCCCAAGAGATCACGTACGGAGGGAAGCCCTTAGGCGAGAAATCCCTGAGGCAGTTATCTGGGATAGACTGGAAGTGAATGACGAGGTTGATCACCTTCTCAACCATTTGCCAAGATTGTTGGCCCGCCACTTCATTATCCTACAGGACCTTCGAGTGGAGGAGGATCAGGAATGCTGAAGGCAACAAATCTTGCAGCGGTATGAAGAACGAACCAAACGGGAAGAGGAGGAATGAGACACTAGCTGGAGACGTACCCTTGGCAAGCAACAATGATCGCGTGAATGACCTGTAATGCTCGTACGACCAAACAAAGACAAGAACCGAATACCATTCGGGCATGAAGCTGAGGAGGAAAGGATTCAACAATCACTAAGAGCACAGGAGCAAGAAAACTGCGACGGAGATTAAGGCAAGTTGATAAGGAGTTAAATGAAGATTTGATTGAAATAAACCAAAGTATATAAAGAACAAATGCTAATCTCGAGAAGATAGACCAATCCATCAGTAGAGCACATCAGACTTTTGTGGGAGGGACGAAGGACCCTTCACCTCGTACGTAGAAAAATATTAAAGCCGAGAAAATGAAAATGAATTGAGTGGAGAACTTGAGAACAACATCCGATGCATTCGAGAGTTGTCCATATCGGACGACGACGAAGGGCTGAGGACTGAGAGATTTGAGCGCAAGACCCCTTGGCAGAGGGAGAACCAGAGTGGAACCCAAGAGACTCAAGGTGTCAAGGATGCTGATTGAAGACGCGGGAGTGACTTGTACGTGGCTAAGAGTGCAAGTGACGCACCGAAACGTGACTGGGAAACCGGTCTAGTTGGGTCCAATACACAAGGAGGACAACGACGAAGGATGGTGACTCTAGAGTGGTAGAAGCTGCCGAAGTTTACAGGGAATGGGTTAGAAGATCCAGTACGACATTGCAGAACATGTGAAACAGTTTGGATAGCAAATGGACAAGATGATTTAGATCACTAGTTGAAAGCATTTTTGGCGACACACAAGGATAGTGCCATAGATTGGTACTCAAAATTGGACGAAGCAAATAAAGCTTCATGGAGTAATCTGAAGCAAACATTTCAAGATGAATTCAGACTTCTTAGGGACGATAACGAGATCGTAGCAAAAATCTATAATACCAAGCAAGGGAAGCACGAGAGTGTGTGGACCTACAACCGAAAACTGAAGGATCTACTGGGGAAACTTGAGTCACAACCAACAGATGGCCTAAAGAAGAGATGGTTTATTGAGGGTATCCTCCCTTTGCTACAGAAGAAAATGAAGGTGATACCTCCATCCTTGTACACTGAAGCATACAACTGTGCGATGGACTTTGAGAGTGAAACCAAGACAAGTTCACGAGGGAAAAAGAAAGATGATGACAAAAGTATGGGGGAGAGTGAAGATGAATCAAAAACTGTACAAGCCCTCCGTGGAGACATGCTGAGAATGATGAAATAACTGAAAGCCGACAAAGAAGGGTCGAAGGAGGCGAACGAACTATGGTGTACGGACTGCAACGTGAAAGGTCACACGAAGGAAAATTGTCTGAAGAAGTTATTTTGCGATATCTGCTAAGTGATGGGACATTCCGTCAAAGAATGCCCATACAACTTAAAAGCCAAAAGTGCACAAGTACTCTTCGCTCAAGGAGAACCATCGACACCACCGAAGACACCACCAAAGCCCCAATACAAAAGCAATGCATCCCCTAGAGGTTACCGAAGCAACATAAGTTTGAGGAACAAAATACAATACGATAGTAAAGGATGACCCATGATACAATGCCAAAAGTGCAACGAATGGGGCCAGTTCGCCAGGGAATGCCAGAACACCCAAGGTTTGAGGGGAAGATTGTGCAAGTGGTGTGGGCCAGGCGACCATGAAGATAATGAATGCCCCAAGTAGAAGGGTATCCATATGCTGGAAGTAGAAGAACAAGAGGTACTGGCGATCACCAAAGCACAGGTGAAGAAGGCAACCGACCCAGATCCACGTATGGAAAAACAAAGGATGAAGGAAGCAAAAGCCGAAGTGGAACTGGTGATGGCGAAGGAGAACAAAATACCTTTGGAGAAACCAGAACCTCTTGGCGGTCGGAGGCGGAAACCAACATCATACGACAGGTATTGCAAACCACCGTACCCATCAAAGTAACTGACCTTCTCCAAACTCTACCGTGTTGGGACTGGCAATGACAAATTTCTTTGGGGATGGCAAGCAATCAAGATCAGAGGATGGAAGGCAAGAAATGGTACCTGAACCACCACTCTACAGTGAACAAACCATCGACCTTGGACTGTTGACGACAAACATTGGGAAGATGCTAGTGGTTGTTCAGATGCCAGCGGTTGCTTAGATGTAGATCGAAGGGAACATTTTGACAAATACTATCATCGACGGAGGATCAGGAGTCAATGTACTACCCAAAGGCACATGGAAGAGTCTTGGGAAGCCAACACTCTGGCCACCAACATTCCAACTCGTCGGTGTCGATCAACATGGTATCAAACTGTTGGGAACGCTGATGGCACAAAAGGCGGTGATCGGAACACAACCATTCCTACTGAACTTCGTAGTCATTCCATTGTAGAGGAAGGCCTACGATGCGTTGCTAGGACGAGGATGGTTAGTGGTAGCCAGTGCAAATCATAATTGGAAGAAGAATACACTCTCGATCGAGAACAACAGGCGGAAGTACGTCATTGACTTGAAGAACCAAGCTGTGAGCGAAGAATTGGCCTACTCCGAATTAGAATTGGATGGAGGTGTGTCAGATGTCGAAGAAGGAAGGTAGGTGATGGAACTGAATGTCGATGGCGTACTCGAACTTGAGAGTTTCTCGGAGGATGATACAAGCTCACTAAATGGGTTGTTTCCCTGGCAAATGGAGGATTACGACGTGTTCCATCAAGAGTGTAAAATGCTACAAATCGAAGAAATCCAAGAAGGAGAGGAGAAGAGCACGCCTAGCCAGACACTTCTGACTGAGTATGGAGAGTACAAAGAAAGAGTATTAGAAGCAGACGATATGCGAACCCAAAAGTCTGAACAGGTACAAGATGAAAAAATTGTGTTGGAGCCAAAAAATGAAAAAATAGCTAAGGAGAAAATAATGGAGTTAAAAATTGAAAAGTATGAAAAAATTAAAAAATTAGAAAAAAAGAAAAGAGATGAAGAAAGAGAAAAAGGAGACAAAGAAGAAAAAATGAAGGTCTTTTTTGTTGTATTTACAAGATCTGCACAACAAATTCTCCTAAGTTTTGCAGCAATTCTTTTCTATCATTTATAGACTAGCATTTGTTTATAAATTTTATACTTTCCATTGCACATACAATAGGCCAACATACATATATTTGTCATTTTACATTCTGTGTCTCTTGTTCATTCAACAAATCGATATATATGTGTGTATCCTTTGCCTATCCTTTGGCAATGCAAACAATGGTATTGGTAAATCATTTTCTTTTGCATCTTATTGAATTTGTAAAGGAATGTGTACAATGTTATACCTATAAAACACAGATTGAGCTGTGTCTTTCAAATTGTAAATGAATCTGTTAAATTTTGTTGGAGCCAAAAAATGAAAAAATAGCTAAGGAGAAAATAATGGAGTTAAAAATTGAAAAGTATGAAAAAATCAAAAAATTAGAAAAAAAGAAAAGAGATGAAGAAAGAGAAAAAGGAGACCAGGAAGAAAAAAAGACAGAGGAGAGAGAAAAAAGACGAAGGAAGGAGAAGATGGTAAAAGCAAGAAAATATTAAAAATAAAGGAGAGAAGATAAGAAAAAGAACAATTTCTTTAAATGGTCGTACGTCCTTGATGGCTGGGGCTTGGCGAATTAAAAAAGAGAAAAATAAAGTTTGGCGAAAAATTAAAAGCATCATAGTACGGCCATTTAAAGAAATTGCCGAGAAAAATAAAGTTCGGTGAAAAATTAAAAGCATCATAGTACGACCATTTAAAGAAATTGCCGAGAGAAATAAAGTTCGGCGAAAAATCAAAAGTATCATAGTACGGCCATTTAAAGAAATTGCCAAGAAAAATAAAGTTCGGCGAAAAATTAAAAGCATCATAGTACGGCCATTTAAAAAAATTGCCAAGAAAACTAAAGTTCAGCGAAAATTAAAAGCATCATAGTACAACCATTTAAAGAAATTGCCGAGAGAAATAAAGTTCGGCGAAAAATCAAAAGCATCATAGTACGACCATTTAAAGAAATTGCTAGGAGAAATAAGGTTTGGCAAAATATTAAAGTCAAAAGCATCATTAAATCTAAAATCGTACGGCCATTGGGAGAGAGAGGAAGTTTGGCGAAAACAAAAAATTGCCAAGACCATATATTGGTAGGTAAGAGAAGGGCGTATGACATTAGTAACCAGAGAGAAGGCGTACGGTGCATCACAGAGAAGCATGGAACACTGGACAAGGAGGTCGTACGACATAGTATAATAGGTTGAAGACAAACGACATTGGATTGCAGAGAAATCACAAGGCGTGGAAAGCACTGGCAATCAAAGGAGGTTCATACGGCACAAGGCATTGCAGAGAAAGGTCGTATGGCCCTAGGAAGGTAGTATTTTGCGGAGTTCGACAGTAAAAAAGAGAAGTTGGCACTTGGCAATCCTTCACATCGTATAATGTCTGGCAAATTATCAAACCGTACGGCCTTGGACATACTCCAGGTAGAAGAGGCGTTCATCAAGTTGGGCAAAGATATCAAAATGTACGACCTCAGATGAATTTGTTCGTACAGGTGAATGAAGACTCTGGCATGCGAATGATTAAAGGTTTTGGCTTATGGAATTTGGCGAATACATGGCAAGTACAAACCGTACTGCCAAGAAAATTGCCAGGCACACTTGCCACACCACCAAACTTGGCATCGCTAGTTGCCACACCGCTAGACTTGGCACAACCAGTTGCCGCACCGCTAGACTTGGCACTGCCAGTTGCCACACCGCTAGACTTGGCATCGCCAGTTGCCACACTGTTAGGGTTGGCAGTTGTAGTTGCAGGAAGTACATTGCCAGGTTCGATAGTTTCAGGAAATGCACTGCCAGGGTTGGCAGTTTCAGTTTCAGCTACATCGCCACCGCCAGATTCGGCAATTTCGGGAGATGTAGTGCCAGGGTTGGCAGTTTCAGTGGCACAACCAAGAGATGCACCACCAGTTCTGGCAGTTTTAGGGGATACATCGCCAGTTTTGGCAGTTTCAGGGCTACGCCGCTAGGTCTGGCAATTTCAGGGGATACGTCGCCAAGTTTGGCAATTTTACGAGATACGTCAACAGATTTGGCAACTTTAGGGGATACACTACCAAGATTGGCGCTGCCAGTTACCTCGACACCAACCACATTGCAAGACACGCCAAACATGCTAGTGTTGACATTGCCAACACCGTCCAGACAACCGTCGGGCGTAGTGCCAGGAGAATCGGGAGCATCACCAAGACTGACACCATTTGTGATGAGCCTTGCTGGCTAAAGCCTCGAACCCCTGTCTTTTATTTATCTTTATTGTGTTTTATGTTTTTTATAGAAGAATTTCTAGAAGGAAATAGAAGGGGTGCACAACATAAATGCTTATAAAATGTAAATCTGAGCTAATGTAAACAAATTGATATTACAAAAGGTAATAAATAAGCTCAACAATGGATTCAAGACTCGTAAACATACCTGAAAGCTCCCAGATTATTTATTTAAGAAAAGAAGTCCAGTTTGCTAGCCAAGATGGTGAAAACTGGCTAAATCCAATGTAGGAAGCTACAATAAATGTAAACCAGCTCTGAAACTGAGGTAAATGAGTGGTAAATTCTAGACACCAAGAAAGGTGAAGAGAAACCCTCAAACTGGAAGGCGTTTCTCCAAGAAACCTCAAACGCCCTTGCACAGGAAGCTACGCACTTCAAGCAAACAACTCAGCTCTCAACTCTGAAGGTACGACCATGATGTCAACTGCCTGCCATGATGAAAGGACGCCATCTCCACAAACCCTCCTATCTTTGATAAATAACTCAACAAAACTCTGATAAAGCACAATAGAACCTCTGTATGAAGCCCTCACAAACTGCACAAATTCGGCTGGTCTCTCACAGCCTCAAAAGTGCTCAACACTGAAGAGATTCCGTTCTCCAATGGAAAAATGCTCAAAAACCGTGATCACAGGTGAAAGCATAGGAAGAAGCCAAAGGCAAAGTCAAAATATTCAATAGATGAATTTCTCATTGCCAAAATGCCTTATATGCAAAAAGGCACGACTTCCAAGAAAGATACGCCCTTCTTCATATTTTAAATCTTTTAAAAATATATTTAAGTCATTTCAATAGTTTTGACTTAAATACTTGGGCGCCCTTTTGTAATTTAAGTGATTAAAATATTAAATCACCTTTTTAGAATATTTAAGTGATATAAAATGTATAAAGTCAATTTGACTTTATAATAAGGCCTTAAGTTAATTAATTAACTCAAATCACTTAAAAATTCATAACTCCCTCAAAACTCCAAATATTCCCGTGCTGTCAGAAGATGTCAACCCCTGAACTGCTAACGCCTGCTGTGAACCAAACTCTGAGCTCTGAAAACGAGATCGACCAAGCTCTCCAGAAAGTACCACTGACCCTCTAACCAAACCAGTTAGCCCACAAGGGTCCAATAAAGGGCTAACACACTGTTCCCGAGAACTGACTAGAGAGGGGACATCACAATCCGCCCTCCCCAAATTTGCTTAGCCCACAAGGGTCCAATAAAGGGCTAACACACTGTTCTCGAGAACTGACTAGAGAGGGGACATCACAGTCCGCCCTCCCCAAATTTGTTTGCCCACAAGCAAACTCAAAGCTGGATGCTGGAGAATATTGTCACTCTCCCAAGTAGCATCCTCTGTCGGTAGATCTTTCCACTTCACCAAATATTCCCTGATAACTCGCCTCCGAAGATGACGCTCTCTGGAATCCAGAATGGCCTTAGGTATCAAAATCAATTTTCCCTCATCATCCAGGGGTGGTAAATCAATAGGAGTCATCTGTGGTCCCAATGCCTTTTTGAGGCGCGACACATGGAACACATTGTGAACCTTCTGGTTCATTGAAAGATCTAACTCATAAGCCACTTCACCAACACGTCGGATAACCCTGAATGGTCCATAGTATCGTGGCTTAAGTTTCTCGTCGCCCTTCTTATGAAGGGTGGACTGCCTATAAGGCTGGAGCATCAAATACACCAAATCATCGATCTCGAAGGATCTCTCCACTCGCCTTTGATTAGCATATTGTTTTTGCTGATTTTGAGCTTTCTGAATATTCTCCCTAAGTGCTCTCATAATGTCCTGATTCTCTTGCAACAAATCGCCAGCACTAGGTACTCTACTGTCACTCAACAATAAATCTAGAAAGCTCAGAGCATCATATCCATATAATGCTCAATATGGTGTCATCTGAATACTCATGTGATGAGTGGTATTATAGCAATACTCACAAAGGTATAACCACTTCACCCATGCCTTCTGCTGTCCTGAACTGTAATTCCTCAAGTATCCCTCCACCCATTTGTTGACTATCTCTGTCTGCCCATCTGTCTATGGGTGGTAGCTGGTGCTCGGAGTGAGTTCTATCCTGCAAAGTTTGAATAACTCCTGCCAGAAGTTACTCAAAACCTGCTATCGCTGTCACTGACTATACTTTGAGGCAATCCATGCAATCTGAATACCTCGCGGAAAAACAAGTCCGCCACCTGAGTAGCTGTGTGTGTAGTAGTGATTGAGAAGAAATGTGCATACTTCGTCAACCGATGTACTACTACATAAATGTTGTCTTTCCCTTGAGCTTTCGGCATGCCCATAATGAAGTCCATAGACAAGCATTCCCACTTCCTCTCAGGAATAGGAAGCGGCTGAAGTAAACCTGCAGGGTATGTATATTCTTGCTTGTTCTGCTGACAAACAAGGCATTCCCTAACATACTGAAGAACAAATGATTTGAGACCCTTCCAAGAGAATCTCTCCCGTACTTGCCTGTAGGTCTTAAAGTAGCCAGGATGTCCTGCCATAGGCGAATCATGAAATGATCTCAATACCATGTCCCTCATCTCAAAACCTGGGATAAGAAATATCCTCCCTTTGTAAATGATAAGATCATCCACAAGTGAGTATCTGTCATCCTGTACTGTCCCATCCACTATGCTAGAAGCCCACAGATTCTTAGCATACTCTGCCACTATCATGTGTCTCCAGTCCTTTGAAATCTGTGTGATGGAGCTCAAGTGAGGGCAGCGAGATAAAGCATCAACAACCACATTCTGAGTGCCCTTGACATAGGCGATGTCAAAATCATAGGACTGAAGTTTGCTAACCCATTTCTGTTGCCTTTCGTTCAAATCTTGCTGTCCAAGAAAATGTTTCAGACTATTGTGATCGGTTTTAACACTGAATTTACTACCAACCAAGTATTGCCTGAATTTGGCCATGGCATGCATGATGGCCAACATTTCCTTATCATAGATACTGTAACTCCATTCAAGACCTCTTAGCTTCTTGCTCTCAAAAGTAATAGGGTGTCGATCCTGCATGATAACTGCACCAATACTCTCACCACTGGCATCACAATGTAGCTCAAATGGTTTGGTGAAATCCGGCAAAGCCAAGACTGGACATGTAGTCATAAGAAGTTTGAACTTCTCAAAGCACGCCTGTGCAAGAGGTGTCCACATAAAGGCTCCCTTCTTAGTCAAATCAGTTAGTGGCGCGGCATGTTGCGAGAACCCACTAATAAACCGACGATAGAAGGCACACAACCCTACAAACCCCCTGAGCTGTGTCAACGTCTTAGGTGTAGGCCAATCGATAATAGCTCGAACTTTCTCTTGATCCATAGTGACTCCCTCTCCACTGATAATATGACCCAGATACAAAAGCTCAACCATGCCTAAAGCACACTTGGATTCCTTGGCGTACAAGGACTCCCTGCCAAGTATACTCAATACCTCATCTAGGTGAACAATGTGTTCCTCCCATGATTTGCTATAAACCAGGATGTCGTCAAAAAACACCAATACAAATTTCCTCAAGAGAGAATGGAAAACCCTATTCAGAGTAGACTGAAATGTAGCTGGAGCATTGGTTAAGCCGAATGGCATAACCAAGAAATCATAGTGTCCACAGTGACATCTGAATGCGGTTTTCTCAATATCCTCCTCTCTGACTCTGATCTGATGGTAACCAGTCCTCAAATCAATCTTCGAGAAATAACAAGCTCCATGAAGCTCGTCTATCAACTCATCTATCCGTGGAATAGGATACTTGTTCTTTATAGTCTTCCTGTTGAGCATCCCGTAGTCAATACGCATCCTAATTGTACCATCCTTCTTCACCAAAACAACAGATGAAGCAAAGGGTGACTTACTTGGCCTAATGTGCCCCATAGCTAAAAGCTCCTTAATAGTTTTCTCAATTTCATCTTTTAAACGCTTGGGGTGCCGGTAAGGAGTGATCATAATAAGTTTCGTGCCCTCATCTAGCTCAATGATATGCTCAATACCTCTATTAGGAGGTCTACCTGGTGGAATAGCACTGAAAAACTTTGCATGTTTGATTCAGAGTTCCTGTACATCCGGATGGTAAGGAGAAGCTTGCTGCTCTAACTATGAAGGCATTAACTTGCACTCAGCAGCCCATTCTACCATGTCATGTCGAATCAAACGTTCCATTCTCCGGAGTGAAATTTCTTTTAGATTGCTGTCCTTGATGGCTTTAAGAACATGATTTGTGCCATCAATTTTGAATTTCAGCTCCATATCACGCAAATTAAGTGTGAACTCTCCTATAGCATGAAGCCATTTCATGCCGAGAACTATATCCGTTCCTCCCATGTCCACAACATAAAAATCTGCCTTAAACTCAAAATTGTTGAGTTTCAATGCTAAATTAGGAATCATCCTCTCACAGGTGAGAGTGTGTCCATCTGCAACCTTCACTCGAATGCCTTCAAACTGCTAAGTTTGAATTCCCCTTTTCTCCACTAACCGTGAATCAATAAAGTTGTGGGTTGCATCTGTGTCCAAAAGAGATATGACTCTTTGACCCGCTAAAATCCCACGAAGCCTGAAAGAACCCTCTCTCTGCATGCTGGATATATGAGCCTCCTATAGCTCACTTTCTACCTCAATTTCTGCCTCATTTTCTGACTTTTCTTCATCTGTGTTATAAATAGCAGCTTGCTGATCAGAAAAATCAGTCAACGTTTCTCCCTCATAAAACCATTCCATGTGCCTGTTTTGCCCTTTAGGCTTGAGGGGGCAGTCATTATTGAAGTCATATGGGCCCTTACAGTAAAAACAGAGCTTCCATCTACGTAGATCATTCATTGTGTCATGATCTAGAGGGGCTGCAAATTTTTTCTTTTGATCAAAATTATCAGCCTTCTTTGGATCAGATTTGTTCTCTGTGTAGGAGGAAGAAGGTTTTGTGCCAAATTGTTTACGAGGTGTAGTGAGCTCCATACTGCGAGCTTTCCTCATGGCCTCCTGTAAAGTAGGTGGATCAAATGCCTTAATCCAACCTTTCATGGGCTCAAAAAGACCCTCAATAAACAATATGATCAGCCTTCTCTCTGAGATACCTGTCACCATCATGGATAGTCTTTGGAACTCTCCAATGTACGATTCCAAGCTACCCAACTGTTTTAACTGTGCAAGATCCCTGAAGAATATTTTAGGATCACGCCTATCAAAGCTCTCTACCAATCTATCAGTGAACTCTTGGTATGAGGTAATTCGGTCATGGTGAAGAGTAGCCATGCCAAGAATCCACCAGTCATGTGCCACACCATCAAGGTGTAGAGCTGCAAATCTAATAGCATCTTCCTTGGGCATAGGACGTAGTGTCAGGAACGTATCCAATTTACTCACCCATACACGTGCTGTAACTCTGCCACTGCCATCATAGTTCACTAAGGTAAGCTTAATTGTAGCCTATCGTAGATCATTATGCTGATGTCTAGGCCTCTTGTCATTCCTGTTCCTGGTGTGCTCTCTCTTCTGGCTCATAAAACGGTCAAAGTTAAGGTGATCCTTAACTTGTGGAGGCAATGCATCCCATTCATCATGCATAGTCAGGATGTTGTCAGCAAAGTTCACTTCCCCACCTTCTTCCACCTCCTCCTCAGCATCATTCTTGACAAAAGTAGGGCGTGTGGCTCTCTCAAAGGTGCGTGCTGGAGCAATATTCCTATACTGTTCTCCATGTATGCTACCCTCCTGATCTTGATCCAGATTCGGCCTCCTCTGAACTATCAAGTTTTGCACATTGGTGCTAAGTTGTTGAAGGATGTTTGCCACCTGTTCTTGACCGGCCACCATTCCTCTCAGTACTTCTCTAGCATCCCTGTCTTCGTCACTAAGACGAGCATCATCATTCCTTTCAGCCATATTATCAAAGTCAAAATCCTCCACCTGTTTGTTCAATGGAATTGCCTGAAAAGGTTCAAAAGTATTTCTTCGAATTCCAGGGCCCCTGTGTGTGTAGTGCCTGTCAAACTTGTTTTGGTGTGGCTGCATGGATATTTAATTTTTTTCCCCACAAGCTAGCAAGATTAATATGCTCTGATACCATTATGATGAGCCTTGCTGGCTCAAGCCTCGAACCCCTGTCTTTTATTTATCTTTATTGTGTTTTACGTTTTTTATAGAAGAATTTCTAGAGAGAAATAGAAGGGGCGCACAGCATAAATGCTTATAAAATGTAAATCTGAGCTAATGTAAACGAATTGAAATTACAGAAGGTAATAAATAAGCTCAACAATGGATTCAAGACTCATAAACATACCCGAAAGCTCCCAGATTATTTATTTAAGAAAAGAAGTCCAGTTTGCCAGCCAAGATGGTGAAACTGGTTAAATCCAATGTAGGAAGCTACAATAAATGTAAACCAGCCCTGAAACTAAGGTAAATGAGTGGTAAATGCCAGACGCCAAGAAAGGTGAAGAGAAACCCTCAAACTGGAAGGCGTTTCTCCAAGAAACCTCAAACGCCCTTGCACAAGAAGCTACGCACTTCAAGCAAACAGCCTAGCTCTCAACTCTGAAGGTACGACCATGATGTCAACTACCTGCCATGATGAAAGAAGGACGCCATCTCCACAAACCCTCCTGTCTCTGATAAATAACTCAACAAAACTTTGATAAAGCACAGTAGAACCTTTGTATGAAGCCCTCACAAACTGCACAAATTCGGCTGGTCTCTCACAACCTCATAAGTGCTCAACACTGAAGAGATTCCGATCCTCAATGGAAAAATGCTCAAAACCCGTGATCACAGGTGAAAGCACAGGAAGAAGCCAAAGGCAAAGTCAAAATATTCAATAGATGAATTTCTCATTGCCAAAATGCCTTATATGCAAAAGGCACACCTTCCAAGAAAGATACGCCCTTCTTCATATTTTAAATCTTTTTAAAATATATTTAAGTCATTTCAATAGTTTAGACTTAAATACTTGGGCGCCCTTTTGTAATTTAAGTGATTAAAATATTTAAGTGATATAAAATGTATAAAGTCAATTTGACTTTATATAAGGCCTTAAGTTAATTAATTAACTCAAATCACTTAAAAATCCATAACTCCCTCAAAACTCCAAATATTCCCATGCCGTCAGAAGCTGTCAACCCCTGAACTGCTAACGCCTGTTGTGAACCAAACTCTAAGCTCTGAAAACGAGAAATCCCAAGCTCTCCAGAAAGTACCACTGACCCTCTAACCAAACCAGTTAGCCCACAAGGGTCCAATAAAGGGCTAACACACTGTTCCCGAGAACTAACTAGAGAGGGGACATCACACCATCTATGCCACTCTTAGTGACAACATTAGCATCACTCGCACCAATGGTGGTGTCAATTGCCAGAGGGTTGTCCACAAGATCAGTCAAGCCGCTAGTCCCATCGGCTCGACTGCCAACACCATCGACGAGACTGTCAGGAACAATAGGAGTAGTCAAAGAGAGTGGTCTCAAGCAAACATTGGCGAAGAGGTACCCTCGTCTTTGTTTTTTGTCGTCTGGAAAACGACTACTTTTGTGGGGTGGATGATGTAGTTGGCCATAGTCGGTTGTCGGTCGTGGTCGGTCGTCAGTCATAGTCGGTCGTCGGTCGTAGTCAGTCGTCGGTCGTAGTCGGCCGCAGTTAATTATATATAAATAAGACTAGTTAGTTTATAATATTTCATATACCTTTGTACATGGTTTGGGAAGATTAATTCCTGACTAGTGATTAGTTGTCATGAAGCGTTGTGACGGTTGGTTCCTCAAACCATCGCTAGCGGCTATTTGTATTCGAGTCAGTATAGTCGGGGGTGTGTGTGTGTGTGTGTTGGTACTTATGATAGTATGCTATATGTTTTGATTCTAGTACGACTATTGTACTTGGTTACTGCGAATAATAGATGAAGTACTATTTTGTTGTGCAATATGCATTCATGATTGTTCATACTTGTCTATCTTCTGTTAATTCCATTTACTCTCATAGTACGTTGTGAGTACTCCAGCGAGTAAACAATATAGTCTAAGTTGTCAGTTTTGGTACAGGGTTGGGTACAGGTACAAAATTCTGGTATGCCGATATGATGATTTTTTTTCTTGGGTACGGTTCTATATAGATATATGTAAAAAAATTTAAAAATATATAAAATTGCAAATACATTTGATAATATTATAGAAAATAATAATGACATTTGATCTTTGATAGTATGATATTTCTTCATTGATCAATGATATTATGATAGTCATAAAGATAATTTTCTAAGTTGTCATTTTTGGTCTCCATTCCTAGACCCCCTCATTGTAATCAAGTTTTTTATGTGACAATAGATCCCAATAACTAGTGGGGGTTGGGAGTGTAGGCCCTGATGGGGTTGAGGGTTAGCACCCCCCATGGAGGTTTGGGGGCAACGTCCCCCAGTACAGTTGAGGGCAACACCCCTCGTGGGAGTTTAGGGGCAACGCCCCCAATGGGGTTGAGAAGCAACACCCCTCGTGGGGGTTTGGAGGTAATGCCCCCAACGAGGTCAAGGGGTAGCACCCCTTGTGCGGGTTTGGGGGCAACGCCCCAGCGGGGTTGAGGGGCAATGCCCCTTGTGGGGTTCGGGGGCAGTGCCTCTTGCGTGTTCCTTGTCACGGTATAAGGCGGGATTGAGGGCCAGATCCCCTGTCGCCAAGCCCAAATTAAGGCTTTTGAAACCACACAAATCTTCATGGTGTATGCCATTTTCACAATTTTATCTTCAAAAGCACTTTTGCATTTTTTAAAGTGTTTTTTTCAAATTGTTTTGCCACCCACAAAGCACGGGCACCTGTAGGAACACTTGGGAATGCTTGGGAGTGCCTGGGGCGCTCTCGAGCACTCCCTAGGCCGCTCTTGGACCCAAACTCTTTGAGCACGGGCACATGGACCTAAACAAAGGAACTTGGTAACATTGGATATTGTTTTCATATAAATTTTAAAAAGAAAGAAAATAAAATAAATAAAAAATCGAAGTTAAAGAAAAAGGAAAAATGATGCGGTGGATAGGGTCAATGCCTGTCGAGCACACCTTACCACACAAGGACTTGATAGCCTGCATAACCCTTCCTCCACCTTGTCGAACTCACACACAACACATGTAGTAGGAGGAGATGCTGAAGATGAGCACTACATTTTTTGATGCTAGCCACTCCACATCCGTGCCTAGCTTAAATATCTCCATCAGATTTCTCAGTTGTAGCCCCGCCAACCAGAGGTTCAATTTCACTACCATGGCTGCATGGAGGGCTGACAACCCAAAAATTTAACTTTGCAATCTTGCTATCGCCATCCCAAATTTTTTAAAACCCTAGCCACAAGGTTTTGTTGTAAACCGCAATTTAATGGGGAAACAACTGGTAAACTTGGCGATTTTTTAATTTTAAGATAAATTGTGTTTTTTTGCGATGTTTGCTTCTATGATACATGATACTGCTATTTGAGAGGAGACAAAGAGAGAGAGGGAGAGGGGAAGAGAGAGGAGGAGAGGTTGGAGAGGGAGAGAGACAAGGAGGCAGTGTGAGAAAGAAATACTCTCATGGCTCGCAATAGCATGATCTCATGAATTGCGATTGTGAAATTTCACTAAACTCAATTTCTTCTTTTATATCACACCTACATGGTACATAATCTTTGTCCATATACATAGCAGACCATTGTTCAATTGAAAGGACTTATATTTCAGTAGAATCATTGTTCTTTGATTCAACTGAATGGTTTGAGCAAAAATCCTTGTTGCTAACTACTCCAAAACCTGCAGCCATTTTTTGTAAAATCATAGATAACCCCTTTTGTTAGTTTGCCTATTTGAATAATTGATAAGTTGTCTACTTAGAATAATCGATACGTGGTCTGCAATCACAACTTTTGCATGAACAAACTACAAACTAGTGTGAGTTAATGTTTAGTATTAGGTGCTTTGAAAGTCACCAATGTAGCATTAGCTCACTAATCATGTATAACAAGGCTTGATGAACCAAAAAAATACAAATGATTTTCCATTAGGCAATAGCGAAGGAAAAAGTTCTAGATTCAATATACGGTATACCATCTAAAAAGTTTTCTCCTCCTTTGTATAATTTCTAACTCATCTTTCTAAAAATTGTGTTTCAAAATAAAGTGAATTGTCCAATCTATAGATTCCCTCTTGTGCTAATGTGCAGTGATTAGAATACTATTCAACATCAAATTTAATTAATCCAATGCTCCTTGCTTTGAGCCCCATTTGGAAAGGACACTTGTCCAAAGTAAATAACCTAAGGATATGATAATTGTGGATTTTTTTTCAAATCAAGTGTAAGAGAAGGCAAAATTTTGAGGATTAAGTTTGGAGAGCTTCTTCCATGCACTCCTATTTAGATAGCAAATTTCCCATCTTAGTAGTAGAATATTGGGAACTTACTATTGGCAGTGTCCTTTCCAATGTACATGACACTTGGAAAATAAAAAAATGAAATCAAAAGCTGAAAGGAGAAGAGTAATAGACATGAAATTTGGTGGACCCAATGTGACACAAATGCTAAAAATATAAGAAAGAATGAACATTTTGATATAGATGTGAAGATCATGATACCACTGGAATATCTCCAATGGGATCTGCCCTGAAATTTTGATTTTGATTTTTGTTCAAACCCTAATTCTGATTTCTGATTTTTTTATTTTCTGAAAACAAAATATCTTAGTGACATACAAGTGCCCAAACATGACAAATAAACATGCCAAACGATGCTAGCAATTGATATTCATATCAAACATGAAATCCATCATGAAAAACACAAGTAGGGCATCCAAATGCCACATTCAAATCTGATTTTTTGTAAGTAACTTCTGCTGTTACAAAACTGAATATTCTGGACTGATTTTTCAATGAATTCATAGGCTCAAACATGCCAAACATACGCCCAGATTTCTGCTCTATAAATCAGATCTAAAACTACGATTGCACATACCACAAATATGCAAATTAGTCTTGAAACATCAAACCCTAGATGCGCGAATCCTTCCTTGGCAAGTGCTTAGGGTTGTTGCTCGAGAAATTCAAAATCGCCCTCCAAAAATGGGTGCTCAAGTCTACTCCAAAGTGGCACTCCAAATTAGGGCAAAACCTTAATGCAATATGCACACAAAATGCCACAACAATGTTGCTTCAAATCTGATCTGCAAATCTGATTATGCAATGATGCTCCAAACCTCCAAATGTCTCCAATGAATAGCAATTAGAACTCCTTTATGGGTCCTCCACAAGATGAGCTAGGTTTTCGTCCAACTCACCGTATTCACAAGGGTTTTCGTCTTTGGAATAAAGCCTAACCGAAGTTGTAGCCAAATAGTAGAATCTCCAAATGAAAATATGATATGAATCAATTCCCGAATGACCTCAAATGTTCTTATATTTATAGCCACCTTTCCCCTCCAAATCTGGCCGACCTCCTCAAGGAAAAATATTTATTTTATTTGCTTTTTTTTTCTCCCCAATCTTGGCTGACCTCAATAAAGTATTCTTATTTTATTTTTATTGTCTTCTCCAAGGGAGCGAACCTCTTTATGACCCTTGATATTACATTTTTAGGCCCTTGACTAGGCCGTCCACCTTCAAGGCCATTTTATTTTATTTTTCAAATGGGTTACAAAATATGGAAGGTCATTTTGCATCCTTTTTTTTCCTCCTTCCCGGGTCACTCACCTCTTTAGCCATTGATTTAATTATTCCTCCGTCATCAAATGGCTCATAAAAATATAGTAAGTCACTTCATGTCTTCAATTTGCCCAATAAAATTGCTTAAATATAATATTTAATGAATTAGGTCATTCCCTTAGCCCTCCAACTTAGCCTACGAGAATATGATAAGCTAATTGGCCCCATTAGGTAACCACTCAAAAAATGGGGACAATACAATTTTTGAATTCCTTTTGTTTTGTCAAAGGCCTCTCATTGCATTTGCATGCCACACAACACATTAATAGCTGCATTTGGGCACAAAGTAACATCTTAGCATGGGGTTTGTGCGAGGTGATAATTGAATCTATTAATGCATATCCCACTAATTTTCAATTTGCAGAAAATGTAAACCAACTCCCCTTAGACCTTGGGATGGCATCTTTCCAACAAAGGTTCTTTATAATTGGGTCAAACATTATAACAATTTATAAATTTGAAGTATGTTGCAATAATGAATAAACAAAAATATAAAAATTAGGGTTTCTAAATAAACTATGATAAAAAATTAGAAAAAAGTAAAAACAATTAGAGTTTGTAGCTAAATAATTGGCGCATTTGGGCAGAAAGTAACATCTCGGCATGGTGTTTGTGTGAGGTGATATTTGAATCTATTAATGAATACCCCACTAATTTTCAATTTGCAAATCAACTCCTCTTTCTTAGATCTTGGAATGGTATGTTTCCAACAAGGGTTCTTTCTAACCAGGCCTAGCATTGTAACAATTTATAAATTTGAAGTGTGTTGCAATAACAATTAAACAAAAAATAATAAGTAGAGTTTCTAGATAAACCATGATAAAAAATTTATTAAAAAAAAAAAACCATTAGGGTTTCTAGCTAAATAATAGATAAAAAATTAGAAAAAAACTAGGGGTTGTTCATAAAAAGAGATCAAAATGGAAAAATCTATAATAGAACAAGAAAAAAAGAGGTAAAATTGAGTTCTCATTTTCCCCTATTTTATTTCTTGTTCTATGAATCTAAAATGAAAAAATTAAACATATGAAGAGATGCAAAATAAATTACAAAACAAAAACAAAAACTTCAAAATAGGAAAATATTTAATTAAACATATGAAGAGATGCAAAATAAATTACAAAACAAAAAGAACCAACTTTAAAATAGGAAAATATTTTGCCAAATTCTAACTTGATGGGCATCTCCAAATTAATAATGGGCTCTTCCAAATGCATTGTAGGCTCCTTCAGATGCACCAAGAGCTGCTACAAACCCAGCCAAGTTGCATTCAGTCAACTTTTGTTACTCAAGTTGTCTACTATCTTTTGTTTCAATGGATTGTGATTTTAGCTCCAAGTAAATGAATGTCTTTGTAAGTGTTAGGGGTCATTTTAAAGTCTTAGATTTAATTTTTTCATTTTAATTTATTTTTCTGATTTTTGTGGCTGACTTAGGTGGTCAAGTCTCAACAATGGGACTTGCTGTGTTCAATAAGTCTGACTAGACTCACCTCGTACCCAAGTCACGAGTTTGCTAGCCTCATTTCGATGCAATGGCCTTGGGACTTTCTATGTGTAGGTGAGTCTTGTAACTATGATATAGAGATACTCTTTGAGCACATAGAGAAACCTTCTAAAGTGCAACAATAAATGTGACTTGTGCAATGTTTTGGGGGGAAGGAAGAACACCTAGTGGATGGTTAGAGTTCAACTTACTATTGCCAAAGTTATATGCTAGATTGAGGGTAGAGATGATGTTTTCCAATATATCATTGTGGCAAAACAAAGTAGACACATTGGCGAGCATGGCTAAAATATTTCATATGAATGGCTGGCATAAGAAAGAGAAGCATGGTGAGGACTTAATCAATTACACTTAGTTTTGGCATAGTGTCAAATATTCTACATTGAAAATCAATAGGGCAATGGATTCAATTAGAGATATTAGAAATGAGCTTTAAGACAAATACCAAAAATCTAAATAGTGTGTTGAATTATAGATACTACATGGACATTTAGAGAGGCATGCCCTTGATCTCATTGTGAAGGTAGAGAGGTTGAAGGGACAATTAAGTAAATTAGAGAAGGAATCAATGTTGAAGTATACATTGTTGAAGAATGCTTGCATTTAGGTTGAGCATGAACACACTTCTCATAAACCTGCCAAATTTGAGTTGGATTTGTTCGAAACTTGGGATGAGGAAGTTGGGTTGGAGACGAAACTAAAGGCTGAGTTGGAATAAGAATTCTTGAAGTAAAATTTGACCTAAAAAGCATCAAACTCCATGCATATGTGTTGGCATTTCAAATCGCACCTCTAGAATGCGTTTTGGAAACAGACAACTATGTGCAGTAAACTGTTTTTCAAATTAGGAGGGAAAGCTCCCTCTTTTGCTGAGTTTGCATAAAGAAAGTAACCTAAAACTAATTTTGCCTTTCTTTTTGATTTAGCTGTGAGAACACAAGGTTATAAAACTCTAGATGTTGCAACTAAGGTTTTCCCTTTAATGAAACTTAACAACTACAACTAACTTACGCTATTTACGTTTCTAGCCTCTCAAGTAAACGCAGAGCAAGAGAGCTAGAAATGGACGAGATTGATTTTCTGACACAGATACTTAAATAAACTTTTCTCAACATACATCTACTGACTTTCAATGCAAGCTAAAAAGGAGATCATATAAGCATTACACAATAAACGAAAATCTAAGACTTTATATCGGGGCAGCAAAAGCATGCTCAGGACTTCATATTCTCAAACTTCTGGCACAAAATTACAATTTCGGGATAGCAAGATGTGGCAAAATACACGCAACATGCAATCAAACCAGATTATCATTTGACACAAAACACATGCACTAAACAAGGATTTGCAGCTAAAAGAGGCATGCAAACTTGCTCTTAACACAAGGTGAACTAAAACTAATCGATAACGAACATGAAGGCATAAGCTCAACAATTCTGTTATCACAAGAATGGTTAAAGAAAATGAGAAAACATTGCTCTTATTTATAGCTAAGCAGAGGAGCAGGGAACCCTAAAATCTCCTTGCTTTTACAACTTATACTTGCCAACATGCAAGCTTTATTTCTAAACCTAAAGAAGATAAGCATCTACAACCTAGAAAACATCTAAAAATAGAAAATGCAACTCATTACAATTGTTTTCTTTCTATCCTCAAAGAATGGATAAGAATCATGACAAGAATAGAAAGAAAGATAGGAAGATGCTTCTAGAAGAAAGCTGATTTAAATCTCGATCACATCCCGCTAAAAAGTGGGCAACTTCATCCTTGGTGGGAGTGCCAATACTATTAATAACAAAATGTCGCTTTTCCAAGATTTTTGCGCCATCTACAATAGATCTCAGGAAATCTTCTTTCTCCTTGGACGCTTTCTCGAACTTTGCTGACATCATCGAAAGCTGACTCATTCGTCTGTCACTGTCACTGCTGCCACAAACAACACTCTGAAATTTTGTTTGGACTTCATCAAGCCCAAAATAGGAACAATCATCTTGACAATACCGGCAAGGAATTGCTGCAACAAACTCTCTTATGAACTTGAGAGCATCAATAACCCTTTGCTTGTATGCAACAAACTCCTTGGATATTCTTTCATATGTATTAACCTTGAAAAGTTGACCTTCTTTCCATTCCAGGATCTGTCTTTTATGTTCTCTCGCCATTGTAGAGCCATACGCCATATCTAAATCTGCAATTATGATTTTATGCATAGGCTTGAACTCGGCTATCAACTACTCAAAATCCTAGATACCTGACGTAAATCATGAGCCTTATATCTCAGCTGAAATATTTGAACTAGAACTTTGGTACCCTTTGCGATGATTTCCTCAATCCACTCCTGAGTCTGTTTCCCACAAATGACCAACTACCTCAACTACTGCTGATCAGTTGGTGTCTCTAAAACCTGGGGCAGTAACTGTGCTATTTGTGAAGTGCCTTGAATGAGGTTCAAGATGTACAAACAAAGTTAACGGTTTTCAGCCTTGAGGGCTGCCTTGTCTTCTCCATCCTTTTGCACTCTTTCCTGAATGTTTTTCGATACCATCTTGAACAAGCTCATGTCAGCATGCCTAGTACTCTTGCCAAGATTGGCTTTCACCATCACAAAGTCATCCATATCCACCTCGTCTTTGTTTCTGTCTTCAGAAGGTGTAGCTGTCTCCATGACCATCTCACCGTCGGGATTTCTCTCAAAGTGCATTTGTTTCTTTGCCTTCTTCTTGGGTGCTTCTTGATATATGTTGAGATTATCAACATTTACCTGATAAAAAAGGCCTCCTTCTTGTCCTTCCCAAGGAGCTCTCAAGCCAAAATGTGGTATTTCAACTAACATCCATGGGAAGTACAACTGCAATCTCTTCCTCAACCTCCTCGTCTTCCAAATCAATGTGAATTGGTGAAGACCTCGGGGATGGCAAAGTTTCATGTATCAAAGACACATCTTTTGTTTCCTCTTGAGGTATGGGATCATGTGGAGGAACTTCTGTTTCCATCATGGGTTGCTCCTGGATGACAATACCTGTGTAGTCCAACCTCTTCTTCATAGTCTTTGTTGACTTGTTGCCCTTTACAACCTCCTGACCTTTTCCTTTCAACTGAGCTCTGGAAGAAGAAGGAAGTGGTGAATGAACCCTTGGCAACTATGCTACAGGAATAAACTTCTTCCTTTTAAGGACTAAGAAAGTTTTACTATATTCAACAACTTGACAAGTCCTTTCTTCCACCGAAATGCATTCTTTATGAGCCTAATTAACCTGTGGAAGAGGTTGTTGCTCAATCTGCTTACGAGTGTAAGCTAGGAGAAGCACATCTCCGCCATCATTTGACAACCCCTCAATATCCTTAGATAAGCAATCCTTCATTTGATGAAGAGTGAGTCTACTATTGCTACACCTTCAGACCTCAACTTTATCTCTATAGTTGGCCCAAAAATCCTCCAATGCGGGCACATGAGTGAAGTTTTGACCAAGTTTGGCTGCATAGACACCATGGAGATCATAAGATCGTCTCTCACTGAAAGGGTTGAGACCAAGTCTAGTTAACTCGTTACCCATTATCTTAGCATCAACCGATGACCTGCACGTGTAAATGCCTAATGCAAAAGGGAAGTTGAATGCTGGTTTCTTTTTGTTTCGCAAGCGGGTGTGAACATTTGATACTTGCCTAAGAAACTCCATATACACAACCTCATCAGACGGATACCTTGGTAACATAAGACGAGCGCCAAAATAACCATAGACTCTCGGATAGGTGAAAGTAGCAAACTGAATATACCAATCCGCCCATTCTGACATTGCTTCCATGGCAATAGATGAAATGCGTACATGTAGCTCATTGTCCAAGTCACGCACTATATACATTAGGAATCCTTCATTCACTCTCTTGTAGTGATGTGAGGATGCAACAAACTCCAGTTGAGTGTAGTAATTGTAAACATGCCGAACATTTAAGGATCCCTTAGTGTTCAATCCTCTGAATTTTCCTTGGGAGGCAACTAGGTAGACTAGGTATGAGATCATGTGGAATTTATTTTTGATGATGAAGGCAGTCATTGATCAATGTAGGCCAATCATAGAATTCTTTTTTCTTCATGATGTGAGGTATCATGTAAACCCTCTAGGGCTGAAACTTAGTTGCATCTTCTTAAATGTGATACGGTTGAGCAAAGTGATGATAATGGCAATTTCCTCCTTAAATTCGCCTCTCCCAACATTTTTTGCAATGTCTTATGTTTTTCTTTCATCCATTTTGATGCAATCTTCTTGTTGTACTTGTTTTTATCCATTTCCCATACTCTTTCACACTCTTCTCAAGAGATAGTAACGCTTCCAGGCGAAGGTGGAATTGAGAAACATCTTTCTATCACATCAGGCTTTAGACTGCAAATAGTTCTCCTGTCCACTAACTGAATCTCCCTCACTGCCGGATTGTAATGCTTGATGCAAGCAATTACGAACTCCAGACTTTGAACTGAAAAAGGTATGGATACTGCTGCAAGAAGACCTGAATGGCCAAGATGCCTGATGGTGACATTGCCCGCATCTTCCAAAGCACGCGTGTTGAACACTGGCTTAATGTGGTATAAGTCAGTTTCAGTTGTCTCGATGAAATCATGGTACAGTGCTGATTTAGTCTTATACTTTGTAGGAGTGTACTCCATTCTGCAAAACTCGAAGATTGCCTGTAAACATGCATATGTTCTGACAAGTTTTGCACAACTTTCTATTTTTAGACTGTTGATTTTCTTCGTCAAATGGATGAATTTTTCGGAATTCTTTTTGAGATATGGGTTTTGTTTAGAATTTCGTTACAAGAAGACCTAGATTGTCCATTTTTGAAAATTTTGGATGAAGATTGAAAAAACAGCAAACCCTAATTTTCTCCGAAAAAGCAGAAAAAAGATGAGATCTAGGTATTGTTCAGAGGCACATTATAGATGAACCCATTTGATCAGATTTTGGAAACCTCAGAGTTTCATTGAAAAACCAGCTACTTGAAGTTTCATTGAAAAAACTGTGATATGGGTTTTGTCTAGAAGAATATTTGAGATAGACCCAAAAGATTAGAAATTGTAAAATTTGAAGTTTTCTCTGACATTCAAAATAATAAGCAACTGCTGCAACCTTGAGAAAAAATTTCAAAAATTGTCCAGAAGATAGAACTAGTATAAATTAGCTTGCTGAAAATTGAAAACAATGGCCTCCTTCTTCAAAGATTTGATGTTTTGGATGAAAAAACATGAAGAAGCAAGCCTTCTTATGTGCTGATCTGAAAATTCATGAAAAACCAACAAGTTTAAGTTCTTGAATCTTGAAAAGAAAGGTTTGAAGTTGCTGCTCTATTTCTCCTTGAAGCCACTTGCAAGAAAATATGAAAAATAAAAAACAAAGGTGCCTTAAATAAGTTTTGTTTTGAGAAAACTTTCTTTTGCCCTAATTCCTCAAAACCCTAATTTTAGTCTATGCAATGAACTTAGACGTTTCCTCTTCATTCAAGATTTTGAAAATTTTGAAAATTTTACTAAGGCAAGTGAAGTTGGTCTCTCTTCTTGGCTAGAGGCACCTACTTCACCCAGACGATCATTTTTTTGCTGTTTTCAACTTTCACTCAATTTTCAACCTCAGTTTGATCCAGTCTCCCGGCTTCCAAATTGATCTGACAGACGAGCTAAACGTTTCATCACGGAGCCTGATCGAATCTGACGACATTGTTTTGGAGACACCTTCTGATAAAAACTTCATTTGACCTTCAGAATTGTCGGGTGCTATCTCCTCCAAGGGTGCCCACTTTCTCCAGTGTTAGCCATTTTATGATCTTCAAATTTATGCTTGTCTTCTGACCTTCAGATGAATTCATGATATTGGGCATTGTACTTGTCAAATTGACTGGCTGTCAGGTCCATTGGATAGCTAAGAGGATTTTGACAGGGGTATCCTGAACACTTCATCTCTGAAAACTGACATCTGACACCTCTAAACCCTAGGCGCCCTTCTTGACTGGAGGCGCCCATTTTCTCTAGAGTTAGTTTTCATTTTGAGTTTTTCACTGTTGCTTTCAACTTCTATCGTTTCACTCACTTTTTCTCCTCTATTCAGCCTTTGACATTTGATGATTGCGTTGGAAAGATTGATCAAGTCTGACGAAGTCACGTTGGAGGTGCCTTGTGCAAATTCATTCATTTAACCTCTTAAAAACTTGGGCGCCCTTCTTCTCTAGGGGCGCCCAGATTCACCAGAAAATATTTTTCATCGTTTTCTATCTTCAGAGTTTTAACACCTCTTCTCATGGGTCCTGTTTGATTTGGTTTTGCCGGCGGCTGAGTGATCGGACGAGCTGACAAAGACATTCACTGCGAAGCTGACGAGAAACTAAACAACGTTGCCTGGGGAAGCCAACCTTCACTTCATCATCTGATCCTTCAAAAAGATGGGCGCCCTATCATGTCCCTGAAATTGGATACTAAGATAACAAAAACATATTATAAATAAAAATAATAATAATAATTTCAATACCATTATAATTATAATTGTCAGAAGACAATATTATAATTATAATCATTAGACTATATATCGTAAATCCCCAAAATTATAAATATTAGACATTGTAATGATATTCTTCATTGTTATTTTTGGTAAATACATTTTTCTATGATTTGATAACCAATATAAAATTAACAATAAAATTTAAATAAACATTGGAATATGAAGATAGATAATCACAAATATCACCTTAAGGGATAATAAATTATTATAAGGAAACAACAACAATAAACGATTAATACCTTGGAAGGGGAATAGCATAAATATTCTTTTAGCGGTAATAAAGTCATCAAGTAAATAAATCGATAATTTTATTATTGGGCCCTCATCAGGCTCCCAAATAAATAAGACAACAATATTATTGGGCCCTCAAAGGGATATACAATACTTCGCAAGAATAGCCAAAGGAGATAAAATAAGATTAAAACATATTATCTTTAACCATTGATCAGGCCCGAGACAGAGGTGATACGTGATAATCATCCTTCACGATCGAGCGCTAGCATCTGAAATGGAATGGGTGCCTCTGATCAAACGATGTGACCAAACATTGGCAGGTACGAATCGTCTCAAGCATAGATATAGAGAAGGTAAACCAAGCATGATCGTCATGAGGGCACACGAAAGGAGGCGAGGAGTAGGTGACAGGTACAAACAAAAGCTTTCAGGTGATGTAATTTCACTTACCGGTTAATAATCTAGCATTCCAAACATTAGATTAGATAATCAAAGAACAATAATGGGTGTATATATTCTGCAATCTCTTTCGTATGTATGAAGAATGATCTTTAGAGACCGCTCTGCTTGTTGCCTCAGTTGTGTCTAAACTAGAAATCCTTTGATAAACTACAGTTGCAAGCTTGTTGTGTACAACCAACCCAAACGTAAAAATTTAAGTATTTGAAATGGCTATATATGATGATTTTGGAATACTTTACATTGCCTGTTTGCTACTCGTGCTATGTAATGGAAGTTATTGAAAGAACTAGCATGATATATATATATATGTTTCTCCATTAGTTGAATAAACAGACTAGTTATGCAGATTGGATTAGTAGTGCTGAGATTTCTTTCATACTATCATGATTTTGATTAATCTAGGAATCAATTATAGTTTCTTTAGTGTTATCATAATTGTAACTGGTCTATGAAATGATTGAACAAGGAACCAATAGTAAAAGAAAATGTACTTGGTTGTTTAAAGATTGTCTTCTATGTGTTTGTAAGCCTACTAGGGTGGAAGGGCCTGAGATAGGTGGTGCCTAAAAACCTCACTTAACAATCCGCTATGGCCATGGAGGGGTGGGGGTCCCACTTAACAATCCGTTGCGGCCATGGAGGGGTGGTAGGCCTAGGCCACTTTTGAGCTCCGCTGGCTTCCCCCAGTAGGTCATGTGTCTTCTGAGGTGATGACGTGGGTAGAAGGTACAAGCGTTACCACTAAGCATGCCACTCCGGGGATGGAATGGTCTTAGGTGGACGTTCAACCTGGAGCCAAGGGGTGGGTTATCCTGATAGGATGCTTGTGCCCTTGGGCTTAGATGGATAGCTTCAAGCGGATCTACCCATGCCACTCCTCATCTGTCTTCGTTATTGCTTTTGTGATTATGTTTGTATTTTTGGATATCTAGATATTAATGCTAACGGATATGTTGCTAATATGTTGAATACATGATTCAAATCTAAAGTTATTGAATTAGGAGAACATTCATTTGGATAGAAGAGAACCTAAACCTAATCAAATACCAAATTTTAGGACAAGTCAGGTAAAGGACATTACATGCCCTTCTTCTCTTGGGGCGCCCAAGCTGAGCAAACTTAGCCAATTTTCCACAATTTTTGAAATCTTCCCACATTTGACGTGCCTTCCTTGTCTCGGTTTCTGGAAACATAATTTTTTTAAGGCATGGAAGTTTGGGCGCCCAAACTAGGCATGGGCACTTGGATTCACCAGCCTTAGTCAATTTTTTGCATTTTTCAACTTTTTCAACTTCCTTTCTCCGTTTCTCGTTCCTTGTGCACGTTCATTGTTGACAACTTCTGTTTGACACTTGAACGTCTGATTCTGACACCTGGCAGCCGACTGACCTCCATTGATGACCTTGGATCTTCAGAAAAAGCTTCTGAAAAAGCAAACTAGACCCACTAGGGTAAAACTGATCTTTTCGTGATTTTGACTGTACCAGCCTGATGAGGAAGTATTTTGAGCCAATCAAAATCAGTCTTAACCCTAGAAGCCAAACTTTCTATTTTTAGAAAATTTTGCCAATATCCGTTTTAAAAGAAACCTAGAAAAACCTAGAAAAAGTTTCTATTTTTAGAAAACTGCTAAAAATAGAAAATTTCCTAAAATTTAGGGTTGAAAAACTGACATCTAGGTTTTGTAGATTTGGTTGTTTTGAACCGACCCAGATTGTCAGATTTTAAAAATTTCAAGTTTTTTGACCCCCACGCAAGACATGCAAAACCCCAATTTTGACCTTTTTGACAGATTACAAGACTTTAACTCATTTCTTCAAAATGCCTAACTGTAGCAATTTTTTAATTTGGGGTACAACAATATGCAAAAGTAGATGTAAAGGAGTTGTACAAGGCAAAGATGAAGTTGGCCTCATATAGGGGAGGAGCTTTGTCACCATTTTCTCTGTTTCTAACTCCAAAGCACGAGCATTACGAGACCTTCACTCACTTAATGCCTATTCAGGGTAAAACCTAGCCATTTGGGACATCTCCACCTAAGATTGAGACCAACAATATCTCATCTCCCAGTTCCTAGCTTTGATAGTGATCAAGGATAAGACCACGCTTAAAAGGGGGGATATGTTTAGTTTGAAATTATGATCATTGTACTTAAAATTGAAGAACTATAGTAATTATTCTAAGTAAGGAGAGTTTATTGTATGTGATAATATGAGTTTGATTTTAACCTTTCAATTTATGGCATCAACAATGGCTGCTGCTGATTATCAAACCTACCCTCTTGACTAGTATATGTATGGATTGTCTGTAGTGAAATGAAGATCTCCACTTAGTCCCCCATATCTATATCTTTATGTGAGTTATCAGTCCTGATTCTCGGAGAGTATACATCATTCGGATAATAATGCAATACATTAATTCTCTGTGTTATGTTCCATAGGTGATGTGGTTAGTGTATAGTTCATTTTGTTACATGGTGTTTATACCACATTGATCATTATTTTTTGACATTGTTTCCTAATAACCAAAATCTCATTATTTCATTCCTCCAAGGATCTCTACATAGGTATTTTGTGCTTATAAATGAAGCTTTGCTTGATGATTGCCTTTTTTCTGAAATCTTTTCTGAGTTAAACATATCAATCTGAGAAATTGACAAATATCCATACTTTAAGATGACCAGTATGAAAGACTAAGTATTTTGTCCATGAAGAAGATGCACCATAGGCATAGGTTTACCAACCCAAGTTTGCTAACTGACCTTCTGTTCTTCATAGAACGATTGCACCTCTTGTTAGTTTAAGTTCCTGTTTATATCTTGTCCTCATTATAGAATACCTTTAGCTTTCTATTCTTTCATGTGGTGAATACTCATCACTAACTTTCCTCCTTAATTGATAGTTTTATAAATTGACTATCATATTCTTATGGGTTCTAGAAATAAATATGGTCATAGATTAACATGTATTTGACAATTAGCTTTTAATGGTTTTTCCTTGTGGATGCTAATTTACTTATTTTAACTAGCTTGCAATATCATTTTATTACATTTTTCTCTTTGATATTTTGAATATTGTAGTTTGATATGCTTAGTATATTGAGGTTTTTGTGAGTAAAATAGATTATGTTACTCTATTTGAATTTCTTATTGAGTTCTTTGAAAATGTTTATGGTCAAATTGCCTCCTAGATCTGATTCATGGGATGCTGGCGATGCAGGTAGCAGATATCACACATGCATTGCAACAACCAGCTGGTAGAAAGGTTTACAATAACCTACATTTTTCTTGTCATTTGTTAGTCAATAGAAGCTAATACTACTAAGTACTAAGAACTTAAGAAGGGAGTAATACATACATGCTATGTAGTCCTTTCCGTTTTCCATTGTCCAATCACCTTGTCTCCACATATGAGGCGTGTACCTCGTGGGCATGTTAAATTCAAACCATTACGTTGCAGAAATAGAGATGCAAAATATTCCCCCTTCCCCGTCCACACCCCTCCCTGGCCCCACACAAAAAGAAAAGAAAAGAAGAAGAAAACAAATTGCTTAAACAATTGAACTAATTATTGTATGGTGTTGAGGTCCAATTATGTTTATATGCATATTTAAATCAACTCTTATGGCTCACTGACATGACATATATGGTCATCTCAAAAAAGAGACCTGAACCCACCACAACTTGCTAAATTGTGCGATTATTGATCATACACAATTTTGTTAGGTCTATAACATAACAAGGGGACTCTTTGGGAATATTATCACCATTTCTACTACCCACCTTAATGATAACTCTATGACACTTGAAATTTGAAATACCCTTAAATAACTTTCCCATTGCAAATCATGTGGTCTTCTCTGTGGCAATTTGATAATTTCTCCACATTCTGTTTATTTTTTGACAATTATATGTCGTGTCTCAATTTTTTTTTGATTAATTGACACTTTCGTGATCTTTTCTGAAACTGCCAAAACTTAAATCTGATTTGATTTTCATTTTCATAACCATATGCTTGCCATATGTTGCATTATTATTTAAATGCTCTTTGATAAATGTACATTCTTTGTGATCTTGGTTGGCACATTTATATTCAAAACAATACTATTTTCTTTGATGATCGATCTTTCCACTATATATGCACATATTTTTTGAACAAATGTTAAAACCAACATTATTTTCTATGATGATTAATTGTTCCTCAATATACACACATATTTTTGATAGAACATTTCTTGAAGGATACTGTTTCTCACTGGTCTGCTTACAATTAAGTTCCACGAAACTAAAAAAAATACATTTAAAAAAATAGAAATGCAAACCCCAACCCTCTAGAAATGGAGAAGCAATACTTAAAATGTGTAACTTGGAATCTATAAAAATCTACAATTTTAGATGAAAAAGAAAAGAACATGAAAAATGTGTGGAGAGCAGCTTTTTTTGAATCCTATCAAAATACAATCCTTATTCTCAAAATGTAACCTATATAGATGAGGTTTATGCCAAAAGGATCTGCATGGGATACATCCTAAAGATGACTCTTAGTCTTTGAAATTGTCAAACTTGGCAATGGGATCAGAAGACCCAACACCGATAGCTCAAATGGGAGGTGATTCAGGAGGATGTTTACAAACCTCTAGTTCAAGTGCAAACAAGAAAATGCCCAATTTAGGAAATATAATATCCGCATCCCAATGTGTGCAAGTGGGTGTTCATCTACTTCCTGCCATAGATGTTTACAATCCTCTAGTTCAAGTGCAAACAAGGAAATGCCCAATTTAGGAAATATAATATCCACATCCCAATGTGTGCAAGTTTTTTTCATCCTCAAGTTTTCTAGTCTTCAACTTTAATTTGTGAAAACACTAAGCAAGTTTGAGTGGAAAAATTGTGCTGCGCAAACAGGCATTGTCAAATGCAGAAATACAAAATTTGGGTGCTGAAACCCATGGTCATTGGCCTTTTTAAGCTCTACACACCCAAGATAAAGATCACATCAGTATTTGAGCATTTTTGAGAGAATTGGAGTGAGTTTATAGCAGAGTTGAAAATAAAAATTTGAGGAATTTTAGGTTTTGAGGTAATCTATTTATTTATTTCTTGATTTCCAAGCATGCAAATTCATTAAACACGTAAATTATACAATTTTAAAGGCATTGAAAACAATTCATGTAAATTTTATTGCTGATTTATGCGAGTTTTTGTGAATAGAATTGTGTGTTGTTTTATTATTGAACATGGGGTTAAAACTTAATGGTAAAAAGAGCTATTTTTGTTGAATTAATTAATGCTATTTCTAGTCAATTACTGTATTACATTTGAAATATATTTATTAGGGTTTGCCTCTAGTGAAGGGTTTCAATGTATTGTAACGATCTAGGTTTCATCCCAAACTTGTAATGAAACATTGTAATCTCAAGATAACAAATTAAATGTGTAGATCCAACATTATCTAAATGTCTCCATGTCTAATGTGTACATATTGGGGTGTTATCTCTAATTAGTTGGCTAGTCAGATGACTATAAAATCCTTGCAAAACTTTTGCAAGGTATCTTTTTAGAATAATAGAAGAAGTGTATGGGATTGTTCATGGATTACTAAGTTAGATTCTTTTAATGTTCTACAATTTCATTCATCTTCTCATTTTTATGCATAGAGCCTAGCTTATGCGTGGGGTTTGAAGGTGTAATCTTCAACAATATCTTGATTAAGGTATTGCAAGTGAATTCTAGTTATTTCATCCTTTGTGTTGAAACTTATAGGCACCTATCTACCTGTTGTGTAACCTCCCATCAACAACACACAAAACAAAACAAATTTAACTTTATTTCATATTGTGTTGTGGTTAGTCTTTCTTACTTCCATGTCGAAATGCACATTACAACATTTGGGGCTATCAAGAACACATCCCTAGACAATCTAAATAGGAGTATACTATACACTAGGTATGGTTTGTGGCAAGGTACATGTCCATTTCCTCTAATTGTATCTAAATAGCACATTAGGGAAGCTCCTTTGGTTTAGTAGAGCCAAAAGTCAAAGAGGATCTTACCCACCTTAGTAAATTGGTCCAAAGTTTCCCTCCTTGAGTTTGACACCCCTAACAATCAGGAGAAGCTTATATTTAGGGATTTAGGGATGTACAACTTTGTGCACCAACAAAATCAACAAGTGGGAACTGTCGCATTGGAAGTTGTCCCACTTGAAGCTATGACATTGCTATGTAATTGTCTTCTATGGGTTTGGAGCTTGGCCTTCTTAGCTTTGTCATCCACTTCATGGATGTTTTGGAGTTTCTCCCACATTTCTTTGCCAATACACAATGCATCACCTTGACAAACTCTGATTCCGTAGACCATACAAGATAGCATTCATAGCTTTTGCATTGTTTTCACTCACCTTCTTTCCAGCCGGATCCGTTGGTGGAGTTGATGGAGCTACATAACCACTCACTACTGATTGCCAAATATCAAATCCAAGAGCCATTAGATAAGGTTGCATTCTTATGCTCCAAAATGCATAGTTTGTTTTGTCAAAAAATTGAACTCTATATGAGGAGAAACCTTCTTCACAAGCCATGTGTGCTCTTGAGATCTACCTTGTAGTGGTTAGACTATTTTGAAGAAACCTAAGAGAGGGGGGGCGGGGGGGAGTTGGGAGAGTCGGGGTGTGAATCGGTATTAGATAAACTTCTACTTATTTAAAATTCAACAACCACAATAAAAGCAAGCAACACAAGGTCCACACAATTATAAACACAAGAATTAGGTGGAAGCCCTTTCAAGAGAAAACCACAGAGAAAGACTGCTTGGACCTATTGTCCAAATCCAGTCACAACAAAAATAAAATAATCTTACAAATTTTTATAGGCACCAGCCCATTGGAGACACCAATCCCCACTAGTAAGCACCAACTTAGCCAAAGACACTAATCTCTTCTATTGAGAGGCACCAACCTCTAATGGACAAATATTTCGCCTTCCTAAATAATGCTTCTTCAATGGATGATGATCATTTGAATGTACTTCAAAAATCTGTATGCAACATTTTTTACATATGCCCTTGTTCAAAAAATCTGCTTGCAACGTTTTTCACATATGTCCTTCAAAAATCTTTTGTAATAAATCTGCTCTGCTCTTGTTTTTGAATGATATTGCAATTTTTGTTTGCTTTCTAACCTCCACTTTAAATTCTATTTATACCCCAATTATGCCTCTTCACCATATAGGGTCAGCCTTCTCAAGGGAGGTCGGCCAAATACAAATAATAATAATATTAATTCTAATTTATTTTTAATTCCCCCAAGAGGGGTCGATCCATAGTTGCAAGACTTGCCAATTTCAAAAACTCGCCAAGCCCGGAAAATACGGTACGGCAAAAACTAGGCAAAAGTTCGGAAAAAAACTCGGCAACTTAAAAAATTGCTTAAACTTCATTAAAAACACATTTTTTTTGCAAAATTCAATGATAAGATGCATCCAATGAGTCAATAAAATGAGTACATAGAAGAAACAAGCTGAGTCTAGTTATATCTGATTGATTTGAAAGAAAATTAGATACAAAATTGCATCCCCATGTGGAATGCTCAATACGCTGATACTGATAGTCTGAAACTAAATGAAAATAGAAAATTGTTTTTGTAAAATTGAAAGTAAATACAATGTTAATATATTTCAGCTTTTACAAATTCACATCTTCCTCTTCCCATGTCTAGTAGTAGTACTTCTAGTTCTCAGTAATACAGGAGAGAGTGTAGTCGTGGCCTGACTCGTAGGCATCTGTTGTGGCTGCTCAACCTCCCTCCTGGATGTAGATCCTACTACTGGTGGCTCTGGCACTGCCAATGACTCCTCCTCAAGATCATGCTCAATGTCATCCAATGAGAATGCAAATCCACCCCCCCCCTCCATTGCCTGTCGCTCAAAGTCATAGATCTCATTATCGGAAAACAATGGAGGTTGCTCATCTTGCCCTATCCAATCATTGTATGGATCTATCTCATCCAAATCAATTGGATCATCTAATATTTCCTTAATCTGTTTTTTGCGCAGCCGAAGATTATATTGCACATATACAAGGTCATTCATGCGTTTTTGAGCTAGTTTGTTCCTTTTCTTTGTGTGGATGGCCTCAAACAAGCTCCAATTGCGCTCACAATTGGACGAACTACAAGGCTGCGATAAGACACGGAGGGCAAATTTTTGGAGATGGGTATTTCCACCCCAATTTGACCACCAAACATCTACAAAAAACAAATTAAAAGTTAGAAAATAACTTAGAAACTTAGAAAGGAAAGTCAAAACTCAAAAGTTGAAAACATATGTTATCAAATTATCTATATTTCTAACTTGTAAATTTCAAATTTTATACCTGGTGGCTGACTGTGTATTGTCTTCTTTGCTAGCTCTAAAGAGAAGAGTGTGTTGGCGTAAGAACTAACACTTCTGGAGTGTAAGTTTGTACGGACAGCTATGCACACTACATAATGAGTGCTCTTCAAATTAGGAGGGGAAGCTCCCTCGTTGTGCTGGAATGCATGAAATAGAAAACTAAACTAATGTCCTATCTTTTTGTTCTCAGCTGGTAGAGGCACAAGGTTAAGAAAACCTAGAACATTGCAGCTAAGTATTTTCTGGTTTCGCAGATCATGTAACTACAACTAAGCTAACTTCTTTAATATCTATCCAATTTCCTCAAGAAACAGAGCATGAGGAAATGGAGCAGGAATGTATTGTACGATAAACTCCAGGTGTGGGCTCACAACATGAAGGCAAGGTAGGCGCAACTATTTGCTAATCCGGGAAGAAGTTTATTAAAACAAACAAATGAACGGTAAACCTGGTACAGCTTCACAACATGAAGGCAAGGTAGGCGCAACTATCTGCTTGGCTGAATGAGTCTACTATAACACACATCATACGATAAGCTTTGAGTACAGTTTCGCAACATGAAGGCAAGGTAGGCGCAACTATTTGCTCTTCTGAATAGGCTTATAATAAACAAAAACAAAAGGTAAGCAACTGGGACAGTAGGTTGTATAGACGCAACACGCATGCAATAACGATCAAACAGCAACCCCATTTAACTAAGGTCGAATAAACACCATAACAATAATATGAAGGCAAGGTAGGCGCAGCAATTTATTATAACAGCAATTACTCTTTGAACAAATACAATAATAGCAATACTACAGGCAAGGTAGGTGCAGTATGTATGCTATCAAGCAAAAGTTAAAATACAAATAGCTGAAAGCTCTTATTTATAGACTTCAAGGTGTAGGCAACCCTAAAATCACCTTGAGCCAACTAAAGTCTTGCAATGCATGCAAGATCTTATTCCTAAACCCTAATTGAATGAAACTATACAGTTAACTGGAATGCTATCATCAGTTAACTTAAACATCTAATCTAAATGGACAAGGTGCAACATGCACGTCCTTATTGAAAGCAAGTCAACTGCAATGCTATCATCAGTCAACTAAAAAATCTAATTTAATCTCCAAGTATATGTAGATGTTTCCAAGACAGACATGCATGCAATGTATAACAGCAAGTTAACTCGGAAAGAAGCCTCGAGTTAACTACTTCTGATGACTCATCATTGTAAGCAACTGCATGATCTAACTGAAAGTCTACTCCAAGTTTATCATCTCCTCCAGGAATTTATCAATAGTATCATCATCTCGCACTTTGACGCTGTCCACGATGATTAACTGCTTGTCCAACTCTTTGTCTCCATCTCAGATCTCCCTCTGACTATCTCTAACCTCTGTGGTCACCTTTCTGAAACTGATAGTCAGCATTGTAAACTCCTCCATCTTGGACGCCTCTGGCCCTCCACATAGGTTATCACGAACTAACTCTTCGAACTCAGCTTGAACTGCCTCTAACTCGGCGTAGGTACCATCCTCATGCCGATAATGACATGGGATCTGAGTGATGTACTCGTTGATGAAACAAAGAGCTGCAACAACCTTTTCCTGAATCATGCTCATCTTAGCAGAAATCCTGTCATATGTCTCCACCCTGCAAAGATACAATTCTCTCCAAGTGAAGACCTTCTTCTGATCTCCATCTACTTCAATGGCGTCATAGATTCCTGCAAGCTGTGATATCAAAATCAGGTCCTTCGGCTTACGCTCGGCTATGCAAATCTCGAGCTCCTGAATTCTTTGGCGAAGACTATGTGCGTCAACCCTCAACTGATATAGCTCTGCGAGGAGGTGTCGACCAACAACAATAAAGTCTTCAATCCAAGTATCCAGTAGCTTTCCTCGATTAACCAAGTGTTGAATCCTCTGTTGTTCTGCGGCGGTCTCTCGAAGTTGTGGGAGTAAAGGTGCTTTCCCCTCGTTGCCATGAAGCAAACTCGAGATGTACCTGCGAAGTTGTCTGATCTCAGCCTTGAGAACTGCCTTATCCTCACCATCTTTCATGATGCGCTCCTCTAGATTACTCGCGACAACTCTAAATAGATTCACGTCGGTGTGTCGAGTATTCTTACCCAGATTAGTTTTGACGAAGGTAAAATCACCAACATCAACTTCATCCAAGTATTTGCCTTCTGGAGGAGTAGCAACCTCTATGACGATCTCTGCCTCAAAATTCTTCTCAATATTTATCTGCTTTCTGGCCCTCTTATTCAACCTGTTCTGATAGGGCTCACCAAACTCAGACAAATCAAGATTATATGAAAGCATACGCCTCTCCCTCTCCAATGACTTCTCGAGCCAAGATGAATAAGGAATACTGTCCTCTCGACGTGGAGCCGTTTCTACAGTATCAGCTACTGGCGGATCCACTGGTATGAAGGTCTCATGTATCGGAGTCTCGGGATCTGAATCAATATCTATGGGAGACGAGTGTGGTGAAAAAGGTGAACCTGGAGATGACAAACCGGCCTCAGTCTGAATAACTGGTTCTGATGAAATAACTGGCTCTGGAAGTACTATCTCTGAAATTGGTAGCGTTGGCTCTTTCTCAACTGGAAGTGTTGGCTCTCTCTCAACCTGTTTCCTTTTGGTGATGCTTTTTCGTTTTGAATTAATTCCCATTTTAACCCCTTCAGGCGGCCTCATAGTAACCTTGACTCGAGGTTTAGCCCTAGAAGTAGAAGGTAAAGAAGAAACTACCACTGCCGGCGGCTCTGTAACTGGGATCACCCTTCGCTTCCGCTTGCACTCAAGGAAGTACATGGTGGTTTTGATAACAGATCTGGATAAGTCTTTCAGTGAAGTGTTCAATGGGACATACCAATCAAGTTGGCGAATTGGCTGGCGAGCAACTTGGTCTCTAATGAATGAATGAAGAAGTATCTCTCCATCATCATCAGACAAACCTTCCACATCTTCTGACAAGAAATCAGCAATCTGTGGAACAGTAAGCCTACAATAATGACGACGGCGCACCTCAAATTCATCGTCACAATTAACCCAAAAGTCCTCAAGCGCTGTAGAATGTGAAACATTTCGCTCCAACCTTGCTGAATAATGACCCAACGGATCATAGGCACGCTTCTGAGGAAAACACCGAAGCTGAATTTTCTCTAACTCGTGTGCCATTAACTTGCAATCAGTAGTTGTTTTGCATTTGTAAATACCTAACTCAAACGGAAAGGTAAAAGCTGGCTTATGTCGATTGCGAAGAAAAGTGTGAACCTCATGTGCCTGTCTCATGAACTCCATGAAAAGAACCGTATCTGATGGGTACCTCGGTAGCATCAGAGGCTCTCCTGTATATCCATATACACGAATATATGTAAAAGTAGGAAATTGGATAAACCAATCTGCCCAACTCTCCATTGCTGATTGTGCCTCTGTAGAAATCCTCATATGCATCTCGTTATCTAAATTTTTGACTGTCCTCATAAGAAAGTGACCATTCACTGCTGTAAAGTCCTGTTCAGCTTTCGAAAACTCCAACTGAGGGTAGTATTCGTGCACTCGCTGAACACCCAGAACTCCATCGGTCTTTAATAATCTAAAGCTGCCTTGAAATGCAACTAAGTAAACCAGAAAAGTTACCATATGGAATTCATGAATCTTTAGGAACTCTGTAATCTACTGGTGAAGACACTCGCTGATAAACATGGCCCAGTCAAATGTTTCTTTTTTATCAATAACTCGTGAGATGAGGTAGAACATCCATGTTCGGAAAATGCTTGCGTCTTCAGAACCTGCTAACCGATTAAGGAAAGTTATCAAAATAGCAATCTTGTCCTTGAAATCCCCACGTGCAATCTTCCTTGGCATGTTGGTTTTCTGAACCTTCAACCATCGTTGAGCTACTTTCTTTTGTTATCTATCCTTGTCCTCTTCCCATATTCTGTCACAATCTGAAATGGATACAGCAAAATGATCTGAATGTGGAGGAATAGAAAAACATTTTTCTACATCCCTCGGCTTAAGGCTACAAATAATCCTTCCATCTGTCAATCTGATTTGTCTGGTAGACGAGTCAACACAAGCAAGTACGAACTCAAGATCAAAGACTGAGATAGGAATGGACGCCGCTGCAAGTATCCTTGAATGTTCAAGATTTTTGATTGTAGTACTGCTGATACCCTCCAATGAGTTCAGATTGACGATGGGAAAAACATGACTTAAAGTCGGTATTGGTAGTTTTCATAAAGTTATGAAGAAAGACCTGTTTGGCCTTATAGTCTATGGGATTATACTGCATTCTGAAAAATCTAGACTTTTGACTGTAAAGTCGGGTATGTTTGGACAACTTTGGAAAAACTGAAAAAGCTCGAGGATAGGCTAAAAATAGCAAGGGGAAGTGAATTTTTTCGCAGAAATTCTAAGATATGGGTTTTCTGTAGAATCAAACTCTAATACAACCTAGAACGTTAGAATTGTGAAAAAATGGTATTTAGGCTTGCATGCAAAAGGTTTTCGGTTGAGATTTGAACTGGCAATTAGGGGCACTGGGGGCAATTTTTCCCGCGAAAATCTGGAACATGGGTTTTGTGTAGAAATGAATCCTAAAACCACCCAGATCAACAGATTTACGAAAAAACGTTATTTAGGCCCACATGCAAAGAGAGTTCTGGAAAAAAAGCACAGTGCTTCTAGAAAAGAGGCAGCGGGGCAATTTTCGCAAAATAATCTAAGACATGGGTATTGTTGTTGATGCTGAAATACTCGAACCCAGATGATGCTTTTCTGAAAAATCTGTCGTTTTCTTTGACATGCGAAGAAAACCTAAGACGAGAATAGAAGAAAGTAAGACAGAAGAATAGAAGTTTTATTTTTTGTTTTCTCTCTTCTTCTGTAAAAATTCGCCTATGCTTGAAGTAGAACTGATAAAACCTGCATGCAAAATAGAAACCAAGTCTGAAATAATCTTCCCTTGAACAATCTGAATCTGTAGCTACGAAGAATACTGAAATCTGACACCTGTAGCACCTGCAGATCAATTTTATGCTCAAGAAAGATGTTTCTTGTCAACTCTGATGAAGAATAATGGACGCCATTAGCAAAATATATAGAAAAATATCTTCTAAGGCGTGTGGAATGCATGCTAAGCTTTGGAAATGGCGCTTGAAGTACAACTGGTGCTTCAAAACTCACGCATGGCCTATATTTGGCTTCAAACTCAGTTAACTGGATGTAGAACCAACCCAAGTTAGGGCGCCATCTTGAAGATTCAGTTAACTGATGCATGCAAACTAAGTTTAGCCAGTTATGACTAAAAAAAAAGTTAAAATAGAAGTCGACCTGAAAAAGAGTTTAACTGAAGATCAAAATTTGGCAAACTGAAAACTCTCTTCATGCGCACTTCTACTTTTGAATTTCAAAAAGTCAACCTTTGACTTTAGGCGTCCTTCCTTACTTAGACATTTTTTGAAAATTTAGAATCTAAAACCTCAAACGAAGCTCATGTTCGATCACTAATTCTGGTTGACTGTCACGTCAGATCAACTGGCTGACAATCTCGATGAAGAGCAGGACCAAAACTGACAAGAAGATTCGTTGAGGTGGCAATTCAAAATTCAACCATCTGAGGCTTCAAAAAGATGGGCGCCCTTGGCCTCCAGGGGCGCTTTTGACCTCAGTGTTAGAATATTTTCAGATATTTTCATCATTTTCACTGCTAACTTGACTATATTTCACTTGACGTTTCCCGGCATTTGACAAAACTTCAGAACATGCTGACTGGCTCACTGTGGAGCAGGCTGAATTCCTAGTAAAGGCTCTTGATGAACACTTTATATAAAAACATCATTTAACCTTCCTAAATCATGGGCGCCCCTGGCCTCCAAGGGCGCTTTTCTCAACCACTGTCATCCATTATTGCAACTGGCAAAAATTACTCAACTTCCGGCTGCGGATTGCCAAGACATCTTCTGAACTGGCTGAGACAGGGAACGGAAAGCTGAAGCTGACACGAACAAGATGAGTATCTGAAATCATTAAACAAATTTCATTAAAGGTCTCAAAACCTTGGGCCAGGGGCGCTTTTGTCCTTTCTGAGCAATTTTTGATCAAGTCTGAAACCTCAAGTTTGACCACTTATGGTGGCAACTCGGCAACTCAGATTCACCTGCTGACAGATGCATCGCGGAGCTGGACCAAAAATAGAAACAAACTTCCTGGGTGTCACTTGATCAAAAGACTTCATTTGAATCTTCAAAAAGATGGGCCAGGGGTGCTTTTGACCTCAAAGTTATCTACTGTGCATTTCCCTCATTCTGTACTGAATTTCCGTTTTCAGGCGTTTTACTCCTCCATCGGACTAGATGGCTAGCTCATTGCGAAGCTATCAGGAAACTGGAGAAGTCATCTTGGTAGAAAATTTCACAAAAAGTTGAATACAGCTTCCATAATGATGGGCGCCCCTAGCTGAGAGTGGCACTTTTGACCTACAGACTTAGAATATTTTCAATCCAAACTTAGCCAATTTCACAGTACTTTTACCTCGTTTAAAATCTCCTCCGTCAAAAAGCATAATTTTCAACATCTTTTATCGTAGAGTGTTCTTCTTTGAGTTTCAAGCTTAGATATTAACACCTGGTACTGGCCAACTGCCATTAATGACCTCAGAGGTCCTAACTTTTCTCCTGAAAAAGTTATAACTACCCACCAGCCTTAAACTGACTTTTAACTGAAACTGACTTCACCACTGTGATCGTGATGTGAAATAAGCCAATCAAAATTAATTTCAGCCAATTCTGACAAGTTCTTATTTTTTAGGGTTTCGGGCTAAAAATAGATTTCAGAAACCCTAATTTTCAAAATTTTCAAATTTTGCCAGTATCTCCATGGCATGACATTGACTCAAAGCCCATACTTTATTTGCCCAAAAACTGAGTTTTGACCTCACTTTTACAAGGTTTAGACCATTTTAAGCAAAATGCCTTAATGAAGCAAAATTTTTGGTTTGGGTACAACAGAGTGCACCCCTTTTTTCTCTATAACTTTGGATTTCATTAACAACGAGTTCTCCCTCCTCAAGGGTGGGTGACATTCTCTTAATGCACTTCATGAGGCCCTCCATAACCTCTCCAGTAGGATCTGAGTAGGTGCTTGAATGGAAGAAATGAGGGTTCAAGAAGTACCCTACTGCATGGAGGGGTTGGTGGAGTTGATGGTTCCACCTCCTGTCAGTAATCTCCCAAATGAGATCAAATTTGAGGCTGTCCCCTTTATAATAATTTTTTATAGCCTCCTTGGCCCTATCCATGGCCTCATAAAGATATCCCATTGGGATTTTATCCCCATCCACCAAGTGGAGTACTCTAACCAAGGGCTCTGACACCTACAAATTACAATATAAAAATGCAAAAATATTAGAGTTTCAAATTTACAATGAAAGACATTAAAAAATTTATTCAATTTGAATTCAAATTCAATGTTTTGAAATTGAAGTTACTTTCACAATCTCTGTTGCCCTTTCTGCAAATTCGGCATCAAACACAATTTTTGACACCTTTTCTCCTTCTGGCTTCTTCGAATAGGTTGAGTCCATCCATGGTCGACTCACAAACATTTGTTTTAAAGCCGTCAAAGAACTAAGAATGCTTTGCAACGTTAAGAAAATCGTTGCAAACCTTGTGACACCTGACCTCACCAATTCTTTCCCTTTGGTGTGCTCCCTCATCAAGCAAAGAACCCAAGGGTGATTGTAGATGTATTTAGTAATCCTCCTTGCGTCCTCTACAATTGGTGTGACCCAATCTAGTTTTCCTATGTCCTCCAAAAAAGGTCAAGGACATGGGCTGCACATGGTGTCTATCTTGGAGGAGTCTTCCTGCTGCCACATATGCTACTGCATTATCAGTTATGATTTGCACAATATTTGCAATCCCCACCTCCATGCAAACTTCCTCCAACATCTTAGCCAAATTTTCTGCAGTTTTTACAATGTGGGAGGCATCAACTGATTTTAAGAACGCCACCTCTTCTTTGCATGCAACCAAAAAATTAATGATGGTACGGTTTTTTCCATCCGTCCACCCATCAAAAAGAATAGAGCAGCCATATTTTATCCATTTTTCTTTTTGCTCCTCTACTGCTGCCCTTGCCCTTTCAGTTGCATTAGTAAGCAACCTACAAATACAGAGTAAGTACACAATTTTTATTTGTAAACAAAAAAATAGCTTAAATTCATCATAAATTAAACTTAAAAAACATAAATTAAAGAACATAAACTAACCTCCCACTCAAGTCTGTGCAAGAAGGCGCCTTGTAGCCTTTTCCTGCAATTGTCAATCCGATGACCAAATTGTGCCAGTAAGGAGAACTCGCCACATTGAAAGGGATATTATTAAAATACCAAAAATCTGCACAAGCACTGTCTGCTTGCTCATGCACCTCCCTATTCCATCCAGTCGCCTCTAAGGAAGGTTGTGCACCAAGTGTGTTTCTAGGCACGAAATAATTATCCAACCGTGTAGGTCCTGCAGCTGCCCCTGCCCCTGGTGCTCTATTAGTGGTAGATGAAGCTGAGATGGAGGTGTTAATGGGTTGCCTTGATCTTCGCATACGTGGGCCACGAAGAGAGCCCACTATCTCCTCAGTAAAATCATAATCATCATCCGACTCAATTGGAGCACCTTGAGAAGAGGCAATGGTTGTTTGCATTGCTAGTCTTGCCTTCTCTCTTTGCACTTTTTTTTCTTCTGCAGCTGTAAGTATGGCATTCATATGTCTTTTTATTTCTTCTGTGGTTTCAGGACATTCCTTAGCATCACGTTGAGGGATGCCTGCAAGGTGGTACTTGAGGCGATTGATGCCTCCACGATATACTTTTTTACATTGAATGCAATATACCGTGCCAGGTATGGGTCCTAGATAAGCATATTTCCAGGCGGGATCTGTAACTCCTGGAGGACGAGTGCCTACAAACCCCGCAGGCATGGATGGGATAGAGCTTGAGGTGGAAGCAGGTTTAGTAGCCATTATCAATTAATTATTAACCTACACAAAGTGAAAGTCAAAGCACAACTTGTTAGTTTTTAATAGAAAAATTAAAAACAAGCTAAATTAGATTAAATCAAACGAGATTACTTTAAGTTTAAATTACTAAAAATCTATAACTAGATTTTAAACATTTTCATAACAAAAAAATTGGATTTAAAAAAAAAAATAATAACTAGGGTTTCAAAAAAATGTGAAAAAATGTAACAAATCTGAAAATTACTTCAAACTAGTAAAAAGTTAAGCTAATCTAAGATTGTAAACATGTTATTCAACAAAAAAGAGGATTCAAAACAAAAAAAATAAGTAGGGTTTAAAAAAAATGAAAAAATCAGCAAAATATGTGAAAAAATATAAAAAATCTAAAAAAATCTTTTTTTTGATGAATCTAAATCTTGTTTTGATGAATATAAATGCATTTAAATCATTTTTAGACTACATTCAGATGATTTGTTAACATAGAACCAACAAGAATGAAGAATTTTTTAAAAAAATGAAAGAATAAGAAAAATGAGAAACCCTACCTGGAAATCCAATTTGCCTTCTAAATTTGATGTGAATGCCCTTCAAATCTTGTCTTTTGGATCCAAAATTGCTGCAAATGAGCGCACAATGCCTTGGAGAGGTTTTTTGCTGAGTGTGAGAAGAGAATGAATGAAAAAAAAGAAGTAAAAATTGCTTTTAAGCGACTGCCTAGGCGTCCCAAAAGTCGCACGGGTTTTTCCAGAAAACTCGTCGTACATTCTGGAAAAACTCACCAAAAGTATGGCGAGTTTTTCCAGAATGTACGACGAGTTTTCTCAGCGTACAATTGCCTAGAAAACCCGCCAGCCAAAAAAACTCACGAGTTTTTCGAAACTCGTCGAGTTTTTGGTGAGTCTTGCAACTATGGGTTGATCCATTTCAAAGAGGGGCGATTTTACAAAAATATGGGCACCAATATGAGACAATTTGGGTCAGCTAGCATTTTCATTAAGTTATAATTCAAGCAAAATAACTCATGGGTTGGCCCACCTTCTTGATTTCCTTCTTTGACGGTGATTATGCATCTTTGACATCAATGACAACAATATTTCCAACAATGGTAAATAGGATTTCATGCTAGACAAATTTCACTTTGTGAATAACATTTCACCACTGTATAACTTTTACACCTATTTTGTCATTTAATGTCTTCAACCACACTACTTTCTTACAAGTATGTGTTACGACCATATGTTTTGCTTTAGTAGTGGAGAGCGTGATTGTCTATTGCTACTTGATCACCCAACTTGCTACTCCACAAAATAGAATCAAAGCATAGCCACTTGTTGACCTTTGGTTATCAAGATCTACAACCCAATTTGAATCCACTAATCCTTGTACACTCACTCTGCCCACATCATTAGTACCATGATGAGTTAAGCAATAATCCAAAGTTCCTTTCAAGTACCTAAACACTCTCTTCACTTATGTCTAATGTTCTTTACTGGCTTTGCCATGAGCCTACTTAGAATTGTTATTGTTCTTAGATCAGATTAAACAATGAAAGCACTTAATAATATTGCAACATATAAGACAATGAACACAACAAGATACCCTGGGAAAACCCTCCTCTTGAAGGAGAAAAACCCAGCAAATGAATCTTTTATATAAAGTAGAACAATGGCAGAAATCTGCTTACAACTTAGGCCCAACAATGGCCAAAACTTGATACAAGGAAATTGCCCTTCTTCTAGATGCAAACTAAGTAATGAATATGATATCTCCCTTGAATCAAATCTACTGCTATGAAAGTGCGAAAATCTGCTCTGCTCTTAATTGCGAACTTGTATGAAATGAATGGATGATGTACAATGACAAGAAGACCTTGTATTTATACAAGAGAGGCGCCTCTTCAAGTTAGGTCGGCCCCTTTAAGAAAAACATAAAATAATAATAAATACAATTAGGGTCAGCTCATATACAAGTAGAAAGTGCGAATCATATTAGGGTCGGCCCTTTGTCATTAACAAATGTTGTAGCCAAGAATTAAATAGCCGAAGGCTACTCATTTAATTCATGTTCTTCTTCTTGTAATTTGTGCGAAGGAAGTGCAACCCATAGCTGCTATAACATCAACACTCCCTCTCAGCTAGGGATGAACTTCCACCTGCACAAGACACATCATATCAGAATGAAAACAAAAGAATATCACCTCATCGTGATATCAACCATTATGGCTACCTCCATAGATGGTATGAACAAGTGCTCATCACTTAATGTGATGTTGTCACCTTAACATGACTTTCACCATGGCTCTCCCAGAGGGTGATACACAAGCACAAATAAATCATCACGGATTCCCTCACGTGATGCTGTCATAGAGTCACACACATGACATCCACCATGGCTCTCCCAGAGGGTGGAAACAAGGGCTTTCACCTCAAATCGCCAAAGAGAAATGCATTAAAAAATCATCACGGATTCCCTCACGTGATGTTGTCATGGAGTCACACACATGACATCCACCATGGCTCTCCCAGAGGGTGGAAACAAGGGTTTTCAGCTCAAATCTCTCTCAATAGAGAAATGCATTATCAAGGGCTTACACCTCAAATCTCTCTCAATAGAGAAATGCATTATTAATTAAGGATCACTGATGCTGAGACTCTTTCTCAATCAAGGCTACATTCTCCACCATACCAAGCTTTTCTCGAAAGTACACAAACTTAATCCTGGAGAGAGGCTTGGTGAGAATGTCCACCGTTTGCTCTTCAGTGCTGATATACCTCAACTGTATAGCTTTCCTTTGTACCATATCTCTAATATAATGGTACTTGATCTCAACATGCTTTGGTCTGTCATGAAACACAGGATTGACAGAAAGCTTTACACAGCTCTGGTTATCACAGTGTATAATGGTAGGCTCCATTGATTGTCCAAACAATCTTGCAAGGAGCTTATGAAGCCACACTGCCTCACGAGTTGCCACACAAGCTGCTATATATTCTTCCTCGGTTGTACTCAAGGCCACTGAAGACTATTTCCTGCTACACCAAGAAATCATAGTAGTACCCAAACTGAAGCAACAACCAGAGGTACTCTTCCGATCTGAGACACATCCTGCCCAATCAGAATCAGTAAAACCATGCAGCTCTAAATCCACACCTGAAGAATATCTCAACCCATATCCAATTGTGCCACATAAATATCTCAGGATATGTTTGGCTGCTACAAGATGTATTTGCCTTGGTTCACACATAAACTGGCTAAGTGCACTCACTGCATAGCAGATGTCAGGTCTAGTGTTAACTAGATACATCAATGAACCAATCAACTGTCTATACATCGTAGAATCCACTGGTTCTAAACTAGCTGCAGCCTCTTTCAACTTATCTAGATTAGTCTCCATGGGTGTAGACATAGGTTTGCAGTTGAGAATGTCAACAATATACTTGCCTTGACTTAGAATATCTCATCTGGCTTTTGCCAAACTTCTAAGCCAAGAAAGTAATGCATGAGACCTAGATTCTTCATCTCAAACTCTAAAGCTAGCTCCTTCTTGCATTTTAGAATTAGATGTTCTTCACCAGTGATAATCAAGTCATCAACATATAAAACCAAAATCAATGCTTCACCATTTACTACCTTGAAGTAGAGGTTAGAATCTGCATCATTCTTTGAGAAACCCAGGCTTGATAGGTACTGATCAATCCTTTCGTACCAAGCACGAGGAGCTTGCTTAAGACCATACAAGGCCTTCTTCAGCTTGCAAACATGAGAATCCTTCACATATACTTCAAATCCTTCGAGTTGCTCAATGTAAACCTCTTCTTCTATTACACCATTTAGAAAAGCTGTCTTTACATCCATTTGGTGAATCTTCCATCCTCTAGATGCGGCAATAGCAATGGTGGTTCTGATAAATGTATATCGAGCCACAGGAGCAAAAGTTTCTTTATAGTCAACTCCCTCTTTTTGTGAGAACCCTCTAGCCACGAATCTTGCCTTGTGCTTTTCAATGCTCCCATCAGCTGCATACTTGATCTTGAAGAGCCACTTAGAAGACACCACAGATTTGCCTTTCGGTCTAAGAACTATATCCCAAACATCGCTCTTAAGTATGGACTGATATTCCTCAGACATGGCATCTTTCCATACTTGTTGACTAGAAGCTTCTTCGACACTTAAAGGCTCTGACTCAATAATCTGACTCATCAAGGCAACATAACTAGAGAACTTGTGAGGTTTCTTGCTTTCTCTAAAGGCTTCTCTTGGAGCTGCAAAACTTTCTGCTTCCTACATTGTCCTTCGAGCCCAAAGAGGTCTTTTCTTTCCAATCACAATATCTAGAGGCCCATCAGTAGGATCCAAGGGTTCAACTGGATCAACATCTTCTTTAGGTTCTGGAGCCTCCTTCAGGTTTTCTAGAATATAGTCAACTTCCATATCTTGAGGAGGTTCTTCTTCATCAAACTCCATAGGAGTGCCCTTGGACCTTCTGAAAGCAACATCTTCCTCAAATGTGACATCTCTACTAATCTCAATAGATTTCTGTCCTGGAATGTCTATCCTGTAAGCTTTTGATGTCTCACTGTAACCTACAAGAATTCCTTTCTTCCTAGAAGGTTCTAGCTTTGTTCTCTTTTCCTTTGGAATATGAACATAGACTAGACAACCAAAGATCCTCAAATGATTAACTTCTGGTTTCACCCTTGAGAATGCTTCTTCAGGAGTTTTATTCTCTAAGATCCTGTGGGGACTGCTGTTTTGAACATAGACGGCTGTCCTCGATGCCTCAGCCCAAAGAGAGATTTGCAGATCTTGATCATGGATCATAGCTTTTACTGCTTCCACAATAGACCTATTCTTTCTTTTAGCAATACCATTTTGTTGTGGATTATAGGGAACACTAAACTCCCTCTTAATCCCTGCTTCAATAGAAAAATCTCTAAAGGTGCCAGAAGTGTATTCTCCACCATTATCGGATCTCAATACCTTGATCCTTTTCCTAGACAGGTTTTCAACCTGCACCTTGAATTCTCTGAATCTTTCTAATACTTCTTCAGATTCTTTAGATTTCAAGAAATAAATCCAAGTCTTTCTAGAGTAATCATCAATAAAAATAATATAATACAAGAAACCACTAGAAGATGCAATAGACATTGGACCACATAAATCTGAATGAATGAGATCAAGAATACATTTAGATCTACTTTCACGAGAATGAAACGTACCTTTTGTGTTCTTGCCTAGGGCGCATCCCTTGCATGTACCTTTGTGTTCTTGATTGAATTTTGGAAGACCGGTGACCATCTTCTCCATGATAGGTAAAGCACGAAAGTGAATGTGAGCCAATCTTTGATGCCATAGATCGCACATGCTGGAACTGTTATGCACAAGTGCTTGAGGGGGACGAGTGCATAACCTGTAGAGACATTCATGTCTAACACCAATTACTTGAGCAGTTTTGAAGTTGGAGTTCTTTGTCCATATAAGAACTTTGCCTTTAGAAAAGGCAACTTGATAACCCTCGTCTTCTAATGCCGAAATTGAGACAAGGTTCCTCTTTATCCCTGGAACAAACAGTACATCATTCAACTCCAATGAAATCCCGGAATCCAAGTGAAGAGAGGAGTTTCCAATGCCTTTCACAGAATATCTAGCATCGTCTCCAATAACGACTTGATCACTAGAGTTGCTCTCCACTAAGTTTGAAAGGTGACCCCTGAAACCGGTGATGTGCCTAGAAGCACCACTATCAATCAACCAAGTGTTGGCGTCGGTAGATACATTGCTTGACAAAGCTGAATAGAATAGATAATCACTAGAGTCCTTTTGTGGAGCGATTTCTTCAACATTTGCAGTGGCAACTTGTTGCTTAGGTCTTTGAGGACAATCCTTCGCAAAGTGACCAAACTTATCACAACGAAAACATTAAATCTTGGACATGTCTTGTTTCCTTTTGAAAGCAAGAGCACCATCATTTGCGTTTTCTCGATTCCTCTTAAAGAACCCTTTCTTAAAGCCTTTTCCTTTCTTTGACGAATGAGAGGCAAGAACTTGTAATTCTTCATTCTTTGAACTTTGACCAATGCCCCTAGCTGTTAGTCTCGACTCCCCTTGGATACAGTCAATTCTCAATCAATCAAACTTGGGAAGTTTAGATCTTGCACTGATTCCTTGAATAAATGATTCCCATGACAGCAGAAGACCATTGAGAGCAAGCATAGTCAAATCTTTGTCATCAATCATGTGACCAATTGTAGAGAGCTGATCTCTTATCTCTGAAATCCTCATGAAGTATGTAATAACAGATTCTCCTTTCGCCATTTTCACATGATCAAGTTGTTGCTTCAGTGCAAGAGCTCGACTAGTGTTGTTGATTTCATACATCTCTTCCAAGGTTGTAAACATCTCTCTTGCCGTATCCAATTTGAAGACGATCGGTACAACATGATCTTTGACAAAATCAACCAACACTTTCTTTGCCCTAGTGTCTTTCTTCCTCCACTGCAACTTCTCTTCTTCCTCCTCAGGTTCAAGAACTTTTGTTTTCACAAACTCAGCCAAGTCATTCTCTTCCAATGTGAGCATGATCCTGAAGCTCCATGATGTGTAGTTCGAAATCCCTTAGAGTTTATGCTCGATTTTCAGACCGTTCACCATCTTGAGAAATTTAGAAGATAGACTGAAAAAGAATAAAGTGAGTGTTGCAAACTAAAAAATCTGATCACGATCTTTTTCAAACCTGGCTTTGATACCATGTTAGTGTTTCTTAGATCAGATTAAACAATGAAAACACTTAATAATATTGCAACATATAAGACAATGAACACAACAAGATACCTTGGGAAAACCCTCCTCTTGAGGGAGAAAAACCCAGCAAATGAATCTCTTATATAAAGTAGAACAATGGCAGAAATCTGCTTACAACTTAGGCCCAACAATGGGCAAAACTTGATACAAGGAAATCGCCCTTCTTCTAGATGCAAACTAAGTAATGAATATGATATCTCCCTTGAATCAAATCTGCTGCTATGAAAGTGCGAAAATCTGCGCTGCTCTTAATTGTGAACTTGTATGAAATGAATGGATGATGTACAATGACAAGAAGACCTTGTATTTATACAAGAGAGGCGCCTCTTCAAGTTAGGTCGGCCCCTTTAAGAAAAACATAAAATAATAATAAATACAATTAGGGTCGGCTCATATACAAGTAGAAAGTGCAAACCATATTAGGGTCGGCCCTTTGTCATTAACAAATGTTGTAGCCAAGAATTAAATAGCCAAAGGTTACTCATTTAATTCATGTTCTTCTTCTTGTAATTTGTGCAAAGGAAGTGCAGCCCACAGCTGCTATAACATCAACAAGAATTACCATCACTGGGACTATATGTAGTCTTGTTTAGACCACTGTGTTGTTCCCAATAAAAAAAATGCTTCATTAAGGCATTTTGTAAAGAATGGTCAAAGTCTTGTAAAAATTGTCGTCAAAAGTTAAATTTCAAAAAATAGAAAGTTTTTATTTTTAGAAAGTTTCTAAAAATAGGAAGTTTCTATTTTTAAAAAGTCTCTAAAAATAGACTTGATTTAGGGTTTTTGGGGTTTGTTGTCAAATGGATGTTCGCAAAAATTTCTAAAAATAGAATCATTGTTTGGAGGGTCCTAATTAATTCTAATTGGTCGAAAATACTTCCCAAGCAAATTGGTCCGGTCAAAATCATCAAATCATCATTATTTCTCTGGTGGGTCAATTCTACTTTTTCAGAAAGCAAAGCATGAGCTTCAAAGTCATCAACGGAGGAAGGTCAACTGCTAGATGTCAAATTCAAAGTCCCAAATGTTACACAAATGATGTGTAACGACGAAAGATGCATGCAAAACGGTGAACGGAGGCAAACTCAAAAATGGTGAAATTTGTAAAATTTTCTAACATTAGAAATTTTAGGCACCCTTGTCTAGTCAAGGTGCCTAGCAGTTAATGCCTCAGTCATTTTTCGACTCTCGCCAAACAACGCATGCAAAACGGTGAAGTAGTTAGCGAACACAAAGCAAAGCAAAGAGAAAGTTGAAAATCATGAAAATAAATCTAACTTTGGCATGCTTGGGTGCCCCTATCCAAGAAGGGTGCCTAACATTTCATGCCTTGGAAGTTTTGCATGCTTCTTGAAAAACATGCAATTTGCGCTTGTTAGCTCGGTTAGAAAGTAGTTAAAAGCAGTTTTTAGGGCAGTGAAAGGCAAGAGATCGTCTCAAATATGTTTAGGCTATTCAGTTGATACATCATCTAATGTTGAGGATTTGTCAGACAACGGAAATTGTGGATCGAATGAAGGCGTTTCATGCAAAACGAAGAAATCAAAGAAAAGTTGAAAAATGTCAAAATTTGACTAACTCTAGAAAAGCCATGCGACCTTGTCAAGGAGGGGCATCTAGCTTCTTGTGCCTTAGTTTATTTTTCGCTTTGTTCAAAAATTCGTCAAACTTCTTTGTCAGGTTGGTTCCACTTCTCAAAAGATCATTCAGATGCAATGTCGGGGACCGATAGAGGGTATAAACCATCTCAATTTTGATCAGGCTTGGTTGATTGACTAACTTTCTATAATATCCCTTGCAAGTTCTGATATCAAATTGTAGCTCTAACCTTCAAGGAATGTCGTCAAACACTTTACATGCAAACTTCCAGCTTGCTGGTCTGAGTTAACAGTCTGATCTAGTTGCTTGGAAAAGACTTCAAAGTGCTGCAATTAGTGCTTTAAGTGCTACTAGTGATGCAAGATCGATTCACAAAGCAATAGAAGTGATAAACTGACTGTTCCTAACCCTTCTCATACATTGCCATGACTGAAATTGATCTGGACAATTTAATTAATTAAATTAATTAATCAACCTATCGCCAAAACGGGGACATTACACTTTCAATCTCTGTTGTTCATCGATTGACCAGAAACGATGTCCAAAGAGAGGTCATTGGCTTCTAGCGGAAACACGCAAAACAAAGAAAGTGAAAATTTGAAAATATCAAAACTTTGGCTAAGTCATAGCATGTTGGGCGCCCATTTCCAAGGTGCCTAGACTTTCAACACTTAGAAATTTTTTGATCCGAACACACTACTTTCCAATTCAACCTTCGTCGCTGACAGTAGTTGCAGCGAAAGTTATAAAAAGAGAAAAATGGCAAACACTGGAGAGCTTTTACGTGTTTGATGATGTCATCAGATGCGTATGTTTTTGGCAATGCTTTTTGCAGCTACAAAAAAGTAATCCACCATTGCACATGCAAACAAAATCAAAGTTTTGCATGCAAAGTTTCTATCTTCATTGATAAACTCCAAAATTTTAGGTCTTTGCAAAGAAAGCGCTTTATCATCTCCAAATTCCATTTAAGAAGGCTTTTGGCATTTATTTTTCATATTTTGTAGGTTGGCTTTCAAAGGAAGAAAGATAGAATTTTCTTCTCATCAAGATTTGGAGGGTCAATTGGAGTGTTTTTTCAGTCTTCATGGATTTGGGATTGGGAAGCACAGAGACACGCTTTTTCATGGTCTAATTTTCTAGGGCATCACATTTCAGAAATAGATAGTCAATTTTTTCAATTTTCATTGATCTGGGTCCACTTGCTTTTTACTCCTCTTAAAAATTGGGAAATTTTAATTTCCAAGAAATCCGTTTTTTTGGCATTTCTTTCGGGAAGCCTTCAACTTTTTCAAAATCTGACAATCTAGGTCTCTTTAGAATGTGATTGTTTACAAAACCTAGACCTCAAATTTTTTCAAGGAAATCTGCAAAGAGTTTTATAACCTTTGTGCTCTTAGCTGAGAATAAAAAGATTGGCAAATAGTTTAGTATTTTTTTTAAGCATCATCCGTGAAGAGGGAGCTTCCCCTCCTAATTTGAAGAGCAGTTCATCTGTGCATAGCTGTCTATTTCCAATCTGCATTCCAGAGGTGCAAATTGAAACACCAACACACTGCATACATGAGACTTCCCACTAGACTAGCATATGGAACATTCCTTGTGTCCCCTAACTACTCCACAAATTTAAGACATTGTTTCAAACTCAATTTGTTTCCAACTAGTAGAGGTGTACTTATTAGTTTACTATCCTACGTCCCAAATCTCTGCAAAATAGTTTCAAGATGCAACTTTTGATTTAACCATAGTTTTTTATTGGTCCTATTCAAAACATTCTCCAATAAGAAAAGACCAAATTTAAGGCACTTCCTAATCAACATTGACTACCTCATTCATTTTAAGTTAGTGTTTGGATTTGGCTTCACTAGGATAAGTATATTTTCCAAAACAAACAAGATCACAAGTTGAAACCAATTGTATACAGGCCTTACAATATTGTCTAATTAGCTGGGCATTGGATCTTTTTCCTAGATCATCCTACTAAACTTGGCATACATTTTGTCAATGTGAGCTAGGTCAAACTTTATGAGCAATCACTCTTAGGGGAGGTTTCCAACACTCAACAAAAGCTACCATTCTAGACTTTCAATACTTGTTATCTGTGGATAGTTTGCTGAATGTTCCAAACCATGAAATTTTAGGAAGCAAACCACTACTTGCTTAGGCCACTGTAAAGGAAATCATAGTTCAAAAACTCAAACTCAACAATAACTCAACAAAATTAAAAAAAATAGAAATTTTGACTTGGCAAAACCTTGGTAAAATTTTTTGAACATTAAAAAACACATAAATTTTTATAATATTCTTCAAAAACATGCATACTATTGAATTTAGAGAACTTATAACTGATTTTCTTCATCTATAGAGAAAAATCAGAGTTCAATACACATCATAGATCAAAAAACGAGTCCAATACATATCAACTTCAAGTTTCAATATAAATAAAACTTATAAATTATAAGTTCAATGTTCATAATCTATAAATTTCTTTAAGACTAAATCTCAAATAAGATTGTGGGTGTTATTAAATTAGGTGGTAGTGTTGCAGCTTCTTGTTGAGGAACAATATCATCCTCAATAGGAGCCTTAGGCATAGTCTCATGATGTGAATGCAATGACTCCCCGTTGATAGCTTGCCTTTTGCCTCCTCATATGCTGCCACTTCCGCTCCCCTTTCCATTGTCTCCAAATCAGCTATATCATTAGTAGTAAATATACATATCAAATGCGGCTGAATTAGAGCTTATAAGTTTGATAATCTCAATCAATTTTCACTCCCAAATGCCTATAAACAAATGTGCATGCTCTAATATGATTGCTTAAAAAAATAGGCTCAAAAAATGATGAAAAATGATGTTTCCTCCATAGATTGTCTTATTTCAATGCTAATGGAGTTTTGTAGTTCATTTTACTAGTTATTGGGCAAGTTACTTGCAAGAGCTAATTGACTCACAAGTACTTGCAAGTCATGCGAATTAATTGGAATTTTTTTGAACTATAAGGAAATATTTTAAGGCAAGGAAAATAGTTCTCGAAGTTGGTTTTTGTGGAGAAATTTCTTCATCTCATGTAGATTTTTTTTATTTATTTAAAGGGGTAAACGCTTTTGACTCAGAGCTATGAACTAGTGAGGTCACAAATGAGGGACCTCATCCCCAATATAAACAATCAACTATAACACTTAACTGGGGTTTGAACCTTGATGGCAAGAACAACAACACCACAGCTTAACCATCACACTATGCCACTATCGGCCCATCTCATGTAGAAGTTGGGGACAACTTCCTTTTAGCAATTTAATGACCTTGGCAAAAATGTTAGTTAGATTTCACCCGATTTTAGAATCAGCATAAGCCTATGTTTTTTTATCACTAAGTTCCCAAGATGGGCAAGGTGAGAGCATAGAGATAAAAATAAGAAATTAATTTCAAACTTATCAGTGGCAACTGGCAAGCCGTCCAATTTACAATGAAAGATAAAAATGTAGATATGATCAATACCACTACCAAATTACAAAAAAAATTGATCAATGCCAAACAAGTGATATTATCACGACTGATCAATGATGCCAAATTGACAATTAACAAGAGGATCCGGGATGACCACTAAATTGGCAAATCTTCTTACAACATCAAGGCTCTCTAACTGGTAGTAAACCATCCGATTTTACAAAGAGTTATAATAAGATAGATACTGAAAAGATACAAAATCAATAATCACAAAGTAAACTGGAAATGACAATACTCGATCTATAAAATCAGCATCAATATGTAATGATTTGGCTATCATATAAAGATGCAAACCTTTGAATGAGGAATTGGTGGAAATCCTAACATGTAATTGCTGAACTGAATTACAACTGCTGAAGATGGTAAAACAGTGTCTTCTGTTTTAAGGGAAAAGACATGAAAAAATGTAATCCTTTCTGTTTTGTTGCCATTTTTTATTTCCATTCTAGTTAACTCTAAACCTACATTATCATACTCAAACAATCTGAAAATCAAGCTTTGCATATTTGACTTGCATATTTGTTGAAGAATATACAAAGGTCTATTATAGAGCAAACATTTACAAATTAATAATCTGAATTTATTATGGAATGGACCTTTTAATATCATTCTTAATTTATATCTGAGCATCTATTATAAGAGTAGCTGAATTCTGTAATTCATTGATTCATTGTGTTACAATGCATACTAGAAAATGCATATTAATGAGCTAATTGAGTCCATTTCCTTGTTACTTAGAGAACTCATTTCACTTGCTCTTATTTGCTAGCTGGAAGGAGGAGGAGTTGCAAGTGGAGGCTTGCGCGAACTAATACCCTGCATTGCTAGGACATGTGTGGCAGTTGGAGTTGATGGAATTTTCATGGAGGTACATGGTCTAACTTAGTGTTTCTACATCTCACGATGGCTTGATATTCTTTCCTGTGCTATATATTACTTTTAATTAATTCTTTCCAGTACCTTTGACTCCTCAAAACTGTAATTTACCTTCCAAATTGGATATTATCACAATCAGAAGCCTGTCCCTAGAGGTATATACTTTGATTAGAAAATGATATGGATTTGGAAATGTTAGTTAGTCTTGAAGCTTTGGAGCTTTTCTAAATTTTGTTGCTCAAAAGATTGCTTGTTCTACATTGTATCTTGAATTATTTTGAAGCTTGTTCTTGATATTTTATAATATGTTAATATATGTTATTTGAATTAATGCTTTCTAGTTCCATTGCCTCTGTAAAATTATAATTTAACTACCATAAAGGATTTTATAACAATCAGAAGCTTGTCCCTAGTTGTAATATAACTTTGATTAGAACATGGTATTGATTTGGAAATATTAGTTTGCCTTGAAGCTTTGGAGTTTCTCCAAATTGGGATCCTCAAAAGATTGTTAGTGCTTGTTATAATATGGAAAAATTCTAATTGGGCATGGGTCATATCATCTTATATATGTAATTTGTAATATCTAAGTCAAATGGAGTGGCATGCTATAAATTGGTGTTACAATGGGTCTATCTATTTTGAGTTGATGAGACATGGAAACAATTTTATTGTGTGTGGACTTCCTTGCTAGCTTATTTGAATTTTGGTGTTATGATATGTAGACAAACTTCATTTCATTACTGTCTAAGAATTTATGTTGTTGATGAAATGATCTATGTTAAAACTTAATCTCCAGATTCGATATGATGTGCAACTCAATGTGTGTGTTTTTGATCTCTATTCCCTTAATTGAAACTTGTGAGACAAAAACTAGAAGGTTTATTATGTAGAGGCCTTGTTATGCTATTTTGTCTTCTGAAAGTGAGTTTAAGATTAGTTACCATCAGCATTCATTATGTTATTTGTGCTAACCTAAGAACTGGCCCAAAGGAGATAGGGGACATAGGTCTAATGAAGAGTTGCAGTGTAGAGTGGGCAAATTGTCCATTCCTAGCTTTGATGGTTCCAACAAATGCATGGTATGTTCATGGGTGCAGAAATTAGATACATATTTTCAGCTCAATCCCATGTTAGAAACAAAATCCATTAAGTAATGCCATGTTGCATCTAGATGGAGAAGTGTATGAGTGGTGGTACCATGGGTTGGTGACCTTGGGACATGACAATATCACCTCATATGTTGATTTTACTCAGAGGTTAATTGACAGGTTTGATAAAAAGGATGTTGAGTTACACTTCAAATAGTTGGCACAATTGAGACAAGTGGGATTACTTGATACCTACATATTCGAGTTTCAAAAACTCTCAGTCATGGTCAAGATGTTTCTAAGCATAGGTTGATCGTTTTATTGTCGGAGTGATTGACAGAGCCACTTCGTGGTTTGGTTAAAGAATTTGACCCAATTTCCTTGCAAGATGCCATAAAAGGGCTAGAAATATGGAGAGTTCAACACCTAAAAACAAATTCCAACCCAAACCATTTGCACCAAAAAAAGATTAGAAACCTTTCCAAAAGGAGTGTTTAAAGAAGACTTACATGGATGATGAGGTTAGGAATGAACTTCGTAAGAAAAAACTTTGCTTCTCTTGCAAAGAACTTTGGGAGCCTAGTCACAAGTGTTTGGGGAAAGGGAAGGTTCATTATATAGAGCAAAGTTGAAAAAATCGCGAAAAAATCGCTTAACTCGCGAGTAACCGCGTGCCAATGATGGGGGCGAGTAAATTGCTTGATTACTTGCTGCCGATTTAAACTAAAACTCGCAGCGATTTAAACACCAAAAAACGCAAAAAATCACAGTCAAAATTAACTGGCAGTCATCTATTTATTTTTTGCCCTAAATTTTTAATATTCACGAGCCCGAAAATAAACATTATTCATTTTATGCCGCCGCGACTGTGAGGAGAAAGACGACGACGCCGCGACTGGGAGGAGAAAGAAGACGCCGCCGTGACTGGGAAGAGCAAAGATAAAACATGGGTCCTAAGTCTTATGAGAGCACATTGATGGTAAGGATCTCGTGCGATCAGGAGTCACACGCTTTGCCACCAATTTCCTCACCTTGCAGAGTATTTTAGCTACATTGCCCAACCTCAAGCACATGTTTGTGAGTGAAAAATGGTTGGAGAGTCCTTATTCCAAGAAGCCTAAAGCAGATAAAGTCAAGAAGACCATTTTTGATGATAGATTTGCCAAACAAATGGAGGAGATCATCAATGTAAGTTTTCAAACTTTGATTGATGATTTAGTTTTTTGCTTTCTAATATTACAACTTGCTGATTTTTTTAATTTTTTTATATTTTAGGTGTCAAAACCGTTCATTAGAGTTCTACGATTGGTGGATGGGGATAAAAGCCCCATGGGGTATTTATATGAGGCCATGTATAAGGCCAAAGAGGTAATTCAGCATTTATATGGGTCAAACAAGACCAAATATGAACCCATATGGCGCATAATAGATCGGAGGTGGAACCGACAACTCCACCAACATATTCATGCTGCTACCCACTTTTTGAACCCCAAGTTTTATTTCTCTCCTACTTTCAAAGAAGATACAGAGGTCTTTTTGGCCTCAACACATGTATTGAGAGATTGGTTAGTAATGATGAGCTTCGAGATCTCATACTTGATGAGATACAGAGCTATAAGAAGGTCGAAGGGCCATTGTTTTCTTCCAAAGATTGCATTCGTAGGAGAGACACTCTACAACCAAGTAACAAATTCATGTGTTTAATATTGTTTTACTATTTAAGTTAATGTTTAAGTTTATTAATTCCTTACTAAGTTATAAATGACAATTGTCATCCTTGCAGATTTGTGGTGGGAAGATTATGGTGCCACAATGCCTAATCTTCGAAAGGTTGCCATTCGTATTTTATCTCAACCTTGTAGTGCATCTGTTTGTGAGCGCAATTGGAGTGTCTTTGAGGCCATTCACACGAAGAAGCGCAATCGGTTGACTCAAAAGCACTTGAATGACCTTGTCTATGTTCGGTACAACCTTCGGTTGCATGAGAAGAAGGTACAAGGGCTGAGTTCACATGAAGCACTTGACCTTGATGACATTGATCCATTCTCAGATTGAATTGCTGAGCCTGATGAGGTCGATGTGGAACCATGGATAAGTGATGATGAGTTCGCTGAGATGGAGAGGGAGGTGGAGGCAGCTGAATGGGAAGCAGAGGTGGCAGCATATGAGGAGGAAGTAGGCGAGCTTGGTTGGTCAGCAAAGGGTTCTTCACACACATAGCTTGATCCTATCCCTATGGATGAGGCACCTATTGAAAACACTACAACTATACCATCTACATCAGCAGCACCCACACAACAACGACAAAAGCTTTAGAGTTTCAGTCAGAGAAGAAATTTATGATAGATAATTTTTATTGATATTGAAACTTGAAGTTGATATGTATTGAGAAGTCGAACTTGTTTTTTGGTCTATGATACATTGATGATTGATATGTATTAAGGTTTTAAACTCTAATTTTGATTTATATATGATGAAATCAGTTGATACATTGATGACTGATATGTATTAAGGTTTTAAACTCTAATTTTGATTTATATATGATGAAATCAGTTGAGACATTGATGATTGATATGCATTAGACTGTAATTTTGATTTATATATGATGAAATCAGTAATATGTTCTAAAAATTTAGTTTATATGTGTGTTTTTAAAGAATATTTTAAAAAATTATGTATTTTCAAATGTTCAATAAATTTGCCGAGTTATTGCCGAGTTTTTCCCCGAGTTATTGCCGAGTCCCGAGTTTTAAATTTTTTTGGGTCTGTCGAGTTATTGCCGAGTCCGAGTTTTTCAACTATGATATAGAGGTGGTTTCAAATGGAGAGGAGGAGAAGATTGAAGGAGCTATTGGTAGTGAATAGGATGATTCAGATGGGGAGACCACAGGTGGAGAGTGACATCTAACGGAAGAAGAGAAGGGAGGAACCATAGCGACTCTTTTTGGTATTCCTAGGTATAATTCATTTAGAGTGAGAGGAGTCTTACAAGGGCAGAGGGTTACAGTCTTGATTGACAATGGGGCAACCCACAATTTCATAGATGAGGCCAAGAGGGGTTTACATACATAATATTTTGAGGGCTTGAGTGTGATGGTTGCAAATGGATTCACCGTGACCTACATGAAACAAATCCTTAGTTGAGTATAGCATTGGCTAACTACACAGTGACCGATGATTTTGATGTAGTAGGCATTGGGGAGATCAATGTGGTGTTAGGAGTTCAGTGGCTACACTCATTGGGAAAGTACACGCAAAAGTTTTAGACTATGGACTTGAAGTTTAGAGTAGATGGGAAGAAGGTGGTTTTGAGGGGTATGTCTAATGGTGCGCCCAAGGTTGTATCTATTAAAATGATGGAGAGTATATTCAGAGACTATGGTGTTGCTTGGGCAACCCAATGCTTGATTTCTTCTAAAACCCCTTTGGTTAGTGATGGACAATATCATGTGGATATCTAATCTGTGTTAAACAAGTGCAGTGTGGTCTTTAGTGACATTCCTCCTAGGAAACCTCCTGATAGGGGTTTTGAGCATGTGGTCAAGCTAGAGGAGGGCTCTAAGCTGATTATTACTACTTATCGACATTCATAAAGATTCAAGGAGGAGATTGAGAAAACAATAAAGGAGTTACTAGATATGGCACATATCAGGCCTAGCTCGAGTCCCTTTGCTTCTTCAATTGTTTTTGGTGAAGAAGGATGGGACTATGCGAATGTGTATTGATTACCGTACACTAAATAAAAAGACTATCAAAAATAGGTATTTGATTTCCAAGATCAATGAACTATTAAACGAGTTCCACGATGCAATATAGTTTTCAAAGATTGATCTTCATTCCTGATACCATCAGATAGAGTTTAGGAGCAAAACATTTAGAAAACAACATTTAGGTGTCACTATGGTCATTATGAGTTTCTGGTCATGCCCTTTGGTTTGACAAATGCTCTTGCTACCTTTTAGTCTTACACAAACCACATATTTAATAAACAACTGTGGAAGTTTTTACTAGTGTTCTTTAAAGATATTCTTATTTACAACAAGACTTGGGAGGACCATCTCAGGGATTTAGATGAGGTATTGGGTATCATGGAGGCATAATCCTCATTTGTCAAAGCTCCAAGTGAGAGTTTGGGCTGACAAAGATAATTTACCCGGGCCATGTGATAGGTGCAGATGGAGTGAAGGTTCATCAAGATAAGATACAAGCTATATTGGATTGGCCATCGCTGAAGATACTAACGGAGTTGAGGGGATTCTTTGGCCTTTGCAATTACTACAAGAGGTGTGTAAAGGGGTTCTTGCAGCTTGGTGCCCCCCTTACAAATCTCACTAAGAAGGGAGCTTTCAAATGGGTAGAGGAGGCTTAAGGCACACTTGAGAAACTTAAGAAGATGATGAGCACTTGTCCTATTTTGGCATTACTTAATTTCTCCCAACCTTTTGTTTTGGAGTATGATGCCTCGGGTGAGGGAATTGGAGTGGTGCTTATGCAGAGCATGCACCCCATTGCATATGAGATCAGGAAGCTCCATGATGTTGAGAGACTATATTCCATTTATGATAAATAAATGCTTACCATTATGCATGCGTTGGACAGTATTTGTTAGGTGGAAAATTTGTTGTTAGAATAGATCATAACAATTTGAAATACTTCTTGGAGCAAGACTTGAATGAGTGGAAACAAAAGTGGGTTAGTAAAATTCAAGCATATGATTTTGATATAGAGTATGTGAAAGGGAAGATGACCATTGTAGCAAATGCTCTTTCTAGAAAACCCACTATATGCTCCTTGACTGAAGTTTCAACTGAATGGAAGGCTCATCTTTTAGTTGAGTATTCCAAAAATATTTTTGCATGCAAGTTGATGGATGGCAGGATTTAGGATGATAGGTATAGGGTGGTGGATGAGGTCATTTACTGCAAAGACAATTTATGTGGTGCCTAAATTGAAGTTGAAGGAGAAGATTTTTAGGGCCATTCATGACACTTCCCTTTTAGGACATCCAAGTTATTTCAAAACCTATAGGCAATCTTGCGTTATGCTCAAGAGTGTATGACTTGTCAATAGAACAAGTCAGAGCCTACTTTCCCAGCGATTCTATTGGAGCCTTTGCCCATTCCAAAGCAGAAATGGGAGAGTATATCAATGGATTTTATCACAAGTCTTCGTAGAGTGCAAGGAAGAGATTGTATCTATGTGGTAGTTGACAGGTAGACCAAATATGCACATTTCTTTGCCATATCATCTAAGCGCAAGGCACCTCAGGTCGCAGAGTTGTTCTTCAAATTGGTGTTCAGACTCCATGGGTTACCAAAGAACATAGTCATTGACCAAGATAACAGGTTTCTCAGCGTCTTTTGGCAAGAGCTATTCAGGTTGGCTGGCATAGAGTTGACCTCAAGCACCAATTATTGTAGAAGTTGAGAAATCCAACTTCACAGTCCCCAAGAATCACCTGCATGCAAATACCTATCACATACAAAAGACATTCAGAACCAAAGAAGATGTTTTGTAAACCTCAAAGTAAAAATGCATTATTGAGAATCAATTATTACAAAGAGATCAATCCTTATGAAGAAGATCAAAAAACCCTAAAATAAACCTACAAGGGAAACCCTAGTGTGCATACTTAATAATCAATCAATTATTAATGTGCCTAAGTGTAATATCCCCATTTTCGCCCTACGCTCTTTATTTGGATTTAGCCTATTTCTGGAAAAACCATAGGCTATTCAGATGTGCAAATCAGGATTTCCTTGTTGGAGGGTTTTGTTGTCTTTCTTCAGTATTTACTATTTATAGTAAATACTATTTTTGGCAGTTAGTAGTTGTCAGCCTTCAGCTCATCTTGTCATTTGGAGCAATTATTCAGAGTTAAGCTTTGGCCTTTGGAAAATATTATTTTGATAAAATTCTTCTTTTAAAAGGCAAAGTGTTCTAATTTTAAGTTGACCCCTTCGCCTAAGTGATAACTTAAAGTTGTGTAAAAAAGGGGACTTGAAGGGGGATGCCTTCATGGAGGAATTTAATGTTCTTTATTAAATTATCTCTTGACTTAAAGTGGATGCCTTTTTGAGAGGTTTAATTCTTTTTTGAAAAGGTAAAATGTGAGATGGCTTTTGGCTTACCATCTAAGGGAATTGAACAGTCATCCCTTTCTCTTTAAAAGTGTGGCCTTGCTCTAGCATTTGGTATCCATTATTATGCTAAAGTTATGCTGTCAAAATGCTTTGTCATTTTCTACTTCGAGGAATGCTGACCTCCTAGTTCTCATTCAATTTCGTGTTTGTAAGACAATACCTAGTTGAATCATTGCTGCTTCTCATTCAAACTAGCAGATTGTGCCTTAAGGTGAATTATTAATGAGTTTTTCCAATTTTACAGTTGCTGTTTGCATACAGCTGAAAGTAGTTTTTGCTCATATCTGATTGTACGAATTTTATATCATTCTGGGCATTTGATAATACAGTTTCTAAGGTCGGGGCGACCATTCCCAAGCTGTTTCAGATTTTAATTTGAAGTGTAGTTTTTTATTTAGCAAAATCGCCCCTCAAAGGCCATACCATTTCAGCTGGCATTGGGAAGTGTGCCATTAATTATTGCAGGTCTTTTGGGAGTTGTTTGGTGTCTTCACAGGGGCGCCTATCTCCCAGTTGAATGATGCTTTTGACGTCACGCCTTTTGGAGGTATTTTGATCAAGTTATGAACATTTCTATAATTCTGCAGTCGCTGATTTACATTTCCAGAATTACAAATTCATAAGAAAAAGCAAAATCAGTTGTGTTTTCCAAGTTCTATCTTCTTTCCTCTTATCTTCCAACTCAGATACATTGTAATTAATGGTGCTTGAAATATGGTGATGAACATTGTAAATTGCAGCCTTTTACTTTGTAAGAACTGATAACAGTAGTACTGTTTCAGTTTAGCTTTGCTGCATTTAATTAGTTAAACATCACATTAGCACCCCTAGATGGTATACCGCCAGTGTGGAGAAACATATTGTTATCTTTCTTGTAATATTCTCCCCCCGCTATTTGGTGGTAGCATGGAAGACTGTTTCATGGCTGGTTATCCGCCTACCTCTTTTCAAGTCAGCAAGTAGCACTCCACCATATGATAGCACCTCGCTCGTCAAGGGAACTTGAGTGCACATTCTTGGTGTCGAGTTTAGTTCTCTCTTTCAAAGTGTAATCTTGTTTCTATTTCAAGTAGATCCTAGGGATCCTCTGACCATATGCTCGCCCCTCCTCCTTAAGTGGTTTTAGGGCGCCATTCTTGGTTAGAGTTCTTTATTGCATCGTTTTGGTTTAAGCTAACCTTAACGGGTGCATTGGCTATATTGTAAATGTTACTAAAAACAAAGAAAAAATTGAGAGAGAATATTTCACTAAGTTTAGCTTAAGTAACTAAAAAAATAAGTGACTTAATTAATTAACCAATACGATATAATTAATTAAGTGTAATAACTTATTACTCTAACACCCCCACTTAAGATGAACTTAGGAAGTAGCTAAAACACTAGAAAAAAGATGCATGAAAGCAAAGATGGGTCCCGACAACTAGGCCTAATCAGGTACTCATTTACAAATGCAAGAAAAGAGGTAGAGAAGAAAAACCCAGTGGGACAAAACCCCCCTACAATGAGATGACATGCTGCAAAGAAGCACTGGAAGAACACTGTGGAGTAACATTGGAACTGAAATCTGGCAAGCAAGGAAGGATAATTCTGTTTACTATTGAAACCAGATCAGAGTCACTGATTGACTCAAAGAATCATGAAAAAGCAACAACAGACCCGATGCCACGAAACACTTGAAAACTTCAAATGGGAACAACCCTGGAATCTATGAAGCAACGGTCGATTATTGAATGATGTATTACTGAAAATGAAGTGCAAAGATTCAAGTTTCACCCTTCCAATTGCCAAAACATCCAAGTAATCTCCAAACAACCCATCGGGCCAAATCTGGACTAAGCGATCAACTTGGGACAAATATAGAAAAAGTGTATGGATAGCAACGTAGAGCTCCTCAATACCTTTCCAACGCCGCAAAGATAGCGAAAATCGGAGATCGTGGCAAAAAGTTATGAGCTCAAAAGCGATAAATGAACATCTGACTTCAAACAGCAATAAATGCAACTAAATAGAAAAATACTGAAAAATAAACTACACCACAGGATAGTGCTCGGAACCAGCTTTCTGGCGATATCTCGTTTACCCGATTTCGATATCGTATGCCCAAGTTATGCCAAAAAGAAAAAAAACTACTCCTTTAGGGCAAATTGGGGTTAGGAGGGGGCAAAGAGGGGTCGTACGGTCGTTGACGTCATGCTGATGTGATCACTTCCCGAGCTTATTGACGGCCATTTGGCCGTCGCCGCAAAAAATCGGCCCACCTACAAAAGATATTCGGCCCGTGGTCACCCATATGATCGACGCAAGGGCTAAAATCAATCGGGGGCTGGGTGTAGAGCTCTCGGTCCCCCATAGGACCGTGGTGGAAATGGAGGAGCCCGTAGGGGCTAGCGGAGGGCCCCCAGTTCTCCATGTGACTAGGGCGGAGCCTGAGAGAGGTCGCAAGAGTTGGGCACGGAGCCGGCGGCGCTGCATGGGGAAGCCACCGGTGGCCGCCCGACGGCGGATCCGATTTGTATTGGCCGTGCACAAAATAAAGAGCGTTTTTTTTTTTTGCACGAATTTCAAGAAATTTGGCCTCGGGAAGCATGTTGGGGAGGCCATATGGCCCCCCTGGCAAACTATTTTTGCCTCAAAAACCAACTACTACAAAATCGACAATTTGACAAGCATTCCTAGGGTTTTGGGCCGCTACGAATGCGATGGTGACCTCCATTTGAGCCCAAAGTGTCCCGATAAAACCAGATCTTGCAAAAAAGATGCCTGTGGAAACCCTTGCACTTGAAACTCACTAAAAGACCATATTTTCAAAAGACGAACATGCAGCCACAGTTCTAGAGCTCTGATACCATGTAGAAGTTGAGAAATCCAACTTCACAGTCCCCAAAAATCACCTGCATGCAAATACCTATCACATACAAAAGACATTTAGAACCAAAGAAGATGTTCTGTAAACCTCAAAGTAAAAATACATTATTGAGAATCGATTATTAGAAAGAGATCAGTCCTTATGAAGGAGATCGAGAAACCCTAAAATAAACCTAAAAGAGAAACCCTAGTGTGCACACTTAATAATTAATCAATTATTAATGTGCCTAAGTTTAGCTTAAGTAACTAAAGGAATAAGTGACTTAATTAATTAACCAATATGATATAATTAATTAAGTGTAATAACTTATTACTCTAACAATTACCACCCACAAACATATGGACAAATAGAGATTGTTTACAAATAGATGGAAGGGTACTTGTACAATTATGTTACAGGGCAGCAAAAGGCTTGGATCAGGTGGTTACATTTGGGGGAGCATTGCTATAACACCACCTACCTGTTGGTGTGTGTTTTGTGACACACACAAACACTCTAGAATAAAGTGTCCATAGACGCTCTATCCTCTCTTGAAAAATTACCTCTTGTGCTAAGATTGCAAGACAGGTCACACGGTAATTCCAATGTTTCGAAATTTGGGTGTGGACAAGCTCCGTGGTCGTTGTGTTTTTTTGTTGGTAACCCCAGGGGATTTTACTTCGGTAAGTTACTTGAAAGTAAGGGATTGAATGCAATGTTATAATTTTTTTGGGACTTTCGATATTGGATAAAAAATGAAAAAAGGAGTGAAGGTTAAGAAGTCCTATACTAATCCTATGGAACTAGGAGACTGCAAAGATTGAATGAAACTAAATGAAACCATGCTTTGTATCGCCACGTAAAACGACAACTACACAAAAGCAGGTGCAATCTTCTGGGATCTGTGCTTAAGATTTTCTACTACAAATAATACCATCAATTGAACAACATCATTTGAAGTAAACATTGAAAGCATCCACATTAAAAGCTCAGTCTAACTTTACGCACCAAATGAAAAGCATCCATTTGAAGAAAGTGTGAGCTAAGTTACCCCAATCCTCACTATCAATCTTTTGTTCCACTAATAATCAAATAAATTTCTAATCTAAGCAATTCTATGAGAAAGAGAAAATATGTAACCATGCACCCATTTGACAATAAAGATTTCAAAGCATCTCATGCATTTTTGAATTTCATCATCACAATAGTTTTCGCAACAATCTCACAAAACTCTTCTCTTATTTCTAAAATTTAAAATCTCTAAACTAATTCTTCTAACTCCAAAATTCTAATCTCTAATCCTCTGATCATAACTCTGTAATGTTCCTTACCTGTCCTATCCTACGATTCGCTTGTTGATTAGGTTTAGGATTTCTTCTTTCCAAATGTATGTTCTCTTAAATTCAATAATCCTAAATTTGAGTCATGTATTCCATATATCAACAACACATCTGTTAGCATTAATATCTAGTAATCCAGATAAGACATAATCACCAATGCAGATTGCAATACATAAGAGAAGTCACTCAGCCCATCAGGAGAGGGGAACCCTTAAGGGCCTGCGGTCTACCACCTTCCAATGCCCAACCTTTATCTCAGGCCTGTGGGGTGGAATGCCAAGGTGGGACCTTCACCCCTCCATGACCCAACCCTTGCAATGGGCCTGTGGGGCAGACTACCCAACCCTTGTCATGGGCCTGTGGGGCAGAACTGCCCAACCCATGGGGCCTGTGGGGCAAACTGCCCAACCCTTGTCATGGGCCTGTGGGGCAGAACTGCCCAACCCATGGGGCCTGTGGGGCAGACTGCCCAACCCTTGCTTTGGGCCTGTGGGGCGGAACCTGGGTGAGGTTTTTAGACGAACCACTTTAAGTTATGATTCAGTGCTCCTGGCGAGTTTACAATTCAGACAGTCGATATGCAGTCATTGGTACTTCATTTGTATTTACACATTTTATTTAATATGATCACACAATTCCTGGAGTCCTAATATGAAGGTATGCCAAAATACATAACTAAATTGAGAAATATTCTTATCTACATATTCATTATGTCCTTTTTGCCATTTAATACATCTTGCAAATCCAATATTAGTAGGAGCCAAAATATAAATGCAGATTAATCATCTTTAAAGCCATATCTACAGACTACACAGTCCACCTAAGTTCAATACTAATTCCCAGTATAATGAATCTATTTCCAGATACACATCATAAGAGATTGTGTGCATTCCAAAATAATACATAGATCGGTTGGGCATTCAAGGTTCATGCAACATTGTTATGTCAGATTAAAGACAATTAAATATTAAAGCTAAGTGAGTAATCTCACCTGAAATCATTGTAATGTCTCCTTTGTGGAATTTGGCCTAATGTTCGCCTCTTAGTCTTTTAGAATATTTGGATAGTCACAATTGATAATTGTAATGATAAATTTTAGATCCTTTCAGGGGCAGATATTAACTTGGTTCTCAGATTAAAGAACCTGCCTATTACGAGAGTATGTGTCTACCAAAATTCTTCCCCCCGTCTTTGGCTCTTGAACTTTACTCATTTTTTTTATACCTGCGGTGGGTTATGAGGAACATGTCCCTTCAATGTTATTTACCCAAAAGACACACCTGTTGGTTATGTTCTTAACTAATCGCTAGCCACCAAAACGTCTGTAGGGGATAATTACTATCTATTAATAATCTTTATTTCTTTCTCTAGCTATGAGTCCCCTAGATTATGCATAATGTCTAAAACACGGCCTAATCTTACTCCCGAACGGCGGCTATACATTTGAATGTATTGTAAGAAACAAAATGACTATTAATGGGAGCGCTTGCCAGTCTTCTTTACCTGCGTCAAACTTTGATAATATTAGCGGCCTACTAGAGTAGTGTCTCTATCACCACCAAAGGGAGAATCACGATTTGATGGACGTGGATAGTTTTTTGGATGAGAATTTCTCTATCAACATCGTCGCACCTTTATGTTCTCGTCTACAACATACTGTGAATGCTTCCCTGTATGCAGTCTTTTGTGTGCTTGATACGCTAGCCCCTTGGGGTCTCTTCGATCGCGTACTCGGAGATGGAGATACATGTTCAAGCACGGGAAGAATTGGAAATTTCCCTTGCTATACCATCTAAGGTGTGCTTGTGAATTTGATCCGATGTCCATCATGGTCTAATATTATACAGATAATCGTTTATTATTTATATTTGATTATCATTTATAAGTTATCTTTATTTTATTATTTAATCTGGGATGTTGAGTCAAGTTATTTATCTCATATTATTATAATGATTATGATAGCTAGTATTTATATTTTGAGAATTGTATAATTATATATTGTATTGATAATAATAATAATGATAGCTAGTATTTATATTTTGAGAATTGTATAATTATATATTGTATTGATAATAATAATAATAATGATAATTATGATATTGTCTTTGACAATCATAATTATAATGATATGATATGTTTAATATTTTAAATATATATATTTTGTTATTTTGATGTTACAATTTCGGGAACATGACAAACTCTTCTGATTCTAATCAAATGAAAGTGGAGGGGTACTTATAGAGTTCCCAAATACATTGAATGGCCAAGATTGAAACTAGATTAATGGCCCAGATTTAAACAAGAAAACCCTAATTAGGGTTGCTAAAATATCACCCAGTTGACAAGCAGATGAGTCATCAACTAGGAGTTGCGTCCTTATCTGCTTGCGCAAGGTTTCGTCCGATGAATCTGGACACAATGGCGCCAACCTCCTCAATGGTAATGTACGGCAAGGCATTGACTTTGTATTCCAACAGGTCTAAACTGTATGCACAATCAGCAAAGACAACCGCCCACTCAGATTCATGCTGTAGGAAAGTATTCTGGACGGCCAAGAGGTCAGACGCCTTAGTCAAATTTTCTCCCAAGATCAGCATGATGGAGAAAACCTTTTGAACTTCCCTTTGCATATACCCGGCCACAAGTCATTTTCCCGAACAACATCTTTGTCCAACACGTCTGCTGCGGAATGAAAAATATCATTCTGAATACCCTTCACTTGTTCATGAATTCTAACACTTTCCACCTTAGCCTTTTCCAACACTTCCCCACGTGAGACCAATGCACAATACCAATTGTTGATGTCGTATGTCGCTCCAACTGCAATAATCTCCTCGTCAACTAACCTTGACTTAGGGATTTTCCTTATGTCTCGGAGGCAAGGAATGATTCTGTCTTGGAGGTCCTGGAGTCTGTCCCATGCTTCAGCCAAGTTTAGAATTCTTGTGAGTAAGGAAGAAGTTTTCCCATGAGCATGTGACAACTTCTCCACGAATGCCATTACTTCTCCCTCTTTCCTTGCCATCCATTCCTTGGTTTCTCTGGCAGCGGTCAATTTCTTCTCAAGATTTTTTGCTGGCTCCTATGATGCATTTGGAAGTAGAGGGGTTGGTTGATCACCTTGGTTGAGTGGCCTTGTCAAATGCCGGATATATTCCTTCAAGCACTCAACCTCCATCTTATATTCCTTTTTCTTCATGGTCTTATTTTCCAATCTGGACTTAATGGAGACGGAATTATCCAGATCTTCTACTTGTCCTTTTGTAGATGGACCAATGTCAATGACAGTAATGGCATACTCGGCAGGAGTAATCTCATCCTGTGGCTTCTCAACCGTTGGAACTGCAATCTGCACCGTATAGTTACCAGTCTCATCTCTCTGAATGGTAGAGAATTTCTTGGCTGGCTTTTTTGTATTCGCTTGCTCCAATCTTGCCAAGAAATCATCAATGTCATCCGCTTCCGGTGCCTCAACTGGTACCTTGACCTTAATCCTTTCCTTCAGCCAATCTGAGATTGTCGGCTGCTCGATTCCATCATCCTCATAGTCCAGAATGTCTTGAATGTCTTGGACTTCCTATACTAACGGGTCCTCGTGAATTCCTTTGAGGGCTGAAATCATTCCCTCTTGGAAGTCGCCTCCCATGGTATCCAAATCCTCATCCGACTCACAAATCTCCGTGCCAGTTGGAGAGTGATGAAAGTCATCTTCAAGCTACATGGGCTCCATGTCCTTTTCAAGAACTGGCGAAGGAATTTTGATATGTCCCCATGATTCTTCATCCACAATCAACAATTGCTCCACATTCCAGGATGCGGCTGAGTAAAGGGGCTTAGACTTCTTCAGGATTGGCTCTTCACCTATCGCCATTTCCTTACCCTTTCTTTTCTTTTGGTTGGCAAGCTCAATCAACTCATCTCCTTGAGAAGCGTCGGCATTGGAAGAACAGGATTCAGCTTCGCCCATCAAGTCATAGGTGAATGGTATACCCCGTTACCTCAAAGTCTATACTCGCTGGTCTACCCACCATTGCAAGTACTTAACCACTGGTCTCATAAGAATTGTCAGGTCACCAAGCTCCAACTCAGACCATTTAACAGGAAGAAGTGGCAGTCCCTCATCATAGCCTGGCTGCATATACACTTCATCATCATTCAACTGGTCAGGCACACAGAAGAGTTTCGTCATCCTAATCATGTCCAAAGGTAATCTCGACCAAAATCTTTTTCTTACTTCATATTCGTCAGCAGCATTTGCCCAAAGTCCTCAAGGTCAATCCTGTGCCTGTACTTCTTTTCGTTCACAGTTCCAATATGATTGAGTGGATCGAAGTCACTTCTGGATTTGTACAAAGTGAATGGATACCACTGTATCTCCACTCGAGCACTTTCTGTTGCCTGTGCTAACAGACAAGACTCTGCCATGTTTCCGATGAAAAGAGGAAACGTGACAGTTGCTTTTTGTTTTGGTCTTTGGATACTTTGGAATGTTTCCAACTGGCTTAGCACTTCCAGCAAAATCATTTTGTTGGTAGGATAGATTGGCAACTTGTAAGGAGAGTCTGTGAATCCCTGTATTCAGATATAAGTAAATCTAGGAAACTGGATAAACCAAGATCCATATTTGTTGATTAAGCTCTTTGCTTCACAGGTGAGCCTTTGATGTGTTCCACATTGAAGTATCCGGGTGATGTACATGAGAAAAACATTATGTACCCGGCGCCAATGTGACTTCTCGCTCAACTGCAATTGAGGATAGCAGTTATAAACCTTGAGCTCCCTTTCGCCATTGCCGACTACACCTTTGCAGATTAGACCAGCATATCGGTAGGTCCGAGCGAGCGAGTATATAATGTAGGAACCCATATGAAAGGCTTTGGTCTTCTCCAAGTTGACTAATTGCTCGTGAATATTATCACTGATCATCTTTGACCAGTTAATCATTTTTGTTCCGGAAGATACTTCGTCAATGAAGTAGTACATCCAATTTCCAAAAGATGCTCCCTGAGGATTACCTGCCATTCTGTTCAGTAGCAAGACTATGTCTCTGTACTCTTCCTTGAAATACGGCCTAAGCAACTTCTTGGGCACCCTTTTGGCTGTAGTTCTAGGTTTTACCAACCAGTTTTTGTTCATGTTTGCCATACAAAGAATTTTTTATCTTCGTATATTTGTTGTGCATCTTCTTTTGACCAGTAGTACGTTCGGTGGTAAGTTGGAATTCCAAAGGTCTCTTGTATAGCCAATTCGCCTAAATATGCAAACACTCTGCCATTTGGTGCTTCAATTTGTCTTTCCTCAGCGTTGTAATGCAAGGTGCATTCCACAATCAATTCTGGACATTCAATTGCCAGCAAAAACCCTGCAGCTTGAACTATGCCATTTCGCATCATTTTCTGTGCAATTGGAGTTGGCAAGAGTCCGTCACTTCCATACATTCTTTTCCAGAATTCGTCCAAAGTCAATATGGCCAAGATTGGTATCAGCAACATTCTTCCATTTGGAGACAATCTTAGACTCTGGCTGCAAACCTTTGCTGGCGAATTTCATTTTCCTTGATGATTCTCCCTTGTCCAGCATAAATCTGCAAAAAAAATATTTAAAATTCAGAATTTATTTATGCCATAAATATATTCTAGCCAACTTGGTAAGTTAATTCTTGAAAATAACTATTGTTGGAAATGAAAGAATTAAATCGTTTCGAAAAGAGAAATCTTCACCAGAATAGAGAAAGTAAAATCTGCCTGGCAATAAAAACTGTGTTGCTAATGAATAAATTCACACTTTTTAGCTTTTACTTCGAAACAAAAAATCACTTTCTTCACACAACCTCTCTTGCCTTAACAAATTTTCTTCACAACTTCGCTTTCGAAAGAATGAATGGGAAATGAAATACAAAACCAATTTAAGGTTGAAAGAATCGACCCATTTAACAAATTTTAATTGTTTCCAATTAATTCAATCTGAACTCGTCTTGCACTTCTCCTTCAAATAGTAATTTTCATCCTCAGTGCTAGTCGATAAAGAAAGTTTCTAATTTCGACGCCAGCTCAGTGAAGTCTTTTTCTTCTTTCTTTTTTCAAAAATTTGCCTAGAGAAAATTCGGATTTTCTCACTAAATGGTTTTGGAAAATAAAATATTAAAATAAGATTTTATGTGTTGTTTCCAACTCGTTCGTTAAAATAATTAAATCATGATATTTAATTTTTTTTTTTTAATCCAAAGGCAAATTTAAATTTTATATCTTTTTAAATTGCTCCGTGCGTTAGGCAAATTTTTACCTTTATCAATCTTGCCATGATCTTTTACTTCTGGTAAATTTCCTCATTGCTAGACATGCAATTTGATTTTTTAAATTTTTTCAATGTTTGGACTTAGGCAAAATTTTGAATTTTATTCAACTTCACACTTAGGCAAACACTTCAATTTTTACTTCTCCAAGTATTTTTCATGCCATTCAAGGCCTAGGCGAACTTGCCTTGTGATTTTTTCACATTTTCCAAGCTTGGGGCGGACTTTCACTAGCCATTTGCCATTTAATTTAACACATGGCGGACTTTACCATGTCCATGCCATTTTCTCCTTGGGGCGAACTTCATCTTGTCTCTGCCATTTGACATATGGCAGACTTGCTTGTGCCTTAGCCACTTTTGGTTTAGGCTGGGCGGACTCGGCCTACCTTCTTGCCACTTGACATATGGCGGACTTCAAGCTTGGTTAACCATCTTTCCATCTTGTTGGGCAGACTTGCTTAGTCTCCATGTCATCCATGCAAGGGCGGACTTCCACTATGTCCATGCCATTTTGACATACTGTTGGGCGGACTTCCACTATGTCCATGCCATTTTGACATACTGTTGGGCGGACTTTACCTGTGTCCATGCCATCTCCTTGGGAAGACTTGGCTTAGACTTAGCCATTTTTTTTTTGTTGTTGGGCGGACTTGGCCTATCCTCCAGCCATTTTTCACATGGTGGACTTGCTTGTCCATTCGCCATTTCTTTGGGCGGACTTCCTTGTCCATTTGCTATTTCCTTTTTCCAATTGCGGACTTTACCAATGTCCATGCCATTTTCCTTACTTCATGCTTGGGCGAATTTAGCATATGCATCTCCATGCCTTAGACAAATTTTTAGATTTTTCAATTTTTTTCCATTTCAGAGGTTTCTGGAGTTGATCCCGATGAAGCCATGACCTGCACACTTTCCAAAAATAGAAACCTTGCCAAAAATAGAAACTTTCTAAAAATAGCCCCTAATAGGGAGTCCAAAATGGGCTAAAAATTTCAAAAAAAGTTCCTAAAAAATAGGGGGTTGGGGTGAAAACCCTAAAATCTAGGAAGTGTCAGAATTGACCGAAATGATAGTCAATCCTCGTCCACAAGGCCTTCTAAGCACTTTGGCGACGTCTGTGCACTGATTTTGGCCCACAATCATTTCTTGACTCCGGGTGGCCTTTCAAAAATTCGAATTCCAAGTACCCAACCAAACGACCAAAACGCAAAGGCAGAAAGGTCAGAGGGAAAACTACTAGGGTCCCCATGTGCAATGGGGTGATGTGTGAAAATTTCACAATACTACCATATGTCAATTGGGGTGACTCTTTTCTGAGCATTGTATGGATATGATGTTGTGTCTTTTAGATTTGGCTTTTGCGGACAACAAAGCACCTAAAGAAAAGGATTGGATTCGGGAGAGTCACTTAAGGATAATCTACAGTGTGCACAAATTCAATAGAAGATTTATGAAGATAGGCACAAAGTTGAGAGAAGATTTGAGGTGGGAGATTTAGTCTTCTTGCACCTACAACCATATAGACATTCTTCTTTGAAGAGGAGTGCTGCTGAAAAGTTGAAGCCTCGCTTCCTTGGCTCCTACAGGATTGCACAAAGGGTTGTTGAAGTAGCTTAGAAATTAGATTTGCTTGAAAATAGCAAAATTTAGAATGTGTTCCACATTTCTTGCATGAAAAAGGCACTTGGGCAACATATCACTTCATCACCAAAGCTTCCACCATTGGATGAGGAGGGCAGATTGATTCGGTCCCTGATGTTATTCTAAATGTCAAAGAGAAGAAGTTGATGATCATAGTGCTCAAGGAGTATCTCATTAGATGGAAGGATTTGACCCTAGAGAATGCTACTTGGGAAGGTGAACAAATTTTGTAGCATCCTAATCTTTGTTTGCTTGAGGACAAGCAATCTTGGGAAGGGAGGATTGCAATGTCCCCTTCTGTGGAGTAGTCGGGAATGATCCATTTAGCATATTTTATTCCCATAGGCTAATTTTGGGCAATATCAGGGAATGAACTAATTAATGAAATAAAGTTGTCCAATAAAGCAAAATTTACAAGTAGCTTTACTTTAATCAAATTTATAAAGCGACTTAAGTGAATTAAAAAGAGGAAATATTAAATTTTGATATATAAAGGTGCTTTAAAGAATTATTTTAAGTGGGTAATTAAAAAGGTCCATTAAGGAAAATATAAAAGAGAATATGCGAGCTCATTTTCTTATGCTTGTTTTATTTCTCTCTATTGTGGATTTGGAGCTTCTTGTTGGAGCAAAACCCTAGGACGAAAATCCTATGGGAAATCAATTTCGGTGGTGAAATGTCTTCCCTAGTTTATGGCAAGTAGAATCACACAGGTTTCACACAAGAGTATGATTGATTAAAGTTTTTATAAATTTTAGGAGATTTGCAGGCAAACGAAAATTTATTATTTCTCTAATTTGAGTAACGATTATCTTTTGATAGACTCCAAAATTTTAGGGTTTTACATGAAAACGTTTTATCTCCAAACCCTATTTAAGAAAGTTTTTAGCATTCATTTTTCATAATTTACAGGTTGGCTTTCAGAGGAAGAACATAAAATTTTCTTCTCATCAAGATTTGGAGGCTCAAACAAAGGAATTTTTTAGTGTTCTTTGTAGATTCGAGATTGGGAAGCACAGAGGCACGCTTTTGCATGGTTTGTTTTTCTAGGGCATCATGTTTCAGAATAGGTGGTCAAAATTTTTAAGTTTCATTGATTTGGGTCTACTTGTTTTTCATTCCTCTTGAAGATTGGAAAATTTTGAAAATTTGCATGTCAACCCCTATTTTTTAGGAAATCACACATGTTCGGGAAACCCTCAAATTTTGCAAAATCTGACAATCGGGCTCTCTCCAGAACGAGATTGTTTACAAAACCCAAACCTTAGCTTTTTTCGAAAAATCTATCTTTTTTCTGAAGGAAAACCAGCGATCTATTTTTAGCTCTTGTGCAAAAGCTTTTCCGAACATAGGTGTGTTTATAGTCAAAAGTCAAGTTTTCTGACATGCAGTACTCTCCAATAGAAATCAAGACCAAATCAGTGTTGCTCCACAATTTTTTGAGAACATTCGAAACCAACTTGCATCATGTGTTTCCAGTGTTTGATTTGCAAGCTTTGGAAGGCACAGGAAATACTGTAATCAAGAATCTTAATCATTTTGGGTTGCTTGTGTCATGTCACCGAAATAGCAATACCATAAAAAACAAGCTGTAAAATACAAATAAATTAATAAATAAAATAAATAGCAATATTAATATTAAATATAAAATGTATGTGTACCATATCAATATAAAAATATGAAATAACAAATATAATAATAATATATAGGCAAACTATTGTTATTACATTCTAGTATTAAATAACTTAATATCAAAAATAATAATAATAAGATATTAACAAACTGGTTTTATTATTATACTTTAATGTAAAAATAAGTTCAATAAAACATCAAAATAAAATAATAAAATAAGTATATAATTTGAAATATCATAATTATTAGTAATAATATATTATTTTCAAAAATAGATATTATTGTGATAATAAGCCTTTAAAGGCAGCAATTAAATCTAACAAAGGGATGTATTTTATGAAAAGTCACCTCTTTCACCAAGCAATACATTCCCCCCATGAGTCACCTACCTTGAATGGTATAAATAGAAGGAAGGAAAATAAGGAAGAGGGGAAAACATTGAGAAATACGATCTGCAATTCAGAACAACAACAACAACAATAATTGTTATGCATTGGAATATAGAGTCATTTAATATATTATATATATATAATTTAGTACGCATACAAGTATATATGCATAGATATAGATAAATTTTATAATGAATAAAGAATATATATGAATAAGGAAAGAATAATTATATAAACATATGTATATGAATACTAATGGATATAAGTAAAAGAATAATTATATATATATATGTATATAAAGTGTATATATATATATACATACATGATTATGCAATAATGATACTTATAAGTAATGACAAATCTTTAATATAAACATAAGTAGATTATGTATATTTATGAATTGTCCTCATCCTATGATCAAGTCAGTATAAGGTTGAAGGAGGCAAATAAGGAAACATAGAGAGATATAGCAACTTAGGTGATGTACTCACTTAGCATTAATATTTAGCATATTTTGAATATAAGAAACAAATATTGCTAGTTTGATTATTGGCATAATGCTTTCTTTAATATTATCATGATGATAATGATGTTGATATTGACTTCAAGAATTAGTAATAAAAGCAAATGTATTTGATTGCTAAAAGATTGTTTTCCTTGTGTTTGTAAGCTTATTGGGAGGAAGGGTGTGAGGGAAGTGGTGCCTAAAAACCCCACTTAAGTTGGCCCCCCAGAACCCAAGGCAGGGATGGGCCTTGGAGGGGTAGAAATTCCACTCATAGTCCGACTAATCCCAAGGCCTAGGTGGGCCATGGATGGGTGGGGGTTTCACTCATAGTCCGCTGCGGCCATGGAGGGGGGGTAGGCCCGGGTCACTTATCCATTCCCCCGACTATCCCCAATAAGTCAAGTGTCTTATGAGGTGCTGACATGGGTAGAAATAGTAGGTACTAGTGTTTCCACTAAGCATGCCACTCCGAGTATGGAATGGTCTTAGTTTGGATGTTCAACTCGGAGCTAAGGGGTGGGTTCTCCTAAGGGGATGCTTGTGCCCTTGGGCTTAGATGGATAGCTTCATGAGGATCTACCCATGCCACTCCTCTTTTGTCTTCATTATTACTTTTGTGATTATGCTTATATTTTAGATATCTAGATATTAATTCTAACATATATGTTGTTAATATGGTAAATACAAGATTCCAATCTAGGGTTATTGCATTGGGAGATCATTCATTTGGGAAAAAATAAACCTTAAACCTAATCTACAAGCAAATTTTAGGGTAAACCGCGTAAGGGACATTACAGTGGTATCAGAGCATCTTTCCTGTCATCCTGTGCGTGCTTGAGCTACTTGCTTATCTACTTAAGTCACTTGCCTACTTGCTTGTATGCTTGCTTGAGCTACTTGCTTGTCTACTTGAGCTAGTTGCCTACTTGCTTGAGCTGGTTGCTTCTTTGCTTGAGCTACTTATGTGCTTGAGCTACCGACCTGTGTGCTTGAGCTACCGACCTATGTGCTTGGGCTACCTACTCGTGTGCTTGAGCTACCTGCCTGTGTGCTTGAGTTACGCACATGTACGCTTGAGTTGGTTGGTTGCTTGCTTGAGCTACTTGCCTGCTTGGTTGAGCTACTTGGGTGTTTGCTTTAATTTTTGATTTATGTGGTTTGAAGTTGTACTGAGTCACAAACTCTAACTCGTTGCTTCTGAGAGTTATGGAGAAATAGTAGAACTTAAGAATATTAGTCAATACATTGTCCTCATAACCAGAGTAACCATCACTTGGGTTAGAACTTCCAACTCCTATCAAAGATAATAGCATCACCACAAGAAACAACTTAAAATCACACATCTTAGATTATGATTGCTTGAGGGCAAGCAATCTTGGGCGGGGAGGATTGTCATGTCCCCGAAATAGCAATACCATAAAAAACAAGTTGTAAAATACAAATAAATTAATAAATAAAATAAATAACAATATTAATATTAAATATAAAATGTATGTGTACCATATCAATATAAAAATATGAAATAACAAATATAATAATAATATATAGGCAAATTATTATTATTACATTCTAGTATTAAATAACTTAATATCAAAAATAATAATAATAAATAAATATTATAATCATTACACATCAAAGATTGTAATACATTAGAATAAAATAATAATAAGATATTAGCAAATTGGTTTTATTATTATACTTTAATGTTAAAATATGTTCAATAAAACATCAAAATAAAATAATAAAATAAATATATAATCTGAAATATCATAATTATTAGTAATAATATATTATTTTCAAAAATAGATATTATTGTGATAATAAGCCTTTAAAGGCAGCAATTAAATCTAACAAAGGGATGTATTTGATGAAAAGTCACCTCTTTCACCAAACAATACATTCCCCCCATGAGTCACCTATCTTGAATGGTATAAATAGAAGGAAGGAAAATAAGGAAGAGGGGAAAACATTGAGAAATACGATCTGCAATTCAGAACAACAACAACAATAATTGTTATGCATTGGAATATAGAGTCATTTAATATATTATATATATATAATTTAATAGGCGTACAAGTATATATGCATAGATATAGATAAATTTTATAATGAATAAAGAATATATATGAATAAGGAAAGAATAATTATATATACATACATGATTATGCAATAATGATACTTATAAGTAATGATGAATCTTTACTATAAACATAAGTAGATTATGTATATTTATTAATTGTCCTCATCCTATGATCAAGTCAGTATAAGGTTGAAGGAGGCAAGTAAGGAAACATAGAGATATAGCAACTTAGGTGATGTACTCACTTAGAAATAATATTTAGCATATTTTGAATATAAGAAACAAATATTGCTAGTCTGATTATTGGCATAATGCTTTCTTTAATATTATCATGATGATAATGATGTTGATATTGACTTCAAGAAACAGTATTAAAAGCAAATGTATTTGATTGCTAAAAGATTGTCTTCTTTGTGTTTGTAAGCTTATTGGGAGGAAGGGTGTGAGGGAAGTGGTGCCTAAAAACCCCACTTAAGTCCACCCTCGGAACCCAAGGCAAGGATGGGCCCTCGAGGGGTGGAAATTCCACTGATAGTCCGCCTAGTCCCAAGGCTTGGGTGGGCCATGGAGGGGTGGGAGTTCCACTCATAGTCCGATGCGGCCATGGAGGGGTGGTAGGCCCAGGCCACTTATCCGTTCCCTCGACTATCTCCAATAAGTCGAGTGTCTTTTGAGGTGCTGACATGGGTAGAGAAAGCAGGTACCAGTGTTTCCACTAAGCATGCCACTTTGAGTATGGAATGGTCTTAGTTTGGATGTTCAACGTAGAGCCAAGGGGTGGGTTAACTTGAGGGGATGCTTGTGCCCTTAGGCTTAGATGGATAGCTTTGGGAGGATCTACGCATGCCAATCCTCTTTTGTCTTCATTATTAATTTTGTGATTATGCTTATATTTTAAATATCTAGATATTAATGCTAACATATATGTTGTTAATATGGTGAGTACAGGATTCCAATCTAGGGTTATTGCATTAGGAGAACATTCATTTGGAAAAAAAGAAACCTTAAACCTAATCTACAAGCAAATTTTAGGGAAAACCGGGTAAGGGACATTACAGCTTGCAGCAGGTTCTATCCCCATCTCGATGCAAAGCCTTGAATTCATAACCGCTTGTATTAATCATTAGAATCCAATTTCATGAGAAATCATGTCAATAGATGGGCGTATTATTTGTAACCTCAGGCCGGAAGATATTGAGAAATGTTTTGCAATACCACCATGGACGGAAAATTTCATCGTATCTATTGAAGAATGTGAAAAGGTGTGTATGTGCAAAAAGACAAGTGCCATAAAAGAATGGCTCATAAATGGCTAAAAGAAAAGCAAAATACTTTGCGAAGAAATATCGGGCATGGTGAGTTCAAGGATGAATTTGCAGTCATGATAACTTTGCTCAACCAAATCACAGGTCAAGCATAGGCCAATAAATTTCAGCCTTGGATGTTTTACATCATTTCCTAGATTGTTGACAGAACAAAACACTATGATTAGCCAACATTGATCAATAATAGTCTCCATTGTCAGATGACAAATTTCTTCAAGGCCCATGAATTCCACATGATCTCTTACTTGTGTATCTAATGGCCTTTGAAGGCAAGTTTAGAGGTTTGAATGTCGTTGGAACTCTGGGTGTTCAACATGTGTATGATTATTACTCACAGTTAGAGTTTTCAGAATCTGAGCAGTGTTACAAGCAGGTAAATGATCTATTCCTAATGCATACAGTGCAAGATCTTGATAATGAGTTGCATACACAGATTTCAGCAGGTGCCAGATTGGCAATGGTGGAGTGGGCTGATTGGTTTATCCAATTTCTCACGTTCTCCTACATAAGAGTATATGGCTTCTCAAGTGATCCAATCATGCTATCTAGATATCCAATGGATGAGGTCATGTTCATGGAATTCCTAAGGCAAGTACATGAAGTGCACACATTTTTGTGTAACATGTGCAAGATTGCATTTAGTTTCCCATTCGAGATGAGCATATACAAATGTAGATCGACAATTTATGCTAAGTTGATGAGTGATGGAATGTCAAAGTTTGATCTTAAGCTTTCCACGGAGAGACATTCATATGATCCTCATGGTGCCTTCGCAGCCCGTCTTGGTTACAATCATACACATGTGCCTACAGTTGAAGATTTTTGGACTAATTGTGAAGATGAGTTTGAAGTGCGCAAGCGCAATTACAACAAACTTACTCTTCAGCAGATGGCTGATTTCTTATCAGAAGATGTGGGAGGTCTTTTAGATGATGATGGGGAAGTCCTACTTCCCATGTATGCATGAGATCAAGTCGGTCAACATCCACCTCCACAAGTTGATTGGTTCGCCAAAGAGAGCACCTCAATTGAGGGAAGAATAATCCAAATTGTCAAGAACAGTAGAATATTCTTGAGTAGTAGGACTCGGAAGGTAGCTATCCCAGTTGCAGAGCTGCCAATAATTCAGTCATCTCTACCTTCTTGTAAATCAAAATTGAGAGTGAAAGCTATGAGCAATCCTCCAGAAGATACAAAGATTGGCAGAATGACGAAGAGCTTAAAAGAAAAGGTGAATCAGCAGGAACAGTCAACAGATGCACCAAAAGTTCTAGTTGAGTCAACACCACAAGTTGAAGCAGAGCCTCCATCTCCTGTTCTTTCGCCATCGTCGAGGCCTTCTCCTATTCATATAGATTCAGAATTCAATTCACCAGTTCGCAAGTTCATATGGAGAAGAATTTTGAAGGCAAGATTATTCTTAAGTTTGCCACACCTATGGAGGACAAGAATGTTGATGAGGTTAAAATTGATGACTTCAAAGTTGTCAAGGCCAATCTCGGAAGAAGCACCTGACATACTGATGTGAATCTCTTCGAGGTTGCAGCTGATAATCTGAAGGAATGAGTGCTCAAGGATGGAGAAGATAAGGCAGCCCTCAAGGCTGAAGTTCAGCAACTGTGGTAGTATATTTCCAATCTCCTTCATGGTACTTCACAAGCCACCTTGTTGCTTCCACAAATTCTGGAGTCACCTATAGATCAACATCAACTGAGTCAATTGGCCATATACAAAAAACATATGAGAGATTAGATAGAAGAATTCATCACTAGGGGCAAATTTATACTTGCAGAGATGTACCAAAAGAGGTATAACGCCCATGATCTTCGCTCAAGGATTCAGGAGTTTGAGCAGAATATAGCTAAAAGGAAACCAAGAGATGAAATCGTTATTTCTGACTTGAGGATGGCTTATGATTCAGTCATTATAGAAGAACACAAGAAGAAGCTTTTTGCCTGGAGAGAACAACACCTCTTCAAAGTAAAAACCTACGAAGGAATATCTGTAGAATTGGTTAGATATAGACAAAAGGTTGCTAACACTCTCAAGTTTGTAAGCACGTTTGTGTCGCAGATCACTTGTCAATATCGACATGAAGATGACACTTACTCTGATCTTGGTGAAGTACAAATAGAGTTTTAGAACCTTGTCCGTGGCTGTTTTAATGTCGATCTTGTTGCCTATAAGATGAATCATGTTTCTGCAATGTTAGCAAAATTTGATAAAGCATCTGAAGAGAAGAAAGAATTGCTAAGTCTGATTGCAGATGGTGATGAGATGCTTGAAAAGAAGTATGTTGTTCTGGATAGTATCAGTGTTCCTGATGAAGAGGCATTTAACAGCTTTTGGGAGGATATGATTTCTCGCCATCAATGAGTGAACTATCAGTTGGAGCATGTGTTGTTTTCCAAGGATAGAATTAAAAGAAGCAGCTAACTCAATGTTTGTTCCGAGTTTAACTTCTTGTTCTCATTCATGCATATCTATTCTTTGGAAATATTAATGTATAGTTGGAGCTTTTTCTTGTTGTTAACTCAGTTAACTGATTGTAGTCCAATTAACTGTTAGTTATTTTTTGTTTAGTCTTAGAAATAAAGCTTGCATGTTGGCAAGACTTGTTAAAAACAAGGAGATTTTAGGGTTCCCTACTCCTTGTTTGTGTATAAATAAGGGCAGCCTTGCCCATTTATTTTTAACCATTGTTGTGATAACAAATTGTTGAGCCTATTTTTCCTGCAACTTTGTTATTCAATGTATGTTTGACTCTTGTCTATGTAATATGGTTTGATCGCATATTGTAAGCCTATCTTTGCTACAATCTGTTATCCCAAAAGTGTATTTGCTATTATAAAATTGAGGAAGGAAATCTCATGCTTATCTCGCTTTGATCTACTGTCTCAATCTATTTCAGCACTTTGTTTCATGTTTTGCTTTCATGATCTTTATTTCAGCTTACATCTAATAAGTACAATGAGTCTTCGGGTGTGTTCTGGAAGCAAGTTTATTTAAGCTTTGTGTTAATCAAATCATTCCTTCTTTTTTTTTTATTCTCAAGCTCTGAATTTACTTGAGTTATCAGAAGCGTCTATAGTTTAGGCCTAGTTGTAGTTGAAGTTCAAGAAAAGAGAAAACCTCAGCTATGATGCATAGAGTTTTATAACCTTGTGCTCTTAGCTAAGAATAAAAAGATTGGTAGTAGTTTAGTATTTCTTTTTAAGCATAATCAACGAAGAGGGAGCTTCCCCTCCTAATTTGAAGAGCAATCTAACTGTGCATAGTTGTCCGTTTCCAATCCACATTCCAGAGGTGCATCCAAAAGCAGGAGGATTGAAGGTTTTAGAAGGCATGTGAGCCCTCTTGTTACCTAGTGCAGCACCTAGAAGAGGTGCCAAGTCAGTCATAGCCTTCCTAAAAGGGAAATGCAGCCCTCACTAAGCAACCGTAATTCTATGGAGGAAGCCGTACCAATATTTGGAGCTACTATTTCATTAAAAGGTGTGTTGTACATGTTATTTGGGAGTTGTTGATGGTGTCTACAAGTAATGTTTTAATAATTTCAAGATGTTAATATTGAAGTTTATTTGTTGTTTGGAATTTTCTCTGTGATACAATTTGCATCAACAATACAAATGTTTGGAAAGAAATTGTTTGTGACCATATTGAGCATTAATATTTTACATCAATGATGTTAGCAATATGTGAGTTTGGGAAAATGCTATGAAAATTATGTACAATCTCCTTTGAAACAAGTGAAAAATCTTCTAGAACAACTTGATGCAAACTATTTGACGAAATGTCTGAGCATTGAAACTGTGAAAAATTGTGAAACTTATGTATAGAAAATTTGCTCAGGTTATTACATTTTGGAGGTTTTATGTTGTTAACACCAAGTTTAGAATGTTGGGAAAATTGGTGCTTTGTGGAACTTTCTCCACTTGATCCAAGTGGGAGAATTATGCCACTTACACCAACATGGAAAATTTTGACAATGACACCAAACAAGAGAATTATGTTGCTTATGCCAAAGTGGAACTTTTTAGCAATGATGCCAAGTGGGAAATTATGTAGCTCACACCAAAGTGAAACTTTTTGACAATGATGCCAAAAAGTGGAACTTATGGAGGTTATTTGACTATTTATTAATTGGTTGTTGGCTTCGGGTACTTATAAGCGTCGGTCGCTTGATGATCATGTTCTTCTTGGCAACCATCGAGTCCTTTAAATAGATTGTGTACTGTCAAGGAAAGTATTATGATCTAGTTGGATCGACTCTAATCCTTGGCTGATTATTTCTGGTCTTCTTATGTAATAATTTTATGTGCAAATAAAGATATATTTTACTCATGTATTTGGTATGCATTGTCATCTCTATTATTAATTCATGCATTTTTTTTTATTAGATAGAGTAGTAAACATTTGGCGTTGTTGCCTTGAGAAAAATCAGGTCAGATTTGAGAGATTCATGCCCTTAGACCCCAATAAAGGTGAGAAGAGACCACAACGTGGTCAAGATCAAGAGATAAGGCGATCTTTAAGGATCATCGAGCAAAGGAAATGGAGGAAATTATGAGAAACATTTGAGAAAAATACAATCATACAATTCCCAAGTCAGAGCCAAGAATGCAGTCAAGTTGAAAAGTCAAGGCAACCTTATCTAGATGAGGGAAGTTGGGAGACGAAGTCATAGTCCTTTATGGAATTGTATGAGAGTAGCCTTTGGGGCATCAAAAGGTTGTCAATCGAAGGAGAAAAAGTCGAGCCAAGGGTGTATAAAAGAAAATTTGAAGGCGAAAGAAGTGCGTGGAAGGATGAAGCCAAGGGAAGAGTTGAGGATTTCTATGTGGCTAAGAGCATAGTTGAAAAACTCGGACTCGGCAATAACTTGGCAAACCCAAAAATTTTAAAAACTCGGGACTCGGCAAAAACTCAAGGAAAAACTTAGCAATAACTCGGCAAATTTATCGAACATTTGAAAATACACAATTTTTTAAAATATTCTTAAAAACCACACATATAAACTGAATTTTTAGAACATATTACTGATTTCATCATATATAAATCAAAATTAGAGTATTGCAAACACTTGCACTTATAGTATTGCAAGTCTCCTTTTATAGCCTTATATATAATATAGTTGCTGCTTCGTTTCATTTGATTTTGATTGTAATCTAAGTTACCGGGTTCGGCTCCCTGGCTCAGGGTCCTGGTCCGGGTTCGCTCCGGGTACTAGTCCTGGTCCGGTCCCTCTGTGGGTTCGACCAGGGTTCGGTATTTGGAGTCCTGGTTCACCGGTGAAGAACCCGGGCAAACCCAAGGCGAACCCAAGTCGAACCCACGCATTTGGACGCCTAAAAAGCTTTTTTTTTTGCATTTTTTAATTTATTTCTGCAGTTTGACTTTGACCCACGCCCAAGGGAACCCTAAAAGTGAACTCTAAAACACTTTAAACACCTAAACTACATCATTTTTATTCATTTGTTTTGCAAGCAAGCATTTTCATTCCAAGAGGCTAAGTTCTTATTTTTGTTTGCTGGGTTGATAAAAGGGTTGAGTTCTTATTCTAGGCTGCATATATATATATATATATATTTTTATTTTTACATGTTTTTCAGTTTTTGTACTAACGAACCCAAAATGAACCGAACCCACCCCCCAAAAAATTTAGCCGAACCGGCGAACCGAAGCCCCGAACCCAAACCCGAACCGGCTACTTAGATTGTAATGTCCAACACAAGAAAATTTAAATGATAAGACATCTTCAGTTTATTGTATTTTGTACAAAGATTGTACTTAGCTTTATTTCCTAGGATATCACCTTCTGAATTATTCTTCAAAATCAGATCCCCAAGACACCTCATAGGCACTACCAATAAAGGAACATTCTTATCAGTTTTAATCTGGGAAGTGCAATAAATGAGGAGATAATTGCTTTCTTTCTCCACCTCTTCCCATCTTGCCATCATTCTTGTGTTGTGAGTAGCTAAGGCCATTAAAGAGATGGAAAATTAGGATTTGCCTAGATTTTGTGAGTATCATGAGCAATAGTTCCATTATCAACTAGCAGCCAAGAATTGAAGTTCTTGTAACCTTGTATAGCAAAATGATGGAATAAAATATAGTGTTTGGCAGGAGCAATCTCATATTCCATTCACTCACTTGCCACCTCCAATTGTGAGAATAGCAAGGAAAGGAATTTATGGGATAAATAAACTATTCTATGGTGAGCACTCAGTCCCATAGAGTCCATGAGAGGTGTGTCTGTTGTTAAAAAAGAGCATAGCTGTACCAAGTGAAAACACCAAAATTCATATGGCTAGAGTGAAGCTTGAATCAACTAGTAAGAGCATGGATGGTAATAGGGACCACAAGATGATGAGTGTGGGGAAGGGCTGTCATGGGAGAAGGGTAGAGTATGTGAGGAGTCCTAGGTTGTGAGTATAGTGAGGGGTCTGCAAATTATTAGGTAAATTAAGTGTTTACAAGGGAGACATGAGTGGTGGACAAGGAATGGGAAAGGGAGTAACAATTAATATGAGGACCAATCATTGATAAAGTAAAATATGAATTACGTTTTTGCACCCTAAATTATTATTATATTTTGTTAGTAAAGATTTTAGATTTTTATATAACACTAGGAACTCTATAACAATTGCAAGGGGAACTATGCAATCTAACAACTTCAAAGTCATCTCAGTAGATGAGTTGGGAGTGGTTCTTGGAGTTTTTTTTGTCTTGGTTATTAAAATTCTATGAATATCATATGGGAAATCAAGACGAGAATCGGAAACTTTTTAACAGAATTGAAGAGGTGTGTGGAAGGCATAATTCACTAGGCAATCCACCACATAGATTGGCCACCTGTGGATATGATGGAATTTCTAATCATCAATTGTTTTAAGGCTTTTTCATATGTTGTCAACTATAGACTCCATCGTCCAATGATTGGATTCTTTACAAGCTCTGTCCTTTTGAATAATGTTGATGATGATTTGAGAATCCCCTTCTATTTCCAACTTATGAAAACTGGACTTGAGAGCAATAAGGAGGTCCATCCCAACTGCATGGAGTTCTGCTATAGTTTCAGAACTTGGATCGATGGCCAATATACTTGCTGTAGGAGAGTATGCAAATTCCTTTCTTTCTCAGAAAATGCCAAACTTTGAATGGTAGAACTTTGATTTACTGTATTTGAAATCTAGCCTGTATTTTACTTTCTTCATCTATTGCAAAATCATTCATGTTAGTGGAACATAATTGACTTTTGCAAGACTTGAGTACCTTGACCTTTTAATGGATATTGTTTTGAGCAATTCAAAGGATTTGTGTTGTTGATTGTTCTTCATCCGTCAAAGGTTCTTCCATTTCTCTCCTCCGAAATCTGCTACAACACAAAGCATGGAACTAGATTGACAAGACCTTGGCAATGCTTAAAGTCAGGGTGCTTGGCCAGCGTATACCATATTTTCAGTTGTTTATCCTCTCTGCCTTCAATAGGGATTCTAATTTTGAAGGTGGAGGCCATTGCTTGCTAGATGCATGCCTCTTGGTTGGGTGCAATGTTCTCTTCACTCTGGATGACAATTCCTGACTTAATTTTATGCCACTTGCACCTTGGAGACCTCTAGTAACAAGTTTTTTTTTTTCATAATTGGCCAAGAAGGATTATTTTAGATTTTAAGAAGCTGTGGGGCCACTTTGAATTGAGACTTCTGCTGAGCTTTGTTGAGGTAGTAGACTGTATTTTTTGACAATCAAAACTTCAAAGTTGAAATCTTAGCGCTTTTGCACTTCAAGCATCTAAAATCCATTCGAGTTTCATGTGTATGACCAAAGTTTGCTTGCCGAAAACAGAATTTTCTCATTGAAGCTTCCATGGATACGTTTTCTTGGATCCAACACAAATGGATTAAACTTTGGCCAAAGCATTGGCTTCTTGATTTCTTTGAACAATTGTGAGCACCTTTGTCCAAAATTCTTCCGCAGTTTTTCAGATTTATAGCATGATAATCAGATTGCTGATGTCTCTTAAGTTGTTAGCTTGAAGGGCGTTGACTTGTTTGTTATATGTGAATCTAAGATCATTAATGATAACATCACCTAAGGCATTGCAATTCAGATTTCTGACATCGGATTTACAATTAATCTTTGTGTGCATTGTTCCAAATTGCATATAAGTCAAAGCTTGCTCAACAGTCTCATCTGTAGAAAATCTTACATTATGCAATGCATGTTATGTCAAAATAGTTTTGATAATTTACTAATCAGCTCAGATAGTGTAAGTTATTGTATGGTTGTAAACAGTCAGGCTTAACAGTTAAATCTTAGTTGACAACCGTTGGTTCTTCAAATAGAACTTCCACAGTCAGGGAAGGTGCACTGATTTATAACAGTTCCTTCCTGTAATGCTTTGATTGTAATTGAACGCTACCTCTGGAATAAAGCATCAATCATTACATTCTTTTGCAATCATTATGGTATGAGTTGTTTTTCTTATCTTGTATTTCAACTTATTATCCAGTGGTTTAGTTTCAGTAGTTAACATGATCAAGATTCTCAGGCATATTCTCTGCCACCTTGAAAATTGCAGTCTTCAAGATAGTGAATTAATGATGTGAGATTGATGATCTTGACCATCCATGTTGTGTCGGGCTTCGATGCTAACTGCATATTTTAATATAATTCTGAGATGATTCATTTTCTTCTTGTTGGCAGTTTATGAGCTCCCTCATTGCATCTCTGAGTAAGAGATCTGTTTGAAAGTTGCTCAAGAAAATGCACTTGAGTCAGAATAGTACTGGGACAGGTGACCTCTTTGGAAGTCTTGATGCTTCACCTCTGTGAGCAGCATCTAGATACAATGAGTGCTAAGTGGGTGCACTATTCATGCTTATGAGAGATAGGCTCTTGCAAACCATTGATCATGAAATATGGGTCAATAAAAATTGACTCAAAACTACACAGTTGAGTCCCTAAAAACATCATACAATTTGATACATAGCAAAAACACCACCTAAATGTAAATGAATGAGCTAGGGAACTATATAATGAATGGTTCATAAGGCACAACACTTGCTGGAGGTTTTGCAAATGGGATAGCAAACTAAGTGCATAGAAAAAACACCATCTAAATGTAAATGAATGAGCTAGGGAACTATATAATGAATGGATCATAACGCACAACACTTGCTGGAGGTTTTGCAAATGGGATAGCAAACTAAGTGCACTTGATCTTGGGGGAAACTTTATGGTTAAGCATGCTTGAGTCAAAGTAGTGCTAGGATGGATGACCTCCAAGTCTCTATACTTCACTCCTATGAGCTAGATGCAATGAGTGCTAAGTGACCATTCATGGTCATGAGAGATCAGTTCTTCTGAACCACTACTTATAAAATATGGGTTGATAAATATTGACTCGAAACTACCTAGTTGAATCCTAATAAAACATCATATAATATGATACACTGCAAAATTACTGCCTAAATGTAAAAGGGATAGAATTGTCAATTTTGTAACCATGTTGAAGTATTGATTGATTGTGAATGTCGTTAGGCACTTAGGCTTATTATTTGGTTTTGCATTTTTCTAATCATTTCACAAATGCATTCCTATGAACTTATGTTGATGATGTGTTTTGGTGGCAGTTGGGGAGGTTTGTAACACTAAACTTGCATATTTTCAGTGTTCTTTGATGATCTTGAGTCCCTTGTCCTTGTTCTTGTACGACACTTTCATGAAGCTAATTGATGACGACAGTCAAATATCTTCATAAATCTGCTAGAATTTTTTTTGTAGTTAGTGACAAAATTAGATATATTTATGAGATACTTGTATTGATAGTAGCTTCTCCTTATCTAACCAAATAGTAAGTTGTCCTGCAGATACGATAGAAGTGCTTGGGCCATCTAGAAGTCTAGCAACTATTTCTGTGGGTTGCCAAAGAAGCTGTGATTGATATTGTATTGGACAGGATGGGCTATGGATATAGTGGGGTTGGTTGGACCCAGGAATTACTGAGCCAAATTCAAAACTTGACTTTACCCTTCCAGTGCTGAGTAGGATTGTATTGTGTGCTAATAATGTAGATAGAAGGTTCCTCGTTTCTATATTGCTCACTAACCTTATGGATAGAAGCATTTGGTTTTTTCTGTGCCTTCACAGGTAGAGGAAAGATGGTTTATAACACTATTTATGTCTGTTATTCATATATCTAGTTTTTGTCCTGTAGAAACATTGATTGTTTAAGCTTGATATTAAATTTGGACAGATTCAACGGAATCCTGTCTATCCAAGTTCAGTTTTTGTAGCTGTTTCAGCAAATATTTTCAAGTTTATTGAATATTCTTTCAAACTAGGATATCGGAAGAAGAAAGGAGATGCAGAAACTATAGCAGAATGTTTGAAGACTGTAATGTACTTTACATATTAATATAAAGAAAATTTTCCTTTTGTATCTTTCTCTGTGTTTTGTTTATAATTTGCAATATAACTTGAAATTCATTGTCTTCTATATGGAATTATTTCATGTAATTGCTTTGATGTTGAGTTATGTGACAAATACATTTCAGTTTACATTTTCCTATATATTTTTTGAATTCATCTCTTCCATCATGTCCCATTATTTACAGTCATAACCTTTTATGTGTGCTGTTAAGGGAACCAGGGTAGGTGATCTGAGATTTGTCCTCAGCTTGCTTCATAATCACTAGCAAACTGAAAATAAGTTTTATATTTTACTCTCTTTCTATGCAACAACAACGGACAACTTCTATTTTTCCATTTTGTAATAAGACATTATTTTGATGTTACAAAATTTTCAGGTACATGATAATCCTCTAAAAGCTCCAGTTGATGGCCCAACACAATGGGTAAGGACAATGTGCATACCCTTGTCAGCCAGTGGAATAGGCATTGGACTGGCAGCAAGCATATAACATTTAACTTATAATTTGATTTCAAGTATTGTTTGTATTTTGCTAAATGCACAAGGCATTATTAGTTCCATGAAATGACATGCATTATTTGCCAGAAAAGAACTGATAATAGTCTTCTCAGGTGTGGCATATTGTGGCAAATATATTTAAATGGGGAATGAAAGCATTATTTGCCATTCATTGTCTTTTCTGCATAATTTACTTTATTTTGAACAACCTTATGCTCAACTAAGTTCTATGCATTTCGCCTCTGCAGCCACTTAGGAATTTGGAGGAGCTACTAGAGGAGCTCATCACTATTGCGGTAAGTTTTAGATTCTTTGTTATAAAAGATAGTAAATGGAGGTATAGCTGATGAGATGCAAGAGAGTGATCTAAAATTTTATGCCAATAGTTATGCATACGAGGGTCCATATTCTCATTTTGAATCAGTAAATTTTTTTATAGTAACTTATTTTTCTCATAGATAGAAAATTAGTGGAACTATGACCAAAATATTTAAAACATCGCTTGGTAACTTATAAGTAATTGTATAATGAGGATGCATTGATGCATGCTGGCTCATAACTGAAAATTGAAATGATATGACTGTCCTTAATTTTTAAATTCTGACAGAAAGTAACCAAGGGAAAGCAAAAGTTCACAATAGACCTGACACCTGTTGAGGAAGAATTCTGACATCATACCAAGGAGGTGTTTTGAATCAACGCATCAGAATGGTAGCACCAATTGAAGATTAACTAGTTAGGATAGAAGGGTCAAGCTTCCATGGCAGAAAATTTGAAGTAATCTAAAGCATATGCATGCTAACAAACACTTATTCTTTCATAATTATAATACAAGTGCATTTTTTTCTTATGTAGCAGAACTATATTTTGATAACCAACTTGTATTCAAGTTTGCATAGAGAAATCCTCATTGGGAATTCAGAGTCGTTAAGGTTGATTTCTATTTCAACAGATTTTTGTGAGGCCAACATCAATGTTTGGATATTTCATATTACTGACCTGTGCTAGATGATCCTCAATCTTAAACTAGGCATGGCTCTATGAAACAGTGCTAATTCCAATGAAGAATAATTTGCTAGCATATAAATTAATCTTTTGTCATAATTCTACTTGTTCAGATTCATGTATCTATGTATTGGGTTCCATCCAAAAGTGCCAATTTAGTTTCTCTTCAAGATCTTGATAATATTTGCATCTGATTTACAAGAAAAGTGGTTAGATTCCCAATGACAAAACTACTCATATAGACAAAGAACAAACTATGTACTTGTAAGAAGCCTACCTTATCTCAACCAATTTTTTTTTCCCTTGCTGGCTTTATTATTTTGATGTAGATAAAATATTCAAATATAACATGAAGCAGAATACCAAATGATGAAGTTTTAATCAAATCAACCAAAGCTTGAGAATGACACACCCAAAAAACGATGATGGCTTCTTATTGAATGATCAATCTGATTACAAATAGATGATTTATTGTAGCTTACAATCAGATAATCTGATTTAGAAAATCAGATCTCATACAACATACAAAATGACCAAAATACATATCAAACCCTAGCCAAATGATTGAAGAATGAAACCCTAGGTAATCTTGATGAACTACCCTTCATTCCTTGACTTAAATGAGGTTGTAGCAGCACTGTTGGCAATATGATATGACTGATAAAAACTCTGTAACAGCTGGTATGCAATCTGTTCTTGACTGAAGATGACTCAGAAATGATGAAACTTGTCAAATATTGCAAGAAGAGCTCAAAACATGGAATCGCCTAGCTTAGAAAGGTAATGATTTAGCCCAACTTGCCTCCTATGATTGAAAAAGGCTGAAACATGTTTGATATCAGGTCTGAAATGTGATTACCAACAACTTTTGAAAGCTTGATATGGGTTTCCAACCAACCCACAATGCAAAACTCTTCAAAGATGAAACCCCAATATGCCAAAAAAGGGCGATTTGTTCCTTGAAGACAAGATATGATTCAATCTACTTGATTTCTTCTTGGACCTACAACAAAACCAGTCTTCAGACCCTTATCTTTCAAGGTCCTATCTCCACAAAAGCGTGTCAATGAAGCTTTGTGATGAACTCTATGCAAATTCAACTCTCATGGTGGAATAAGGTCATCACCAAACCACTGTTATTCAAGGGAGCAACACCTTGAATCGACTGAAAATCACTTCCAGCCAAGAGAAAGCTCTCTTCACAATGTTTTTTCAAATATCAATACCAAAAACATAATGCTCTCACAGCCCTCAATGCCTTCTTAAATAAGGCTCCTAGTCCAAACCGCCATAGAAAGAGAATTTGATTTGTTTTTATTAAAATATTCAATGACTTCGTCACTAAGGCAACTAAACTGCCCTTATCCAAAGGATCTGATTAAATCTCATTAAAATATTCAATGCCTTCTTTTCTAAGGCATCTAAACCACCCTTATCCAAAAGATCTGATTTTATCTAATTAAAATATTCAAATGCCTTCCCCATTAAGGCACTAGACCGCCCTTGACCAAGCTGACTTAGAAAATAATCTTATTTGGTCTTGAATATTAAAATATTAGAGGCCTTCTTAAACCACCATAGAGAAGATCAAATTTGATCTTAAAATATCAATATTAGTTACCTTCCTCACTAAGTCTCTAAACCGACCTAGGAGAGAGACTTAACTTCTAGAAGCAAATCAGATTTGATCTTATGTGGGTCAACTAGCTCATGATTAGATTTGATTCTTTTTGGCCACTTAAGGAAGAAAAAAAATATTTTATTTGTTTTAAACTTCCTTTCTATATTTTTCAAAAGATTGCTTTGACTTGGCAAGTGGATCATGAAATATTAATAAAATATAATCAATATTATATTTTATTTTCCATTAAGGATAATTCCCTTTTTAAAACTTCAAAAGTAACTCACCAAAATTATGCTCCTCATGGCCAGATATCATTCCCTCACCAGGTTGACTAGCTCACGAGAATGGTGAATGAGCTAGTTCACATCTTCTGGATATCACTCTGAAAATGGGGACATTACAGTCCTCCCTTCTCGGGTTTGCTTGTCCCAAGCAATCGATATTTGAATACCCAACACAAACTTCTAGCATCCCATATCAATCTCAGAAATACTGCTTCGCCCATCCATTGTGCTACCCTAATATAACTATCATTAGTTACCCTGTCATGTTGCAACAACCTATGAAGCACTCCATCCATCAAGCAAATCCCTGGATTCCAAATCTTTATACCTTCACCCCAACAAGAAATTAAGAAATAGATGTTTATCGCTATGTCCTCAATGCCAAGTATCCATCTAACCTTGAGTGATCTCATAGGAATGAGGTATATGCCTATCTCAAGTGCATAGGGGAATATGCCAACCCTTACTAGGTTGCTAATACAAATCAGAACAAAATTATGCAAACTGAAAATCATTCCTATGATGATAGAAGATCATCTCCATGCCAATATCTCATAGTGACATAGTAATCCCAACCTTCCCAAACTATCCAAATGAATGTTGTCACCAAAGTACAATCTGAAAATTCCATGACCAACAATGTAGGACAGTCTTTTATAATTGATGTATGAACTAACAAGCGATGGATTGGGACTATAACACTTCTATCCACATGCACCAAATTTGATTTACATTTATTTTCATCTTCACATGCATGCATAAAATTGTCTCCTCCATGAATATGGGCTGCTAACTCATGAGTATGCAAAGGTAAAGTTTTGTTATCGAAAATCATAAAACTAGGACTGCTGTTATAAGTTAGAAATTCAGACCTTATCTCGTGCCTTTCTTCAGATGTGGCTGCCATAGAAGATTGGAATTCTGTTGTAGGTAACGAAGAATGTTTATCAACTTGTTCTTCTGAATCTTGCAAAGCTAAATAGCTTTGGTCGAAGTCGTCAAAGGGACCCTGGCTGTCATGTAACAATTTTACTGATTTTCCCTCATGTGTAGAGAATTTATCATCATCAAAATCAGCTATCTCATTTGTAGATGCTTTTCCTTCAAGCTTCCACTGCTCCACTATGATATGAACTTCACTATGCCCAAATTTTTGAAGCAACTCATCATGATCCCCATGAAGTAATGAACCAAACATGCCAGTGCTAAAAGTCCATCTAAGTGGGAATGAACTTCCATGGGTGTGAAGAATGATCATCATAGGTACATAATTAATCATATCCATGCACCACATACTGCTAATATGAATTAGAACACTTCTCAAACTGAAAATCCCACTTGAAATGATGCAACAAGTATCCCCAATGTCAAAGGAAGATGGAATCTTATCACTATACCAATCTTCAACAAAGAATGGTGATGTTATGATACAAAGACAAGCATTAGATGTTGACAACCTTTGTATGCAATGTGGTTCTTCAATACTCATCAAATGTCCTTGCATTACAACAAGATGAATGAAACCATGAAAAGATAGAAGATGGTTGGTCATCATCACGAAACCCATCTTTGTTTTGTACCTCTCCAATTCGCCTTCATAGATGCTATCATAAGTTGTTGTCCCAAGGTGTGTGTCATACTGAAAACTTTCCCCCAGGATCTGTCATACTTCCCTTCTCAACGTTGCCAGTTTTACTGATTAGAGAATTGTTGTTCATAATGATTAACTCAGTCCTTTTCTTGAAAAACTAAGGTTTGGAGGCATGATGCCTGTGATGAGCCCTACTGGCTCCTTCTGAATTCGCTATAGTTTTTACTTATCTTTTTGTGTTTTCTTAGTTTTTTAGAGAATGATTTCTAGACAGAAGAGAAGGGGCGATAGCATATAAAAGCACATAAAATTGAAATACAGGAATCTTTAGAGAAATAGATGTAATCGATATTCATTTGCAGTACATACAATGAGATTGCAAGCAAATTACATACCCGAATGACTCCAGAATAATTAAATAAGAAATTTAATAGCTTGGCAGGCAAGAATGTTGAAACTGGAAGAAATCACTGTTGGGGCTCAAAATCTGCTTTCCCCCACTCAGAATCTGGAGAAATGATGCTGACTATGAAGGACGCCAATGATGGAACACAGAATCAGCCTCAAGGAAAGGCGTTTTTGCCTTTGAGTTCACACGCCTCAAGTAAGGAAGCACACATCCCAAGGAGAAATCACAACCCTCTGAAGCTATGGTACGGCTCTGCCTGGAGCTAGGTAGCTAATGAAGAAAGGTGTCTAGAGTAGATAAGCCCTTTTCCTTATTACAAAACACTAAATAAATAACTCAGATGAAGCACAATAGAACTTTTGTATGAAGCCCTCACAGTTGCACTAATTCGACTGGTCTCTCCCAATCTCAAAAATGCTCAACACTAAAGAAGATCTCGCTCTCCAATGGAAGAATTGCTCAAACCCTTGTCTCAGTGTAGCACAGAGGAAAAACCAATGGCAAAGTCAAATAATCAATGAATGAGTTTTATTTGCCAAAATTGTCGTATATTCCCAAAAGGCATGAATTCCAAGAAAGTACGACTTTTCTCTCAAATAAAATACATTAAAAAATGTATTTAATAACTTTTCAATAGTTTAGCAATTAAATAATTGCCCTTTTAAGTTGAGCGCATTTTATTCTTAAGTGATTTAATTTTAAATCACTCCATGACATATTTAAGTGATAATATTTATAAAGTCATTTTGACTTTATAATAAAGCGTCAAGTTAAATAATTAACTTAAACCACATAAATATCCATAACTCCCTCTAAACTCCATAAATCTCTGTGTCGTCAGAAGTTGGCGAACACTGAACCATAGATGCCTGCACTAAAACCAATATTGGAGTGAAGGAATGGGCAACGACAGTACCCACTAAAACGACCACTGACCCTCTAACCAAATCCTATCAGCCTACAAGGGTCAAAGAGATAGGCTAACTCCATTGCTCCTGAGAACTGACTAGAGCGGGGACATCACAATGCCTATCCAAGGAGACCAAAGCGCATAGGGACTTCTTCGAATTTGAGTTGAGATTATTTGTGCCAACATCATCCCTTATTGCCCCATGGGATATATATGCCATCTCTTTTCTCATAAACTTGAATTTAGCCTTCAATTGGCTCACCAACTGAGGTGTTTCATCAACCCAATGACTTGACTCATGGGCATGATATGAAATTATAGAATTTTTCTTAGTAACAAACGTCTCGTCAAGTATCCCCAAATCTGTGTGCTCCTCATGCTTGTCCATACTAAGAAAATCAAAATTGTGATCATAGTTTTTTGAGGTGACTTCCTTGCCTTTTCTTGCGTCTTTTTCATGGATAGGTTGCTCCTCCATGAGTGTTGGTCTAAGAGGTGTGCCCAGCTGAAAGTTATACATTCGTCTAGCTGCCACAAAACTGATCCATAGCTTCATCTCCTTAGTTGATATGGTTTCTGCTTCTACCCAACTACATGGTGTGGTATCTTTGACAAACCAAACATTATCAAATTGTAGGATCTTCTTATCAGGCAATCTCTTAGTCTCTATAGTCAACTCTCTATGACAAAATACCCCATATAATCTTGACAAATGTTCCTCCATTGTGGATAATGTATGTTCAACCCAAACGAAATCACTTATGACTCCCTCTACATATGTAGGTATAACACTAGTGGCTGATCCACCAAGTGTGTATTCAACTAGTCCACCCAACTCTCTAACTTGAGCCTTTAATGGACTCTCAACTAGAGGTAACTCGTGAGTCTCAAGATGTAAATTAGGTACACAAATAGGATTTTCTAAATCATACCTCTTCTCCTGTTCACACACATGTGCATGTTCTTCTTGCTTTCTCATCTCAAGAGGTTCATCCCTTGTATGTTTCATCTCCATGTCTTCTTCCCTTGGAAGAAATAGTAATCAAAGATAGGCTTCTCTTTGTTGTCTTGCTTGATCTATATGATTGCAATGTTCCTTGACCTTTGACAAGCGTTGTTTTGCTTGGGCAGCTAGCATTTCTACCTTCTTAGCTCTTTGCAACCACCCATCACACAAATCTTGTCTTGTTCACATCTTCCAAGGTCTGATATACAAAATTAGAATGTTTGTGGCATGAATCCACAACACATAATTCATCTTTAACACCCAAATCTTGAGTACCAACATTAGAAGACTCTACAATGCCATCCTCCTCACGTGAAATGGTTGCTATCGCATGATGATGCAAGGAATCATCATCACAATAGAAATTAGACTCATCTACAACTTGTTTTTCTTCAATGATTGATCTAGAATTATGTTCACCTATAGCCTGACCAATGACAACTGGTGTACCATTCTCCCAATCATTAGAGTTACCCATGTTAATGCCATACTCATGCTTTGAATCAACTTGCTTCACAAATTCCTCATGGAGGATTTTAACAACTTCACTTGTAGATGCATCAAATGAGTTTCTTTTATTCTTTTCTTTTTCTTGTTGTGCAAATGACACGACGATTGACATTAAACTTGTTGACAATTGTTGTTGGGATTGCATATAAAAAAAATTGAGATCATTCATGCCCTTCATAATCTCTTGCATAACTCTATCAATAACCTTCTTGGATGAACTTGAACTTGTACCTGCTGATCTTGTTGAATCTCTAGAATACCTAGGCTTCTTTGCTACTGAATCTTCATACTATTGTGAACTATGAGCTTGAAATGTGCTAGTCAATTTTTTCTTGGAATTTTCACAACACAACCAACACACTAAGCAAACTGAATAGTGTTATCTCTTCAAAATAATAAGCAAACTGGAAACACTCAACACCAAGAATGTGCCCTAAAACCCGATGTGGGTGAGGGGCTAGCATATGGTGGAGGTAAATGCTCAATAACTAAAAGTAAAGAGGTAGTGAACCAACCATGAAAGATTTTCGCACTTCCACTAATTCATTTGTTGCGGCAGACATCCACTTGTGAGTAGGAATTTGCCACTTTTCAATGGGTACAAATGAGAGATTATTAAAAAAAATCACAATAGCAGTAAAACCATCCAGGGGTTACAAATGTGAGAAATTAAGCACAAGTAAGTAGTAAAGAATGACTAAAACAGTACTATTGTTATTAGTCTTAGAATGTAAAGAACTATTGCAAATTACAAGTGATTACAATTAGAATTGAAGCACAAGAAATAGATGATCTCCCTCTCAAGAATCTCTCAAATATTGAATTAATGAACTGAAATCAAAGACTGAAATGAATCTGATATAAAATCTGCAAACTGAAAGTTTGAACAAGCAAACAACTCACCAAAAATGACAAATCTCTTACCACACTTCAAAAACTCGAACCAAACTGAAAGTGCTTCACTTCAAGAGCTAGGCGACCATGAAACTATCAATTTCCAGCCTTCAAACTCAGCAAAGACAACTAGCATAATTTCCAAGGCAATAAATGAATGGTACGACCCTAAGAGAGGGTCAACCTCACTTATTAAATCAGCTACTTCATAATAAATTTTGAAATAGTACCAAAAAGGACGCCTCAAGCATACTAATTGAAAGAACCAATACCCATATGCAAATAAAAATCACCTTTGAAGTTGTATACAAATTCGACTTTCAGCCATGAGTGAACCAACAACACCAAAATCTAATAAACTCCAAAATTCTTCAACTATTAAGCTCAATTTGCTAGTCTGGATGAGAAGCAGCCTGGGAAACCAACTAGGTGTTATCTTTCAAACACGAAATTGGATTATAACTAGGAGGTAAGCATTCGTTGAAGTGAAAATCAAGTAGTCATTCTGATAACGTAACAATAGCATAAACATTGGATGATAAAAGTTGGAGCAAAACTTCTCTTTTATAGGAAAAGAGGTGACTTTTCAAATTCCCAAAACTCCTCCAAGAATGGGACGCCAAAAGTTCATTTTGAAATATTTTAAAATTCAAAATAATAAAATCCTCTTTTAGAAAGGCGTCCACTTCCAGGCACAATAAAAATTTATTAAATATTTAATATCTCCTTCATGAAGGCATCCCCCTTCATGGCCACCTTTAAACACAACTTAAAGTTAATGAACTTAGGCCAAGGGGTCAACTTGAAATTGAAACATTAATGCCTTGAAATATATTATTTCACCAAATAATGTTTTGTAAAGCCAAATCAAACCCAAGCAATTGCTCCAACTGAAAATGACTTACTGAAGTGTTGACAACTGATCACTGCCAATAATAGAATTTACTAAAAATGGTAAATTTTGAGAAATGCCAAAAAAAACTTCCAAACAAGGAAACCCTGATTTCACCTCAATGAGCCTACAGACTTCCAGAATAGGCTAAAGAACTACTAAGCTAATCATTGACTGGAAGGGGACATTATAGTCCACCCCCCTCGAGATTGTTTGTCCTCGAGCAATCGCAAATCTGGGTGTTGCAAGATATGTTCATCTTCCCATGTTGCATCTTCAATAGGCAAGTTCCTCCATCTCACCAAATATTCTCTGATTGTTGTTTTTCTCAAAGAACGCTCCCTAGTATCAATAATCTCCTCTGAAATCAACACCAACTGACTTTCCTCATCCAATGGAGGTAACTTTGAAGTAGCAACTACATTGTGCCCAAGTGCCTTCTTGAGGCGTGACACATGGAAAACATTGTGCACTTTGCAAAGAGTTGGAAGCTCCAACTCATACTCCACCTCACCAATCCTTTTGATGACTTTTAATGGACCATAAAAACGTGGCTTTAACTTTTTGGCACGATTCTTCTTGAGAGAATACTGTCTATAGGGTTGGAGTCTCAAGTAAACCATATCTCCCACTTCAAAAGATCACTCAACACGTTGTTGATCAGCGTATAACTTCTGTTGGTTTTGAGCTTGTTGCAGATTTTCCTTTAATGACTTCAAGATGTCTTGGCTCTGCTATAACATATCATTTGCCTGTGGAGCTCTACTATCCCCAAATACCAAATCTACAAAGTTAGGAGCATCATATCCATAAAGAGCCATAAAATGAGACATCTTAATTGACATATGATAGGAAGATTTATAACAATATTCTTCCAAATGAAGCCACTTAACCCAAGCTCTTTGCCTTGAAACATAATTCTGAGGTAGCCTTCTAACCACTTGTTATCAATCTCGAATTTCCCATTTGTTTGAGGGTGATAACTAGTGCTTGGAGTGAGCATTGTACCACTCAATCTGAAGATTTTCTGCCTAAAAGCACTTAGGAACTTGTTGTCCCTATCACTGACAATGGTTTTAGGCAAACCATGTGTTGGTTGAAAATTTTGTATACTTAGGAAAGCGTAAAAAATTGTGGTTTCAGCCACAATACGTGAAATAAACTCTCCTATTTTCAAAGGGAAGGCTCCCCCTTCACTTTCTATTTTACCAATTCAGAAATTAATTCTAGCTACAAATCTATTCTAAACCTGGGTGAAACTCTTGTCTTGTTCTTTTTTTCCAGAAAAGACAATTATCATTTTCTCTTATTTCAAAAAAGAATCACAATTGAAAGCATAAATGATTAATGAAGTAAAGAAAGAAGCAAAGTTTCCATGAAGGCACAAAGTCCTCCGTTGCTCCTCCGGGACGGGAAAACAAATCGAAAGCTCAAAGTCTTTGACAACTTACTCTCCTATCAACCTTTTTAAGATGGTTTTTTGGTAACCAATTACAATATGTAGCAGCTCAAAGTCTAATTACATGATGCACTTTACATGCACAAACATAGAAAATAAAAGCAGCACAGAGTCTGCAAGTTACCCCCTTTGCTTGAGCATTCTACAATAGCTTCAAATGCGACAAACAGCTCAAAGTCTGTTGTATCAAATCTGAAAACCAATCTAAAACTCCAAACGTATTAAGCAGCTCAAAGTCTGCAAAGTTAAGCTTGAATCCCTCTTGTACAACACCACAAAACTCACAATCAATATGTAGAAAATGTCTTCACATAACACCTTGAATCAACACAAAGTTTGAAAGCAATTTGCCTATTTTATTGATTGCAATTTGATTTACATCTAAGCTCAAAGTCTTAGAGTGTACATACAAACTGGTAGAGTTTTGTTGCATTGCCAAAAGATAAAAATTACAAAGGACCTCCTCAAGTATTTATAAGAGAGAGGCCTTGAGAAAAAGGTGGGAGGATCCCAACTAACTGTAATTGACTTATTCAACATTACAAGTCTTATTGCAATTTGACTTGTAAGGTTTTACATGTAATTACATTTTACAACTTTGCAAGTGATATGATTACTTGCAATTACATTTTCCATTTTACATGTAATTTGTCAAAACTAAATTACAAATACATAATTGAAACTATTTGAAGTGTCCAAAGACACTACTTAAACTACATCATCCTTGGTTGGGTCTTCATGCTGCTGTTTGGAAAACATGTTTCCATCTCCGTCTTGAAAGCAAACCATGCTCAATCATGTCACTTGTTCAACTCCTTGTGTGGCTTCGTCATGTTGTTGTTATTTCTATGTATCATTCTCTAGCCTAGGAATTTGCTTGAAAAATAAGGCCCATGCCTTATATTATTGATTTGGTAGGTCATGTGTGCAAATAAAACTAACAAGAATGAGACAAAGGGGCTGCAAAAGTGGAGCCAAAGCTCAATTTCGGGTTTTGGAAGGTTGACTGCAAATGCAAATGAAAGGTGACTTACTTGCAATATGGAAAACATTATTACAAGTAAACTTTACAAGTATGGGAAGAAAAAACGATAAAACTAGTGAGATAATGGCAAGGTAAATGGAAGAGAAAAATGGCAAATGGAAAGCAAACATCATACCTTGTGTTGTACCCAAACCAATCTTTTTGCTTCATTAAGGCATTTTGCTTAAAATGGTCTAAACCTTGTAAATATGGGGTCAAAACTCATTTTTTGGGCAAATAAAGTATGGGCTTTTAGTCAGTGTGATGCCAGGAAGATACTGGCAAATCTTGAAAATTTTGAAAATTAGGGTTTCTGAAATCTTTTTTTAGCTCAAAACCCTAAAAATTAGGAACTTGTTAGAATTGGCTGAAATTAATTTTGATTGGCTTATTTCACATCACGATCACAGTGGTGAAGTCGGTTTCAATTAAAAGTCAGTTTAAAGTTGGTGGGTAGTTTTCACTTTTTCAGGAGAAAAGTTAGGACCTCCGAGGTCGTCAATGGCAGTTGGCCAATACCAGGTATCAATATCTAAGCCTGAAACTCAAAGTAGAACGCTCTACGATGAAAGATGTTGAAAAATATGCTTTTTGACAGAGGGGATTGCCAGATTGGCAAAAAGAGACCAAATCGGGTTTTTGAAGCCTTTCAACAACTTTTCTTTTGACAATTTGGAAAAAATAGGAACTTTTGGCCCATTTAGCAATTTTATTTTGTCATTTAAGTCAAATAGGAACTTTTTGACACTTTAGCGATTTTGCTTTTGTCAAATGAGTGAAAATAGGAACTTTTTGGAGTTTTAACAATTTCACTTAAAGCAAAATCGAAACTTTTTGGCACTTCAGCAATTTTAGGAACTTTTTGACACTTTAACAATTTCACTTAAAGCACCATAGGAACTTTTTGGCACTTTAGCAATTTTGCTTTTAGCAAAATAGGAACTTTTTATCACTTAAGCAAAAATCGGACTTTTTGAAGACTAGCAATTTTGCTTTTAGACTTAAAAATTCCCTATTCTGTTGAGCTGCCTAAAAAACCCAAATTTGACCAAAACGACAAGAAAAATGACTCAGAATTTGACAAAAATGGAAAGAGGAGTTGATGAAAGGATGTCCAAGGTAATCATCAACTGAAATATAAAGTTTTACAACCTCAACACCTCGTAAAACGTGCCTTAGAGAGAAAAACTTCAATTTTTTTTGGTAGGTTGCTCCAATTTTTGCCATGTCAAATATTGAGGACAACAGTTGGCTCTGACTGGGGAACTACCTTTGATCATGGAAATGAGTTAACGTAGTAGAATCTAGAATCTCTAAGTGTCTTAGTATCCATTGGGTTACGAAGTCAAGCAACAAATAACATAAAACGACAAAAAGGATGACGCAACTGACACAAAGCAAGCCTATGAAAACATGACACAAAACTTGTGCAAATGCACTTATTGAAAAGATTAAAACCTACCTAATTAAAACTAGCCAAAAATGGAAGCTTCTCAAATGAAACCATTAACTGGTTCCGCAAAACAACTGCCTTTTTGCAACAGCTTATAGTACCTTGCATGACCACAAGCAACTTTGTATAGATGAAGCACGAGCAATGATACCAAAACTTCATGTAGTAATCTTTTGAAGAGATGAACAAATTCACTTTTCTCTTGAGATGAATCATATGTACCGCTGCTCCATAATGGGTTGATGAACTCAAACTGCTCCTGCTGAACTGAAAATATTTTCTCAGCTTCTTCTTCAAGTATAGCCTCATGCTCAGGTTCAAATGAAAACTGTCTTCCTTTTAGCTTCCAACCAAGGAAAATGTCTAATTGGACATCCTCTAGATTGTACAAAAACTAAATTCTTATCAGCTGCAACTTGAACAACTGGTTCGTCAACCATGACAACCTCATGCTGCTCCAAATGATCTCCTTCATGCGATTTAGATGAAAACATGACTGTATTGCATTCCTCAGTATGCTATTCACAAACTTCTGATTGAAGAGAATCATCAACAAGATTAGAGCAAAACTCTTCTATAGTATTCATGAAATGATCTTCATCAAGTTTTGGGGTAGGTCTCTTATGCACAATATGTCCAAGTTCATGACCTTGAAACATGAAAGCATTCATTTCAACTTGACTGGAACCTTCATGCATGTTCATCTTTTCATAGCTGAAAACATGATTGTCTTCATCAGAAAAATGACTTTCATCTTTCTGCTCTTCATCAATGGCTTTCTAAGATTGCATAAATCAGATTTGGGAGTCGCTAGCTATGTCTACTTCATTTTCATTAAAGAGAATAGCAAGATCACTTGAATTGGATTCAGGATGCTTGACTGTCGTGCTTGTTGATGATGCCTTAAGAACATGCTTCTTCAGTGGTGAAGATAACTTTCCCTAACCCTCAACAGCAAAACTATGAGCAACAGGTAGATATGGCCTCCTTGGAACATTTTCATGAGGAACGGAGAACGCATTTTGAGCTAGTTGCCTTTTAAGAGAAAGTAAATCATTTGCCAACTTTTGCAGCATGGGATTCGTCCTTCTGTTGGAGGAAAATGAATCCAAAGAAGAAGAACCACTTGGTTCTATCCTTATTTGCCCAGCAAGAATGAGATCGTCTTCAATTTCTATCGCCAAGGTCTGCGCAGTTGCGAGAGTAGTTGGAGCTGCTCTTCTTAAAAGAAAACCGACTTCTGGCCCTTGAGCATTGACAAAGAAACACTTCAAATTCACAGTTGTGGGTTGAGCAGCAACTAGAATTCTTCACGTCAACTTGTTGAATTGCGCAATGAACTCACGCATAGGCACATAAGAGGCCTTTTTCAGCTGTGTGAGTTGGGCCAACAAAGCATGAGCATCTTCAGGAGGTCCGAACCTTTCTTCAAACTTAGCTATGAAAGTAGCCCAATTTGTGATGGTTTTTGGTTTGAGATGGTAAAACCAATCAGCAGCCTCGCCTTGGAGAGTCTCGATGAATAGCCTTACTGATAAATCTTCATGTCCAACACCAAGCACAACACATGCAATGTGTTCGTCAAAGTGTTGTTGTCCATCATCGAAGAACTTGGGAAAATTCTTTCGTGAGCCATCAGGTAGAGCATGTAGAGGAAGAGTTAGATTCAATGGACCAAAAACATTTCCCCAAGGACCCTGGATAGCCATTTACTTATGCTTGGTGAAAACTTGAAAACCTACATAAAAGTAGATTACAATGAAAAGGGGTACCGGTATACTTCAAACAAAAGCGTGAGGCTTTTGAATGCATATCGTATCCCCAGCGGAGTCGCCAAAAACTGTTGGTTGAAAATTTTGTATACTTGGAAAAGCGTACAAAATTGTGGTTTCAGCCACAGTACGTGAGATAAACTCTCCTATTTTCAAAGGGAAGGCTCCCCCTTCGCTTTCTATTTTACCAATTCAGAAATTAATTCTAGCTACAAATCTATTCTAAACCTGGGTGAAACTCTTGTCTTGTTCTTTTTTTCCAGAAAAGACAATTATCCTTTTCTCTTATTTCAAAAAAAATCACAATTGAAAGCATAAATGATTAATGAAGTAAAGAAAGAAGCAAAGTTTTCATGAAGGCACAAAGTCCTTTGTTGCTCCTCCGGGACGGGAAAACAAATCGAAAGCTCAAAATCTTTGACAACTTACTCTCCTATCAACCTTTTTAAGATGGTTTTCTGGTAACCAAGTACAATATGTAGCAGCTCAAAGTCTAATTACATGATGCACTTTACATGCACAAACATAGAAAATAAAAGCAGCACAAAGTCTGCAAGTTACCCCTTTTGCTTGAGCGTTCTACAATAGCTTCAAATGTGACAAACAGCTCAAAGTGTGCTGTATCAAATCTGAAAACCAATCTAAAACTCCAAACGCATTAAGCAGCTCAAAGTCTGCAAAGTTAAGCTTGAATCCTCTTGTATAACACCACAAAACTCACAATCAATATGTAGAAAATGTCGTCACATAACACCTTGAATCAACACAAAGTTTGAAAGCAATTTGCCTCTTTTATTGATTGCAATCTGATTTACATCTAAGCTCAAAGTCTTAGAGTGCACATACAAACTGGCAGAGTTTTGTTGTATTGCCAAAAGATAAAAATTACAAAGGACCTCCTCAAGTATTTATAGGAGAGAAGCCTTGAGAAAAAGGTGGGAGGATCCCAACTAACTGTAATTGACTTATTCAACATTACAAGTCCTATTGCAATTTGACTTGTAAGGTTTTACATGTAATTACATTTTACAACTTTGCAAGTGATATGATTACTTGCAATTACATTTTCCATTTTACATGTAATTTGTCAAAACTAAATTACAAATACATAATTGAAACTATTTGAAGTGTCCAAAGACACTACTTAAACTACATCATCCTTGGTTGGGTCTTCATGCTGCTGTTTGGAAAACATGTTTCCATCTCCGTCTTGAAAGCAAACCATGCTCAATCATGTCACTTGTTCAACTCCTTGTGTGGCTTCGTCATGTTGTTGTTATTTCTATGTATCATTCTCTAGCCTAGGAATTTGCTTGAAAAATAAGGCCCATGCCTTATATTATTGATTTGGTAGGTCATGTGTGCAAATAAAACTAACAAGAATGAGACAAAGGGGCTGCAAAAGTGGAGCCAAAGCTCAATTTCGGGTTTTGGAAGGTTGACTGCAAATGCAAATGAAAGGTGACTTACTTGCAATATGGAAAACATTATTACAAGTAAACTTTACAAGTATGGGAAGAAAAAACGATAAAACTAGTGAGATAATGGCAAGGTAAATGGAAGAGAAAAATGGCAAATGGAAAGCAAACATCATACCTTGTGTTGTACCCAAACCAATCTTTTTGCTTCATTAAGGCATTTTGCTTAAAATGGTCTAAACCTTGTAAATATGGGGTCAAAACTCATTTTTTGGGCAAATAAAGTATGGGCTTTTAGTCAGTGTGATGCCAGGAAGATACTGGCAAATCTTGAAAATTTTGAAAATTAGGGTTTCTGAAATCTTTTTTTAGCTCAAAACCCTAAAAATTAGGAACTTGTTAGAATTGGCTGAAATTAATTTTGATTGGCTTATTTCACATCACGATCACAGTGGTGAAGTCGATTTCAATTAAAAGTCAGTTTAAGGCTGGTGGGTAGTTTTCACTTTTTCAGGAGAAAAGTTAGGACCTCCAAGGTTGTCAATGGCAGTTGGCCAGTACCAGGTATCAATATCTAAGCCTGAAACTCAAAATAGAACGCTCTACGATGAAAGATGTTGAAAAATATGCTTTTGGACAGAGGGGATTTTTAGATTGGCAAAAAGAGACCAAATCGGGTTTTTAAGCCTTTCAACAACTTTTCTTTTGACAATTTGGAAAAAATAGGAACTTTTGGCTCATTTAGCAATTTTATTTTGTCATTTAAGTCAAATAGGAACTTTTTGACACTTTAGCAATTTTGCTTTTGTCAAATGAGTGAAAATAGGAACTTTTTGGAGTTTTAAAAATTTCACTTAAAGCAAAATCGAAACTTTTTGGCACTTTAGCAATTTTAGGAACTTTTTGACACTTTAACAATTTGCATTAAAGCACCATAGAAACTTTTTGGCATTTTAGCAATTTTGCTTTTAGCAAAATAGGAACTTTTTATCACTTAAGCAAAAATCGGACTTTTTGAAGACTTTAGCAATTTTGCTTTTAAACTTAAAAATTCCCTATTCTGCTAAGCTACCTAAAAAACTCGAATTTGACCAAAAAGACAAGAAAAATGACTCGGAATTTGACAAAAACCGAAAAAGGAGTTGATGGAAGGATGCCCAAGGTAAGCATCAACTAAAATATAAAGTTTTACAACCTCAACACCTCGTAAAATGTGCCTTAGAGAGAAAAACTTCAAATTTTTTTGGTAGATTGCTCCAATTTTTGCCATGTCAAAAATTGAGGACAACACCATGCATACAAAAAAAATCTCTAAAGAACAATTCAACTACTTGAGGTGTTGTAAATGAAGTTGTAATAGCATAAAAATGAGCAAATTTAGTTAATTTATTTACCACAACATAACAATCACGTCCTTGCACCTTAGGCAATCCTATGATGAAATCCATTGCAATGCTCTCCAATTTTTTATTTCGAATTGGTAGGGGTTGCAACAATCCAACTGGAAAAGAGTGTTCATTTATATTCATTTGACAAGTAGAACACTCTTATGTAATTCAAGACCTCTTCCTTCATCCCTTTCCAAGTAAACCTTTCTCGAATCTGCTTATAAGTTTTGAAAAACCCTTGATGACCAACCAGGGGAACATCATGAAAAGATTGTAGAATCTTCTTTTTAAGCTTAGATTCAGGCGCCAGAAAGATCCTACCTTTATAGAGAATCAAACCATCAACCAACCTATACCTTTCATCATCCAAATGACCTTCTACTATGCTGGTTGCAAACTAAGTTTTTGCATAATCAACAATAATTAATTCCTTCCAATCTGTTGAAAGCTCACAAAGTGACTGAAATCTTTTTGGCGCATAAAATGTTTAAGACTGTTGTGATCTGTCTTAACAACAAATTTACTTCCCACCAAATATTGACAGAATTTCGACAACGCATGCATAATGGCGAGCATCTATTTGTCATAAATTGAGTATAACTTTTTCGCTCCTCTCAATTATCTACTCTCAAAGACAATAGGATGTTTGTCTTGCATGAGAACAACTCCTACTCCATCTAAAACATCACATTGCAACTCAAAAGGTTTATTGAAATCAAGTAAAGCCAATACTAGACACGAGCTCATGATATGCTTGAACTTATCAAAGACTCCTTGTGCTTTATCTATCCATAGGAAAGTTCCTTTCTTTGCAAGATCTATAAGGGGGGCTGCCATGTGAGAATACCCTTGACAAACCTTATGTAAAAGCCACACAAGCCCAAAAATCCCTTCAAGTGAGTCATGTTCTTTGGAGGTGGCTATCAAGGATGGCTCTAATCTTCTCAAGATCAACTTTGACACCCTTAGAACTGATAATGTAACCGAGATAAAGCAACTCTGTCATCCCAAACTCACATTTTGATTCTTTGGCAAACAAACATTTTTCCTCCAAAATACTAAGCACTTCTTCCAAGTGCTTGAGGTGCTCTTCCCAAGACTTGCTGAAAATAAGAATATCGTCGAAGAAGATGACCACAAACTTCCTCAACTGCTGCCTAGAAATCTTGTTCATACAAGATTGGAATGTTGTTGGAGCATTTGTCAAACTGAACGACATGAGAAGAAATTCAAAATGCCCATAGGGGCATCTAAAAGCGGTTTTCTCAATATTTGCCTCTCTCATCTTGATTTGGTGATAGTCGAATCGGAGATCAATCTTAAAGAAATACATAGCCCCATGGAGCTCATCAATAAGCTCATACATCCCAGGAATAGGATATCTATTCTTGATTGTCTTTTGATTCAATGTGTGATAATCAACACACATACACATTGTGCCATCTTTCTTTTTAACCAGTACTATTGTCGAAGCAAAAGGGATTTTGCTTGGCCGAATAAACCCCACCTCCAAGAGCTCCTTGATGGCCTTTTCGATCTCATCTTTCTGCTTCTTTGGATAAAGATATGAAGTAGTGATAATCGGTTTTGCACCTTCTAGCTCAATCACATGCTCACACCCCCTTTTAGGAGGTCTCCCAGGAGGTAAATTGCCAAAGACTTTGCTCTTCTTGGAAATCAAAGCTTGAATATTAGGAGGATATTGCATTTTCTCCTCTATCGGATCAGTTGGTAGGATTAAACATTCAACTGCCCATTCAACTTGATCATGGCGAATTGGCCTCTCCATTCTCTTCAAAGACACTATTCAAGGGCCTCCATTTGACATCCCTCTCAAAACAATGTTCCTACCATTTGACTAAAATTTCAATTCCAGAGTTTGCAAATTCAATGTGATCTCTCCAAGAGATTGAAACCATTGTATTCCCAACACAACATCGGTATCACCAATACCAACAACATAAAAATCATCTTTCACCTCATAATTTTCCAACTACATGGAAAGGTTAGGAATATTCCTTGTGCAAGACATGGTGAATCCATCAACTACCATCACCTTGAAGCCTTCAAATTCTTCAGTCTTCAAACCCCTCTTTGCTACCAATCCTTCGTCAATGAAATTATGGGTTGCTCCTGTATCAATTAGAGCAACAATTCTTTGTGAACCAACCACTCCATGAACCTGAAAGGATTCTTTTTTTTGAAAACTTGAGAGTTGTGCAAAAGCTCTACCATCTCCAACCTTTGTCTTCTATTTTGGAGCTTCTTCACCATCACTACTTGTTGATTCGTACTGCTGATCAAAAAAATCAGATTCTACTCCACCATTAGAATAACCTTCCAATTGATGTGCTTTACCTTTTCCATAATAATGGTCACCCTTTAACCAAGGCTCACGACAAGTGTAGCAAACCCTTTTCTAAGTTGATCACAGAGTTCATCTATCATCTTTCGAGGATATTTATTGGGCTTACTTGAAGGAAGCTTCTTCTTATCCTTCTTGAATGGTTTGAACTGAAATTTTGGCTTAGGGGCAGCCAACTCCATGCTCCTAGATTTTTTGATTGCCTCATCTAAAGTTGGAGGGTCAAAAGCTTTAACCCAACCCTTCAATGGCTCCATCAAACCTTCAGTGAAAAAAACCACCAATCTCTTCTCAGTAATGTTAGACACCATTACTGATAATCTTTGAAAATCAGCAACATATGCTTCAAGAGTTCCATGTTGCTTCAATTGAGCCAATTCACGGAATTTCACATCTAGATCCTTGGTGTCAAATTTGTCTATCAACTTATTGTTGAACTCCTCATAAGTGTGGATGAGGTTATGGCCAAGAGTGACCAAACCGTGATACCAATATTTGTGGGCAACTCCCTCCAAATGCAATGTAGCAAATTTGAGTGCGTCTTCTTCAGGCATTGGTCTAAGAGAGAGATAGTTGTCCAACTTTTGCACCCATGACCTGGCAATACATTTATCAGTCCCATCAAAATGAGCTAAAGTCACCTTTCCCAAAGCTTGTTGATAGTCAATTTTGGGACCCGTAGGAGGTCAATACTCATTTCTTGCACCATGTCTCCTACCCTTTGATTCATGTATTGATCAAAGGTCCAAGCACCCCTCATATTAGGAGGTAGAGAAACATACTCCATATAAGCTTGTCGTGCATCATCTACAAAAGGTGTTGTGGCTTCCACTTGTGGTTGTTCTTCCCTTGGAATGAAAGTAGGGAAAAGAGGCCTAGAGGTTGATCCTCTAGTGATTGCAACATGTTGTCCAATGGCTCTATCCCTTGCATTAACCTATGGACTATTGCTGCCATTAATTCCATTAACACCACTGTTTTCTTCAATATGATTATTTTTGGGCTGCAGAGTGCTTTGAATTGCTTGTTGATCCATTCTTTCTAGCAACCTTTCCATCACGTCTATCATTCCATCAAATTTCTTTTCCATTCTCACCTCTCTTTCCGCCATGGCTTGTCTCACACTTTCTGACATACTCTCAACTGTTCTACCAGTCTCCCTCAAAGCTTCTGACAATGTCTCTACTTCTGGCATTGGAGGAAACCGACTCTGAGTTCTAGCCTAATTTTTGGTGAAATGTTTGATTTCTCTATCACTCATCTGACAATTGAATGTTGAATGTCACGGGATGGCAGGAACTTTTGCTTTGATACCACTGAAATGTGCTAGACATTTTTTCTTAGAATTTTCACAACACAACCAACACTAAGCCAACTGATTAGTGTTAGCTCTCCCACATTTTAAGCAAACTAAAAACACTCAACACCAAGAATGTGCCCTAAAACCCAATGTGGGCGAGGGGATAGAATTTGGTGGAGGTAAATGCTCAATAACTGAAAGTAAAGAGGCGGTGAACCAGCCATGAAAGATTTTCACGCTTCCACTAACTTAGTGGGGGGAAGAGATTAGAAAACAAACTAATTCATCCGTTGTGGCAGACATCCACTTGTGAGTGAGAATTGACCAATTTTCAGTGGGTACAAATGAGAGATTATTAAGTTATTTTTCCACACTAGTCATAAACCATCTAGGGGTTACAAATGTGAGAAATTAAGCACAAGTAAATAGTAAAGAATGACTGAAACAATACTATTGTTATCATTCTTACAATGTAAATAACTACTGTAAATTACAAGTGATTACAATTAGAATTAAAGCACAAGAAATAGATGATCTCCCTCTCTAGAATCTCTAAAATATTGGAGTAATGAACTGAAATCAAAGACTGAAATGAATACGATATACAATCTGCAAACTGAAAGTTTGAACTAGCAAACAACAACTCACCAAAAATGACAAATCTCTTACCACACTTCAAAAACTCGAACCAAACTGAAAGTGCTTCACTTCAAGAGCTAGGCAACCATGAAACTATGAATTTCCAACCTTCAAACTTAGCAAAGACAACCAACACAATCTCCAAGGCAATAAATGAATGGTACAGCCCTAGGATAGGGCCGACCTCACTTATTAAATTAGCCACTTCATAATAAATTTTGAAATTGTACCAAAAGGGACGCCTCAAGCATACTAATTGAAAGAATCAATTCGCTATACTATTGTAAATACACGATATAAATAATATTAAAACAAAATAGAGAAAGAAACAGTATAATATTTTGGATAAGTTGCATTTATAGTGAATGATACTCCTTGATCTTCTTCTTAAAACGACATGAATGTATTCTAACGATAAAGTAACCTGTGGAAGCAAAAGCCATTACAATTATTTGCTCAAATGAAATGAACTTCCCTATGATCCGTATATCTAATTGTTGCAATAGAGAGATAGGATTCCTTGCGGAGGCTATTATGAAATTGAAATATGCAAAATTCTTTCATTTTTGTTCACTGAAAAAAAAAGCAAAAAAAAGAAAATGAATTAAGTTGATCAAATAGAGCTGGAGTAACTGGCAATAGCAAAATCGTTCTATCCTACTCCCTTTTCATATTAAGCAAAATTATATTGCTATGTTAGAAGAAGGCTAGCTATACTTAGTATACTTCAAATATACCCTTGGTATCATATTGGCAATCAAACAAGGATTGTAGAAGATATCAGTAGTTTTCCATTTCTTGATCTCTTTCTTTCATGGGATCAATTTACCCTTGATTTTACAATAATATAAGGAGCTTAGCATGTCTGGGAATACGGGAGAACGCGCTTTTGCTGACATTATTAATAGTAATTGATACTGGGTTATCCATAGCATTACTACACTTCTCTATTCATTGCAGGTTGGTTATGTCAGTACGGGTTTAGCTTATGATGTATTCAGGAGCCCTCAGCCAAATGAGTATTTCACAGAAAGCCGACAAGAGGTTCCATTAGTAACAAGTCATTTTGATTCATTAGAGCAACTCGATGAATTTACTAGATCTAGATCTTTTTAGGAGGTATTAATGACTATAGATAGAACCTATCCAATTTTTACAGTTAGATGGTTGGTCATTCACGGGCTAGTTGTACCTACGGTTTTTTTCTTGGGATCAATATCAGCAATGCAGTTCATACAACGATAAACTTTATATAAACTAAATCACGAAGCTATTTATGACACAATCAAACTTGAATGAACAAAATGTTGAATTGAATCCCATGTGCAAATAAAAATCACCCTTGAAGCTATATACAAATTCGACTTTCAACCATGAGTGAAGCAACAACACCAAAATCTAATCAACTCCAAAACTCTTCAACTATTAAGCTCAATTTGCTAGTCTAGATGAGAAGCAGCCTGGGAAACCATCTAGGTGTTATCTTTCAAACACGAAATTGGATTATAACTAGGAGGTAAGAATTCCTCAAAGTGAAAATCAAGTAGTCATTCCAATAGCATAAGCATCGGATGATAAAAGTTGGAGCAAAACTTCTCTTTTATAGGAAAAGAGGCGACTTTTCAAATTCCTAGAACTCCAAGAATGGGACACCAAAATTTCCTTTTGAAATATTTTAAAATTCAAAAATATAAAATCCTCCTTTAGAAAGGCGTCCACTTCAAGGCACAATAAAACTTTATTAAATATTTAATATCTCTTTTATGAAGGTGTCCCCCTTCATGGCCACCTTTAAACACAACTTAAAGTTAATGAACTTAGGCCAATGGGTCAACTTGAAATTAAAATATTAATGCCTTGAAATATATTATTTCACCAAATAATGTTTTTTAAAGCCAAAATCAAACTCAGGCAACTCCTCCAACTGAAAATGACTTACTGAAGTGCTAACAACTAATCACTGCCAATAATAGGATTTACTAAAAATAGTAAATTTTGAGAAATGCCAAAAAAACCTCCAAACAAGGAAACCCTAATTTCACCTCAACTAGCCTATGGGCTTCTAGAATAGGCTAAAGAGCTACTAAGTTGATCACTTACTAGAAGGGGACATTACGAGCTAGGCTCTTTGAACTTTTCTTACATGAAACCATTTCCTTTGTTGTTGAAGCAAGGAAAGTAGGTAGCAATTTGTTGTCATTGATTCTAGCCATGAATGTAACCTGATAAAGAACTCAAACAAACTCTAATTTGTAACCCACAAGCTAGCAAGAACTTGGCTTTGATACCACTGTAAGAAGCCTACCTTATCTCAACCAAAAAAATTTCCCTCATGGGCTTTATTATTTTGATGTAGATAAAAGATTCAAATATAACATGAAGCATAATACCAAATGATGAAGTTGTAATCAAATCAACCAAAGAATGAGAATGACATACCCATAAAATGATGATGGCTTCTTATCGAATGAGCAATCTGATTACAAATAGATGATTGATTGTAGCTTACAATCAAATAGTCATATTTAGAAAATTAGATCTCATACAACATACAAAATGGCCAAAATACATATCAAACCCTAGCCAAATGATTGAAGAATGAAACCCTAAGTAGTCTTGATGAACTACCCTTCAATCCTTGACTGAAATGAGGTTGTAGCAACATTGTTGGCAATATGATATGATTGATAAAAAAACTGTAATAGTTGGTATGCAATCTAATCTTGACTGAAGATGACCCATAAATGATGAAACTTGTTAAATATTGCAAGAAGAGCTCAAAACATGGAATCGCCTAGCTCAGAAAGGTAATGATTTAGCCCAGTTTTCCTTCTATGCTTGAAAAAGGTTGAAACATGTCTAATATCAGGTTTGAAACATGATTACCAACAACTTTTGAAAGCCTAATATGGGTTTCCAGCCAACCCACAATGCAAAACTCTTCAAAGATGAAACCCCAATATGCCAAAAGGGGTGATTTGTTCCTTGAAGACAAGATATGATTCAATCTACTTGATTTCTTCTTGGACCTGCAACAAAACCAGTCTTCAAACCCTTATCTTTCAAGGTCCTATCTCCACAAAAGCATGCCAATGAAGCTCTCTAATGAACTCTATGTGAATTCACCTCTCTTGGTGGAATGGGGTCATCACCAAACCACCGATATTTGTTCTGCAAATGAATTGGTAATTTTATTACTTTCTTGTATTAACAAAAAGAAGGATTACAATATATAGAATTACAAAGCACTGTAGAAATTAATGAAACCAACTACCTATACCTATTACAGTAGACAAGACTTAAATAAATCTAATCTAACTAAATACATTATAATATTGACCATTAACTATATAAGGAAATATTATTCTAACACTATTCAAGGGAGCTCCACCTTGAATTGATTGAAAATCACTTCTAGCAAAGATAAATCTCTCTTCACAATGTTTTTTCAAATATCAATACCAAAAACATAATGCTCTCATAGCCATCAATGTCTTCTTAAATAAGGTTCCTAGTCCAAACCACCATAAAAGGAGAATTTGATTTGTTTTTATTAAAATATTCAATGACTTCATCACAAGGCAAGTAAACTACCCTTATCCAAAGGATATAATTAAATCTTATTAAAATATACATTGCCTTTTTTACTAAGGCAATTAAGCCACCCTTATCCAAAAAATTTGATTTTATCTTATTAAAATATTCAATGCCTTCTCCATTAAGGCACTAGATCGCCTTTGACCAAGCTAACTTAGAAAAGAATCCGATTTGGCCTTGAATATTAAAATATTAGATGCCTTCTTAAACCACCATAGAGAAGATCATATTTGATCTTAAAATATCAATATTGATTACCTTATTAAGTCTCTAAACTGACCTAGGAGGGAGAATTGACTTCTAGAAGCAAATCAGATTTGATCTTATGTGGGTTGACCAACTCATGATCAAATTTGATTCTTTTTGGCCACTTAAGGAAGAAAAATAATGTTTTATTTGTTTTAAACTTCCCTTCTATATTTTTCAAAAGATTGCTTTGACTTGGCAAGCGGATCATGAAATATTAATTAAATATAATCAATATTATATTTTTATTTTCCATTAAGGATAATTCCCTTTTTAAAACTTCAAAAGTAACTCACCAAAATTATGCTTCTCATGGCTAGATATCATTCCCTCACCAAGTTGACTAGCTCATGGGAATGGTGAATGAGCTAGTTCACATCTTCTGGATATCACTCCGAAAATGGGGACATTACAATACTCAATCTTAGAAGTACATAGGCCCATATTATCCTCATGGTATTAGATCATCAGGAACAAATTTTTTGCTTATAGACAGTGACATAAATGCCTTGATTTTTGGCTATGCTAAAGAATGCCCCCACACTTTCATAAAACATATTGTATGTTGAGAAGTCAGGCCTGACAAAAATGATCGATGACCCATTTTAATTGTTTTGATTATGATGAGAATAGGAAGGGCCCATACCCAATACAAAACAACCATAAAGGCCTAGCAAAAGGAGCTCATAAGAAATGAGACAACTAAGAAACTAAAAATCCTAAACAAAGACTAGATATGCTTTTGACCAGAGCATAGAACCAAAGAGAAACGAGAATCAAGGGTCTCAACCCTAAACAAAATACTTGTCCGACAAGTCATGAGAAGAGGAAAAGGTATAGGAGAGACCTTTACGCTTTCTACGAACTACTGTCCAAGCAATACTATCGTTTGGGCTCCCACCGTGAGGGGGGGCAAGAGCTACCCCCATAGGAAGGTCACCAACACTCAAGGGGGGAATAGGAGAACAATGACAAAGGGAAGCCCCATCCATAGAAGAAACCAAGGGCAAAGTGGGGACAACCGCAAGAGAAGCATAAATGCCCAATGGAGGAGGAACGCCAACAGGGCCCTCGAGACCCATCGAGACCAAGTCAGAAGAAAGAAGCTCATCATAAGCTTGGGAAGAGACATCCTCAGAAGAGACATCCAAACAGTCAAGAGATTGTGGTTAGCATCCTTCCACCAAGCAACCAAACTAGAATGATGATGAAGAGAACAAGACGAAGCCAAGTGACCAATAGCAAAGTAATGGAAGCCCCTTATAATTCTATGGTTGTGACAAGGGTCATTTCCCAACCAACAAAACCACCTCCTCATGAAGAGGCAAAGAGACATCAAGATCCACCAAAATATGAGCAAAGGTCGAATACCCCATAAAAGATGTTGAATAATCAACTTTCCAAAATTGACCAAGAGTTACCAATGGTCTCAAAACAAGAGTCTTCCCAAAATTGGAGGGGGAGATTCGAGAGCCTAACCCACACCGAACACACATTGAGTGGTTTTGTGAGCAAATTGAAGGAAGAAGTCCAGGGTTTGAGCGAGGGAGAGTGCTCTCCCCAAGCGCTTAGGCGATCCAACACTGAGCCTTGATCCTCAACAAAATCCTTTAGCATAGGGGAAGAGTTTGATCTTTCCATCCACTAAGGCCCTCCAAGAATCCAAAACCCATCTATGCAGGTCAAGAAGAGAGGGCTAGAGATTGGAAAAACGACATACCAACCTTGACTCTGATAAAAACCTTCATTCTTAGCAACATCATCCCTATAAACCACCACTGGGGCTAGTTTGGCGCAGGGAGGGGGCACCAGGGACGGCAAACAAGAGCCATGGCTTCCTAAGAGTAGTTGCGAGCGACAAGGACAACAGTCTCAAAAAGGGGGGTGATAGTTTCAAACAAACCCTGCACATACTGAGAAGGCAAGCCCATGAAACACCCATAGAAGAAACCACGAGATTGAGGGTGCCATACACACCAACCAACAAAGAATGAGGAGTAGGAGTGTGTCGGGAGGGAGGCTCAAACATTGCCCAGGAGAAAAGACACATGCAATAGAAGTGATGATGGAAGCAATAGTAGTGGGTGCCATTTTTTTCTCTCAAAAAAACCCTTTTCAATTATTATTTTTTATTTCCATGGCAATTAATAATGTAAGTTGAAAATTCAGGCCTAATAGAAATTATCAATAACCCATATCATTGTTATCTCCCACTTCCATAGCAACTAATTGCAAGTGTCGTGGCTATTGTTATTGTCATTGCAACATAGAGGGAGTTTTGCATTTAAGGCAAGTCTTTTAGGAATTTGACTATTTTACAAGTAGAGAAAAGGCAAGCTTTAAGGTTAATAATATCATCCTTGCATCTGCAAGATAAGGACTTAACATTCAATGAATTTATCAAATCTAAAATCAAACAAACATGTCTATCTTGTAATCCCCTCATTTAATTATATGTTTTTGATAAAGGAAAAAATAGGTTTTGAAGGGGCCTCGAAACCCTTTAATAGTAGCAAAAGATAGAGTACGACATTAAGAGTTCAACAAAAGATACAAAGCTGCCCAAAGAGATAAACCAAAGACCAACGGAGAGGTAGCACAACAAAAAACCATCAGGAAACCTAAGCCAGATTTCTCAAAACCTCGGTAATTTCCTTTTCCAGGTTATCCATGTTGATAGCAACTATCTTCATCTCTTGAATGTCCAAAGGAGTCTTGTCCACCTTCCTTTTCAAATTTGCTCTGGTACGTTTGCTTGGCCCAACCCCTTCAGCTTGACTCTGCTCTTTATCATTCTCAGCCTCCACCACGACTTTAACCTGATGAGCTCTTTTCAAGCTCTCGACCATCATATTCATAGTGTTGGTCATGGATTTAAGGATTTTATGGCTCATTTCCATAACTTTTTGAATAGAATCTCTTATATTCTTTATCCTCCCCTCCATATCATAAAGCTTCCCATCATGGTTGTTCTTGAAGAGCTCTAGGTCCTCCACAATTTTCTTCAAACAATCCACCATATACCTTTTTTCATATTTTTTCCACAGATCCTTAGCTCTATCTTTATCCTTACTCATGTTATCAAACTCCTCCACCTTTTCCAACCTGCTATTATAAGCCCTTCGATTGAGCTTAATTTCCTTTATCTCAAAAAAGTCCCACCTGAACAGACGAAAATTATCAACCGAGCTATTACGGGTGATAACAAGGACATCAAAAGGGTATTCTCGCTTTGCTTTGAAATAGTGATCCTCCTTCAAATCCTCAGGGAACCAAGGCCTGTCCTCCCTATCCGTGGTTGGATAACTGGAGTACTCAAACAGACTGGTATGTTGGGAATCCTCTTGGTTAGTGTGATAGGAGGGATCCTCCTCCAACTTTCTTTTACCCTTCCCCTTGGGAACATTAGGCCCTGGATAGATAATCTTAGCCCTACTAGTAGAAGTCATCCCATTAGGCTTGGGGAGGGCAGAGGCTTTATGTTTGTGTTTGGTTTTACCCTTCTTCTTTTCTCTCACAGGGCGCTCATCCTCCCCTTCCATCTTAGTATCCCACTCATCCTTCTCAGAATAACTATCACCCAACTCCTCTTTCTGTGGGGAAGGGGAATGTTGAGAGATAGTCGGCATAGCCTTAAAATGTTCATAAATAAGAATGAGAAAGCCCTCATGGATTAATAGATATCTAACTGGATTAGACACATGGTCCTGAAGGTTCAAATTTTAAAAAGTGGAGAGGTAATACGGAAGGGAAACCCTAACCTGGTGCATGAAGTGATTCAGAAGCACAAAGTGGTACCCGAAAACTCTAGTATATCTCTCGTCCAATGTGACATACTCCATAATCACCCTCAAAAGCTCCCTCCACAACAGCTTGAGTTTAGTAGCATCATAGCTACTCTTTGTGGCTCTCAGCAAGTCCTCCCTTTCCTTGTCAATGCATGGAAAATTATTGATCGCCTAATCAAAGAGCTTCCTATCTCTGTAGAATTTAAGACCCTCCATGGGCATCCCAGTAACATCTAAGATCAGTTGTTCATCAATTATCACTTTCCTCCCAAAGGGTTTAATGTTGCCATTGTTCCAATCCTTAGTAAAGGCCCTGGTAACCTCATGATTTCTGCCATGAAGCTTCTCCATATAGCCTGTAATGCCAACCTTCTCCAACACCCTCCACAGTTTATCATTGGTCTTCAAAACTTTGCAGTCCGTCGGTTCCAATTGACAGTGGTCACCACCCATTCTGTCTGCAATGCAAGCTTCCATCCAAGACTCCAGAATACCTCTACAGTAGAGCACAAAAACACCCAGAAAGCATGCGAAGTACTGGAGAATAATTAGGCTATTAAATCTACAGTACTCCATCCCTTGAGGAAATATGATGAAACAACTATTCTGAGACTACTTAGAAAAACACGCCTTCATCTTAATCATAATTCAGAGGGAGAAATTGGATTTTCCCATGTATACAATCATACTTCATTAAGGCCAATATATCGGCTTCTAAACCATCATTCCTTTGCCAAATGATTTCAGTCTTAGCCTTAGCCCCCATGTTGGCGAAGTAATCAGCCACGGTATTAATTTCCCTATAGATATGGGTGATGAAGTGGTTCTCAAAGGAATTAATGATTTCCTTAGATAAATTTATCTAGTTCTCAATAGTCCATGAGGGTTTTTGAGCCCCCTTAATACATTGAATTATATTATTGGAGTCCCCTTCAATCCAAACATTCTTCAAATTCAACTGCCTAGCAAGGTTAAGGACTTGAAAAGCCTGTATGGCTTCAGCAATGTGGTTGGTCTGGGTGCCCAAGGGGAGTGCCATTGCTGAAATGAAGATGCCATTCTCATCCCTGATCACTCCCCCACACCCAACTGGCCCAGGATTACCCTTCGCCGCCCCATCAAAGTTAATTTTTACCCATCCAGGAGGAGGGAAACTCCAGAATATTCCTTCCCTAGGCCTCATTTAATTATATGTTGTGATGAGATAAAGTTAATTTTTATTACAGAAGAATGGCTTGATGAGAATCATTTTCATATATCTAAGATTTATTAAACATATGCTTTCATCATCTTGTTGTACCCAAAATAAGTTTTTGCTTCATTAACACATTTTGATTAAAATAATCTAAATCATGTAAAATTGTTGTCAAAAGTTTATTTCAGGTCAAACAAAACACAGGCTTTTTGTGGGTTTGTGTCAAAGAAGACTTACAATTTTCTAAAAATTTAAAAATTAGGGTTTCAAACCCTTGTTTTAAGGAAACTCCTAAAAAATAGGACCTTTCCAAAAATGATTGAAACTTATTTTGATAGGATAATTTGACTTCATGATCACATTAGTCAAGTCAAAATCACCAAAAAGTTTGTTTTACTCTGGTGGGTCTATTTTCATTTTTTAGGAAGAAAGTTAGGACCTCCGCAACCATTAATGGGAAAATGGCTAGTACCAGGTGTCAAAATCTAAGCCTCCAAAGCTTCAAGGAAGAATCCATGGTGAAAGATGCTCGAAAATACGCTTTACGATAGAGGGGATTTTCAAAGTTGAAAAATGCTAAAAATATTATAAGTCTGGAAGGACGCCTTGCTACAAGAAAGTTGCTATGCAATCAATGCCTTGGTGGATTTTTCAAGCACACGTACACGCAACATGATTGCTACGGTCAACACGTTCACATCATCAACAATAGTGATCAAGTCAGTCGAGCTGCAACGATAAACTTGAAGTGCGAAGAGATGAGAATTTTCACGAAAATGATGCAATTATAGCCAAAAGTGCCCATGTTGGCCAGGGGCGCCCATGAAGTTAAAAGCTCAAAAACAATCATCAAGTTTTTTCTTGATAGTCATCTCCTTCGTGATTTTGTTGGCTTTCCAACGCATTGCCAAGAAAGTACACTTGATTCATCGATCATCAACAAATAGAGGTGGATATAGAAGATGTTGAAAGCATATATCATCAAAGGCCACAATCATCAAGGAAAAAGTGCCACTGCTAGCTAGGGGCACCTATCATTTTGAGCCACCTATTGAAATTTTCAGCAACTGCTTTCTTCAAGGCATCTGCTTAGTATCCTCTCAACTATGTGACCAATCCAGTTGCACGCTCATAGGACCTGCCAAGCATTCACAAACAAAGATCAAGTAGAAAACACCTAAGGTGAAGGCAAGATGAAGAACATGAAGAATTGGCTAAGTGATAATGAAATTGCACCTTCCTAGAAATAGGCACCCAAATTTTTGGGTAGTCAGATGCATTCTTCAAGCTTCGTGACCTCTAGGATGTCCTTCATCTTGATCAATCTCAACGATGACACTACCAGCATATTTAACAGATAAATCAAGCATCTGACGATGAAGGTCAAATTGGGGTTGTTCATGAAAGGTTGCAAGGTGGAATTTAAAGTGCAAAAGGTCAAAGGCGCCCCTACAAGCCAAGGGCTCCCAAGCTTTTGAGACCTCTAATGCGACCTTCATGACCTGCAAGGCCAATCATTCTCTCTGGTACTGAACTGGTTATCCATTCCAAATCTCAATACGCTCACCAAAATCATTAGTCACCAGGAATCTCATATCAAAGCATTGAAGGTCAAACTGGAGAAATTGAAAGACATCTAGAAAACTAAGTCTGGTGAAATTGCACCCTCTTAGGAAAAGGTGCCCAAGAATTTGAGGCATCAGAATCAAGTTTTAATCTTGGCAGCTCTTGAGCACACTTCTTCAGATTTGATTCAACTCAATAATGGATCTATCAGCAACACTTCAGGATCAACCAAACAACCCGAATCGAGGATAGAATGGAGGCACTCTGTCACGAAAAAAAAAGAATGAAAAACTATTCAACTCCTCAACTTGGACGCCTAAAGTCAAAATTAGGCTCAGTTGATTGAAGTTGTCTATTTTGAAAGCCTTTTCATGTCTAAAATATCCCCAATTTGGTGGAAATCATCTATGTGCACTCCAATTCAGGTTGATGGATTCCTCAATCATGTGTGGTGCCTAAACTTGATTGATTTAACATCAAACACTATTTATCAAGTCTAGGCGTCATAATTCACCATCTTTCATTGCAGGTTGAAGCTCAAGAACAGATATTTTTGTTCCCCAACGTTTTTGAATATTTGACAAAGGGTTTTTCAGCATTCTTCATGTTTTCAAGAATAAGTTGCATGAAAGAATAGTTTATTAGAGGTTACATCTCTAGGTGTGATTTTCTTGAAGATCCAGAGAGGTGATTTATAACTTCCAAACTTCTTGTATTTTTCCTCTATTCTTGTCTTAGATCTTCTTGCATGTCCAAGTAAACAAAGGTTTTCTACATAGCTAACCTTCAGGGTACGATCAAGACAATAGTTTCAACAAAACCCACGTGTCAGATTCTTCCAAAAAAAGTAGCCTTGCTGCCCCTATTTTTTAGGGTTTCTGAAAAAAGTCACAATTTTGAAAAGCAAACAAATTGGGTTTGTTTAGCTTTGAAGCACCAACAAAACCCATGTGTTAGATTTTTCTAGGAAAAATAAGTTTTTGATGCTTCGCTACCTCTGCCACTATAGGGCTCTTGCATGCCATAAAAAAATCATTTTTTCGAATTTATGATATGATGGGTTTGTTTAGAAAATTATTCTCAACAAAACCCACGTCTCAGAATTTTTCGTAAAAAATTACCTCGGTAAGGCTATTTTTAGCAGTCACAAAAAAAGTTGCCCGAATAGCATCGTGTGCATAGTCAATCTTCAAGGTTTTCATAATATAGTTCTCCCAAGTCGAATACAAGACCAAAACGGTCTTACTCCACGGCTTCCTGAAAATAGTTGATACTGATCTATGTTGGGCACACCCAAAGGTCAACTTCAAAAAGATGGAAGGCATAGACCAATGCACACTTCAAAACATTGAGAAATCCAGATTGCTTGAGGCAGCATCAATCCCCATCTCAATACAAAGTGTGGAATTTGTAATAGCTTGTGTAAATCATTACAACCCTAACACATGAGAAATTAGATCAATGGATGGACGGGTGATATGTAGCCTCAAGCCTAGGGATATCGAAACGTGCTTCGCCATTCCACCATGTGCGAAAAACTTGGTTGTGTCTATGAGAGAATGTGAAAAGGCATTCAGTGCATCAAGAGACAAATGTGAGAAGAGGATGGCAGAAAAATGGCTTAAAGAGAAAAGAGCCAACTTGTCGAAGAATGTAGGATGTGGAGAGTTCAAAGATGAATATGCAATAATGATTACTCTACTCAACTGTATTACTGGTCAAGAAGAGGCAAACAAATTCTAATCATGGATGTACTATGTTGTCTCTAAAATTGTAAGCGACATAGAACATTATGACTAGCCTGCCTTGATCAGTGATGTGCTCCACAAACAGATGATCGGTTTCTTAGAGGCTCACAAATTTCACATGTGTTCATATCTCATATATATGATTGCCTTCCAGGCTAGTTTAGAGCATTGAACGATGTGGGAACTTTGGGTGTGCAAAAGGTTCACGAGCATTTCTTGCATCTTGAGTTCACTCAAGCAAAAAGACACTTCAAGCGAGTAAATGACCTCTTCCTGATGCACACCGTGAGAGACCTTAATCATGAGTTGCATATACGCATATCACCAGCAACCAAGGAGGCAATGGTGGATTTGGTGGAATGGTTCATCCAGTTCCCCACCTTCACCTACATCCACGTGTATGGGTGCTCAAGTCATCCTGCCATGTTACCCTGCTATCCTTCAGATAGGGTGGTCTTCATGGAGTTCTTATGGCAGTTATAAAAAGTGCATTCTCATTTGTGTGTCAAACACAAGACAACTGCAAACGTTACTTTTCGGATGGGACTTTACAAGTACAAGATAGCAGTTGATGCCAAGGCTATGGGCCAGGAGATGGTGAGACTTGACCTAAAGTATCTCATCGACAGACGGTCATATGATCATTGGGGTCACTATGCAACACACCTTGGTCAATACTCTTCACACAAGTCTTCAATGGAGGACTATTGGTTCAACACTAATGACAAGTTCGAAGTGAGAAGACGTAACTACAGCAAGTTCAAACTTCCACAAATTGTTGACTTCTTATCAGAGGACTTGGAAGTCTTATCTGGTGATGATGGTGAAGTCATTCTTCGTAGATCAGGTTGACTCACAACCTCTTCAATGAGTAGATTGGTATGCCAAGAAAAGTATGTCTATTGAGGACAGAACAAGTAGAGTTGTAAGAAACAACCAGTTCTACTTATACAGTAAAAGGACAATGAAGGTAGTAATTCCTGACAAAGAGCCACCACTGGTTCATACTTCACTACCTTCCACGTCAAGAGCTAAGCCCAGACAAAAGACATGGAGTAACCCTCCTAGAGGATCCAAAATGTTAGGGCACACAAGGGGAAGAATGCCAGTTGTTGATACAAATCAGTAAGAGGAACATGTGGAGACAACCACAAACATAGTTGAGCCAGTGATGGAAATAGTTGTAGTTGATCTAGTACTAGAGATGGAGGTAGAACCTCCCATTTTTCCACCACCACAACAATCACGGGTCCATATTGACTTGGATTCACCGCCACGTGACATTGCAACACAATCCCACTCATCAAGGGTTCATGGGTCCAACATCCATCCTTCTAGTGAGGTTAGTCAAGATTCATCTTGGCTTGAGAATCTCCTAGGAAGGAAGAGAGAGAGGCCATCCTACCAACTGGACTTCACAGAATTTGACCATGTTCATTAGGACGTGCTAGAGAAGAATCTCAAGAAGCAGGACCATGTGGGAAAGAATGTTGAAAATGAAATTGTCATCAAGACTATTGCACCACCTAAAGATAGAAATACAAATGAGGTAGAGATTGACAACTTCACCTTGTTGAAGGTAACCCTTGGCAAGACCACACATCAAGTTGAAGCAAATCTCTTTGAAGTTGTGTCAGTGAGCATCAAAGAAAAAATGGAAAAGGATGGAAAAGACAAAGCAACCCTAAAGGCTGAAAACTAGCAGTTGTGACTATATATCCAACTTGATGCATGGTACATCAAATGTCTCTGCCTTGCTTCTACAGATGTTGGAGCTCCCCACATAACAAGATCAGCTAAGTCAGTTGATCCTATATGGAAAGCACTTGAGAGATCAAGTGGAAGAGTGTGTCATTAGGGGTTGGTGTACACTTGTAGAGTTGTACTAGCTAAGGTGCAGAGCCCATGACCTCTGCGCGAATATCCAAAAGTCTGAGCGAGACATAGCCAAGAAGAGGCCTAGAGATGAGATAACTGTCTCAAACTTGCAGATGGCATACGAATCAGTTACTACAGAGGAGAACAAGCGACATCTTTACACATGGAAAGAACAACTTGCATACAAAGTGAGATCATATGACACAAACTCTATAGAATTGATTGAGTACAAACAAATCGTGGCAAGTGTTCTCAATTTTGTAAGAACGTTGGTAACATCTATCCCTTGCCTATACCAGCACGAAGGAGGTGCATACATCAAGTTACGTGAGGTGCAAACACAATTTCTATTGATGTATACAACTTCAGTCGACCTACTTCCAAGTAGCAATAAATTAAATATAGCCATGGCTATTCAATTTATACAATCGATTTGCTTTATGAAGAGGCACTTCATAAAAATAAGATATTAATGATTTATATTTGATAATTAATATTTAAATTATTAATTGATTGGGGCTGACTTTAAGAGAAGGCGAGATTTTCTAAAAGGCACGTCCCTTGTTTGGAGGCCGACCTATTGGTTGATGAGATGCATCTCTTCCAAGGGGTGTGTATAAATACAAGTCGATGATCATTCATTTGATCATCAAGTTCACTTTATCGTATTTGCATTTGTAGAAGAAGTTCTGACATGACCAGCAGATCATCATTCTCTAGCACCAGGTCGATCTCAAGGAGAAACATATTCATTTGTATTTTGCATCTAAGAGAGGTGCCTATTATTCATTGTCTCAATATTGGCATTGTGTTGTGCCTGAGTTGTAAGCAGATTTTTGCTCTTATTATATCAATATATAAGAGATATATTGGTTGGGTTTTACTCCCTCGAGTTGGAGGGTTTTCCTAGGGTCTTTTGTTGTGTTTATTATCTTAAGTGTTGCATTGTATGATTGTTTTCAGTTTATATATATGATCATTAAAAATTAACATGTTATCAGAGCGGATCTAAGAAAAGATCATATCATATTTATATAAGCAGTGTTATCCTCCATTATTGTTCTCATCTTTGATTGCATCTATCCCCATATCAAAATGATGAACAAGCTCATGGTCGAAGACACACTTGAGGGTGCATCAAACTTTGCATCCTAGAAGTTTAGAGTGATGCTTGCTTTGGAGGAAAATGAGTTAGTTGAGTTCGTCGAGAATGAAGTTCCTGAACCAACCAAAGAGAGTGAGAAATCTCAATGGAAGAGAAATAACACTAAGGTGAAAAATATGTTGGTTGATTCTGTGAAAGATCACATTGTTCCAATCATCTCTAAGTTGCAAACAACAAGAGATATGTTCAATACCTTGGAGGAGATGTATGAAATCAACAACAAAAGTTGGGCACTTGCATTAAAGCAAACTTCATCATATTAAGATGGTGAAAGGAGAATCGATCATCTCATACTTCATGAAGATCACCGAATTGAGATATCATCTATCTACCATTGGGCATATTGTTGATAGCAAGGATTTGACTATGTTGGCTCTTAATGGTCTTCCTAAATCTTAGGAGTCATACATTCAAGGAATCAGTGCGAGATCAAAACTTCCTAAGTTTGATCAATTGAGAGCAGATTGTATTCAAGAAGAATCAAGGTTGGCTGCAAGAGGCATTGGTCAAAGCTCTAAAAATGAATACATTCATGTTCTTTCCACTCAATCCTTGAAGAAGAAAGGAAAAAGAGGAAAGAAAGGATACTTCAAGAGGAATAGAGATAAGCCTTAGAAGATAAGGGATATCAAGTAGCATTCTCTGAAGGAAAATTTCTTGCATGGTCAAAGAACTCTAACATCAAGACAACCAGTGTGATTGGTGTTCAACAAGAATATCTCTATAGGCTATCCACTCGTCCTCTACAAGCCTTAAGGTCATGTGAGCTTTGGTATAAAATATTTCCTCACATTCACTTTCGTGCACTTCCTGCCTTGGAAAAGATGGTTACCGACATTCCTAAACTGAGCCAAGAGCATGAAGGTACTTGTCAAGGATGCGCAATGGGTAAGAATACTAAAAGACCCTTTCATAGTAGTGAAAGTAGATCTAAATTCATTCTAGATCTTGTTCATTCTAATTTGTGTGGTCCAATGTTTGTAGAAAATTTGTCCAGGAAAAGGATCAAATTCTTGAGATCTAACAATGCAGGAGAATACATCTCTGAAAGCTTTCTTAACTTTTTTATTAAAGCAAGGATTAAGAGGGAGTTTGTGTTCCCTATAATCCTCAACAGAACAGTGTAGCAGAAAGGAAGAATAGATCTATTGTAGAAGCAGCTAAGGCCATGATTCATGATCAGGATCTACAAATCTTCCTTTGGGCCAAAGCTTCTAGGAAAGTTGTGTATGTTTTGAATCGTAGCCCTCATCGCATCTTGGAGGACATGACTCCTAAAGAATCTTTCTCAGGTGTAAAGCCTGAAGTCAACCATTTGAGAATATTTGGTTGTCTTGTGTATATTCATATTCCCAAAGATAAAAGGACAAAATTGGAACCATCTGGCAAGAAGGGAATATTTGTGGGCTGCAGTGAAACTTCAAAAGCCTACAAGATTTACATTCTAGGTCAGAAACTAATAGAGATCAATAAAAATGTTACATTTGAAGAAGATGTTGCATTCAAGAGATACAAAGGTCATCACATGGAGATAGACAATGAAGACCAAGAGTCTTCCCAGGATATGGAAGTTGACCATACTCCTGAGATTCAGAAGGAGACTACTGATCCAAAAGAAGATGATGAACCTGTTGAGCCTTTGGAACCTACTGATGGGCCTGCCAACATTTTTATTGGTAAAAGGAGACCTCTATGAGCTAGGAAAACAATGCAAGAGGCAGAAAAATTTGCAGCTCCTAGAGGAACATTCAGAGAAAGCAAAAGACCTTTGAAGTTTTCAAACTATGTTGCCTTGATGAGTAAAATGATTGAGTTTGAGCCTTCCAGTGTTGAGGAAGCTACAAGTCAGCAAGTATGGAAATATGTTATATCTGAGGAATATCACTCTATCCTCAAGAATGATGTTTGGGACATCGTACCTAGACCTAAAGGAAAATATGTGGTATCTTCTAAATGGCTCTTCAAGATCAAGCATGCAAAAGATGGGAGCATTGAGAAGTAAAAGGCTAGATTTGTGGCTAGAGGATTCTCTCATAAAGAAGGGATAGATTATGAGGAAACATTTGCTCCAGTTACTTGTTATACATCCGTCAGGACCATCATTGCTCTTTGAACATCTAAGGGATGGAAGATACACCAGATGGACGTGAAGACAATATTTCTAAATGGTGTAATTGAGGAAGAGGTATATATTGAGCAACCTGATGGCTTTGAGGTTCATGGGAAGGAGTCTCATGTTTGTAGGCTGAATAAGGCATTGTATCAAACCTGATGAGTTTGGGTTTCTCTAAGAATGATGTTGATTCAAACCTTTACTTCAAGGTATTTGATGGCGAAGCATTGATCTTAGTTCTATATGTTGATGATCTAATTCTTACCAAAGAAGAACACCTCATTTTCTCATGCAAGAAGGAGCTAGCTTTTGAATTTGAAATGAAGGATCTTGGTCTCATGCACTACTTCCTTGGTCTAGAAGCATGGAAAAAGTCAGGTGAGATTATTCTAAGTCAAGGGAAGCATACCATTGACATTTTGAAGAGATTTGGTATGATGGATTGTAAGTCCATGTCTATGCCTATGGAGACCAACCTTCAAAAGCTTAAGGAGGTTGTAGCTAGTTCAGATCTAGTGGATCCTACTATGTACAAACAGTTGTTTGGATCCTTCATGTATCTAGTCAATATTAGACTAGATATTTTTTATGCAGTTAGTGCACTTAGTTAGTTCATGTGTGAACCAAGGCAAATACATCTAGTTGCAGAAAAAAATATCTTGAGATACTTGTGTGGCACAGTTGGGTATGGCTTGATATATTCTTCTGGTGTGGACTTGAAGCTGCATGGTTATACTGATTCCGATTGGGCAGGGTGTGTCACTGATCGAGAGAGCACCTCTGAATGTTTTTTCAATTTGGGGTTTGTTATGATCTCCTGGTGTAGCAGGAAGTAGTCTTCAGTGGCATTAAGCACTGCAGAGGCAGAGTATATTGCAGCATGTGTGGCATCTTGAGAAGCAGTGTGGCTTCGGAAGCTCCTTCCGGGATTGTTTGGACAATCATTGGAGCCCACTATCATTCATTGTGATAATCAAAGTTGTGTGAATTTTCTGTAAATCTAGTGTTTCATGACATGACCAAGCATGTTGAGATCAAATACCACTATATCAAAGATATGGTATTGAGGAAAGAAATTCAGTTGAGATACATTAGCATTGATGAGCAGACGACAGACATTCTCACCAAGCCCCTCTCCAAATTAACGTTTGTGTACTTCCGAGACAAGCTTGGTATTGTGGAGAATGAAGCCCTAGCTAAGAGGGAGTCTCAGCTTTAGTGATCTTCTATGATTTTCTTTAATGCATTTCTCTCTATAAGATATATTTGAGGTGCAAGCCCTTGTTTCCACCCTCTGGGAGTAGCCAAGGTGGATGTCATGTGTGTGACTCCATGACAACATCACGAGAGAGATTTCGTGATGATTTTCTTGTACTTGTGTTTATTCACCCTCTAGGAGTATCTATGGTGAACGTCATGATGAGATGATGACATCACATTGAGTGATGGGCACTTGTGCACGTGTACCATTCATGGGAGTAGCCATGATGGTCGATATCACGATGAGGTGATATGCTATGTTCCACTCATGGGTGTGGCCATGGTGATTGACATCACGATGAGGTGATATGTCTTGTACAGCTAGAAGTATTTCTCCCTAGCTGAGAGGGAGTGTAGATATATACAGCTTCATTCGACCTACTTCTAGGCAACAATAAATTAATTATAGCATTATGGCTATTCAACTTATGCAATTGATTTGCTTTATGAAGAGGCACTTCATAAAAGTAAGATATTAATTATTTATATTTAATAATTAATATTTTAATTATTAATTGATTGGGGTCAACTTTAAAAGAAGGCACGATTTTCTAAAAGGTGTGTCCCTTGTTTGGAGCTCGACCATTGGTTGATGAGACACATCTCGTCCAAGGCGTGTGTATAAATACAAGTTGATGATCATTCATTTGATCATCAAGTTCATTTTATCATATTCGCATTTGTAGAAGACGTTTTGATGTGACCAACAGATCATCATTTTGTAGCAGCAAGTTGATCTCAAGGAGAAACATATTCATTTATATTTTGCATCTAAGAGAGGTGCCTATTATTCATCGTATCAATTTTGGCATTGTGTTGTGCCTGAGTTGTAAGCAGATTTCTGCTCTTATTATATCAATATATAAGAGATATATCGGCTGGATTTTTTCTCCCTCAAGTTGGAGGGTTTTCCCAGGGTATCTTGTTGTGTGTATTATCTTAAGTGTTGCATTGTCTGATTGCTTTCAATTTATATATCTGATCATTAAAAACTAATAGTTCCAAGATCTCATTCGTAGTAGTTTTTGTTGTGACCCTATTGGTTGCAAGCTGAGTAAGATCGTAGTCGTGTCAACAATGTTGCATGATGCAGCTGCAAAGAATATTGAATACCAGGAGAAAATTGTGAGTGGCGAGGATATGTTGTGGTGACAGATCATCATCGTGTAAAGCATTAATTTTCTAGAGGTAGATGAAGTCAATGACTGGTTATAGGAGTTGATAACTAAAGTTGATGAGGTGTAAACTCTAAGTTAGGATGTCCTACCCTCCAAAATAGCCTTTATTACACATGAGTTAACTTGATGCCTCTTTCCAAGTTAAACTCATTTTTCCACTGATTATGCATGTCTAATTTGGAGACACCTTTGTATATTGGAGTTATATTTTATTTTAGAATCAACTAATTGAAGTAGACTTTCCAATTATCTACTAGGTTACCTACTTTTAGACATAGGAATAAATCTTGCAGATTCACAAGAACTAAGTGTTAACTCAAGGAGATTTTAAGGTTGCCTACTCCTTTGAGATTCTATGAATAAGAGCAGCTTTACTCATTATTATTTTTTCTTTTATTCCTACACAAAATTGTTGTCCCATTGTGCCAATAAGCTTGCAAGTCAATATATGTTCACTCTTGGATGAGAGTTGTTTGGTTTGATCACAATTGTGTATGATTTTGTACCTTTGTTGTCCCAAATCTTTGTAAATTGTTGAGCAAGTTTGAAGAAATGAATCAAAAGGCGAATGTGCAATTTGATCCAAAGTTTCAAGTTCTATCAATGTTTGTTCTTATAATCTATTGTTTCAATCTACACCTTGGACAAGCGTCGACGCCTCCTTGGGAATTTGGAAATTAATGGATATTGTTTGATGTTGTTTTATGATCTAGATTTCATCCTACACCTTGGACAGGTCTCGTCACCTCCTTGGGAATCCTATTATCCAGTTCATCGTTCTTTGTTGTTTCTAGTAATCTAAATCTCAACCTACACCTCGGACAAGTGTTGTCACCTCCTTGGGAATCCTGAGATTCAACTTACCGTATGAGTGTTTGCTTGCATAAGACCTTATTCCAGTGTAGATCTGATAGTTCAAATCTTTTGGATGTATTCTGAGAGATGGTCAGCCCAAGTGATCCAACCATTCCCCAAATATTGCTCCTACACCCTCTTGCTTTGTTTTTCTTGAGTTGGTAGCATAGTTTAGCATAGTTGTATTTAAGGCCTACAAAAACCAAAGACAACCTTAGTTGCAACGCATTGAGTTTTATCACCCTTGTGCCTTGATGTTGACTAAAATGATAGGAAAATTATATCACTTTACTTTTTACGCAATAATTGTAGACACCTAAATTTGACCACTCATATTTGGTCAATTTTATCCCTTTTCGTTTAAATATCCTCCTACTTGCATTAATTAAATAATATTGCCATTATTTGATTAATATCCTTAAATTCCTCCAAATCTCTAAAGTATTTAGTTAAATAATTAAATACATTGCCCTTTATCCCTTTCTTCCAAGGAATTAAATAAATAATCCATTTATTTAATTCTCTATGTCACATCCATCCTTAATCTTAATCCCCTTGCCTAATCCCATCATTAGGGATGTCCACATTCCTAATCCATGATTAGGAATGTGTCACATCCTCCAACTTTTGCAAGTTGGTCCCTAATCTCTTTTACCCACCTAACCTTCCTCTAATCACGTACTTGCACAACCTAATCATTGATTGGCTGTCATAATCAATCCCTTGGTCAACTCTCCCCATCCCCCAAGGAATTTTTAATTCCTATTTGTCTTTTCAAGGTACTTTTTTAGGAATTTTTAATTCTTCACTCATCCTCATGTATCTTCCAATGGAATTTTAAATTCCATTTATTTACCCAAGACTTTCCAAGGAATATTTTATTCATTTTTCCTTCCCCATGTATATTAAAAAGGAATTTTTAATTCCTTTTGATCAACCTTTGATCTCCACCCTTGATCTCTTGTCCTTGGCCAAGAATGAATCTTGGCCCTTCATTTCAGTCTCCTCTTCCTAATGACTAACACTTAGCCATTATGAAACCCTATTCACTCTAGCAACCATCATCACTTTTCATGCTCATTCATCCAAGAACCCTAATCAATCTATCACATTCATCTCAACCCATTTCAAGCCTTCAATCTCCAGCCATCATCTTGCATCTGAATCAAGCATTCACAAGTCATTATGCTGTCGGAATCGATCTAGGAGCACACACATCAAGCAATCAACAAGGCCAACCAACCGATCAACTTAGACAAGGTAACATCGTTCTTTTCTTGCACTTTGTTCTAGTTCAACTCAGGCCTTATCCGAGGTGGTGTTGTGATTTCTATTTCCTTGCATTTTATTTGTATTTTGCACTCTAGGCTAAGTAAATTTCATAGTGCACATTTCTGGGATGCTCAGTGGGACCCACCTCATGGGTCGTTTCTTTCACGTCTTTTGTTGTTTACCTTTTTGCAAGTTCATATTTCAGTTATAGAGGCGAACCTACATGGAAGGGCGAATCTACACCTCCTGGAAAGGTGAATCTGCACGGAAGGGTGAATTTACACCTTCTGAAAAGACGAGATTGCCTAGAAGGGAAAATCTACACCTTCTGGAAAGGAGAATCTGCACATAAGGGTGAATCTGCACCTTCTGAAAAGGCGAGATTGCCTAGAAAGGCAAATCTGCACCCTTTGAAGGGGAAAATTTGCACAGAAGGGTGAATCTGCACTCTAACTCAGGCGGGTCTACTCTACACAGAGATAAAATTTGAGGTAAACTAGAGGCTTGTTTGGTACAGTTTTGGACATTCCTTTCCTTCGATTTTGCATACTAATCCGCTAACTTGTCTTGTCGGTGAGTGTACTTGGTTTGACTAACATTTGGTGCTACTGTCCTTCGTGTGGCTAAGAGCGGTGATACGAGACTACTAACGCTTTTCTGCAGGACGAACAGTCGAAGAATGGTAGTTAGTTGCTTGTCATTTTTCATACTATTTAGGCACACATAGTTTAATCAGGGGGTTAATGTACAAGTGTTTGTTGTGCTTGTGATGGATTTGTTGACGTATCCTCTCCCCTTGGGCCTCTAGACGATATTGGGTGACGAGAAATCGCAGCTCACTCTTCTCTAGTCATGTCCTCCCAAAAGGTCCTAGTGTGTCAAATCTCTCTGCTTGCGCTTCGTGCGATCCTGGAGACCAGCCGAGACGTCTAGTATCTTCTTCCTTAGCAGGACCTGCCTGGGATTTCATCACCCAGGGGACGATCCCAACCACACGTTACTGACGAGGTATACAAAGGGGGGGGAGTGAAAGTTGTACCTCAGTCCAGTCACATCTTGTCTAGTAGAGCATCGAAGCTAGGGTGATACCTAGATAAGACCTGAAGAGTTGGTCTGATTTTCCAGTATCTCGTTGGGGCTCCCGACTCACACTTGTGACAGGCTGGTGTTCACGGTTGTGCCCCACATACCGTGTGTATATCGGGGACTCATGAGATAGCCTTGTTCAGCCTAGGTAGACATCCTTATCATTAATCTTAGGATCGTGTTTCCTGCTTTTCTTTTCAATCAAGTCAATCCAGCCTTTTGTCTGCTATTTTTTGTGTTTTTCATCTTTTTCCACAGTCTCCCCCTTTCTTCTCACAAGGGTGATTTTGCCTAGTCTATTTGGGTGAATCTACCTAAAAGGGCGATTCTGCCTAGTCAATTTGGGCAAATTTTCCTAAAGGGTGATTCTGCCTAGTTTGTTTGACCAATCCTACCTAAAAGGGTGATTTTTTCGGCCCTATTTGGGCAAATCTGCTTGGAGAGGCGATTCTGCATCTCTGTTTGACCAATTCTGCCTGAAAGGGTGATTTTGTTGGCCCTATTTGCGCGAATCTACTTGCAGGGGCGATTCTACATCCTGTATTTGACCAATTCTATTTGAAAGGGCTATTTTGTCGGCCCTGTTTGGGTGAATCTTCTTGGAGGGGCGATTTTTCATCCTTTGTTTGACCAATCTTGCCGAAAAGGGTGATTTTGCCTACCCTGTTTGGGTGAATCTGCTTGGAGGGTCGATTTTGCATCCTCTGTTTGACCAATCCTACCAGAAAGGGCGAATCTACCTTTAAGGGCAACTCTGCTTCCTCTGAACAACCAACTCCGCTTCCTCCAGATGACCAAATCTGCCTCCTACGGACAACCAATTCTACTTCTTCGACCAAATTTGCTTCCTCCGGACAACCAAATCCACTTCCTTTGGATGACCAAATTCGCTTCCTCTAGATGACCAATTCCGCTTCTTCAACCAAATCCACCTCCTACGGACGACCAATTCTGCTTCTTCAACCAAATTTGCTTCCTCCAATCGACCAAATCTGCTTCTTCGACCAAATTCGCTTCCCATAAAAAATCCAGAGGGTCAATCCTTCATGCCACAATTAGCCTACATCTTCCTCAGCCCAAAATCATAATCCAATCATTCCTCCTCTTCCTATTCATCCCCAAACCATCCAATTTTCAAAAAAAATAGGAATTTATTTACCCCAACTTGTTGGGGTCATAACTTTCTACTCGGTGCTCAGAATTCAGAACCGTTTGCATCGTTGGAAAGGTCTCCAAGAATATCATTTACTCTAATTTTTAATAATTAACACAGGTTTCAACACCAAATTCCTCTCCGAAGACCTCTGAAAACGCGATTTACTATGACATATAAAAAAAAATTGAAATTTTAATTTTCGATTTTTCTCAATCCTGTCACTCTTGGACTTTTCTGGACCATATTCTGAGCTTCAATATAGTCCTAATCTGAGCTCCAGTGCAATTATAATATGCGCTTTAATCCAATCCCCATCTGAGCTTAGCCTAAATCCCAATCTGAGCTTTTGTCCACCTATATCTTCTTCCATCGTCTTCCAATCCATCATATTCATCTTTTCATCATCTTTTATGTCCTTCTAATCATCTATTCTTATCTTTCCCATCCATATATTTTCCATCTAGCATCATGAATCCCTATCCACCTCCTATGCAACCAAAAATATTAGTCAAGGGGCATCCCAGCTATGTTGAAGACAATAACAAAAGTCTTGTTGATCAAGATGAGTATAACATTTATCCCCTTGATGTTGTCATTGCTAGAAAGCTTCTTCTGACCACCTCCCAAAATCCAATCACTCCTACAAGCTATCCCCCATGCCTTCATCCACCTCTCATAACAATCCTTATGCTACCCTTGACAAGGGACATCCAGTACCCTCACCATCCACATATCCATCATGTCCTCCCTCTACATCTCTTTCCTATCGAACATCCACATCCTCCTATAGTAATCCACCATCCCCATACTCCTATCCTTATCATTATCAACCATCACAATATATCTACCTTAATCCCACATCCCAATACTCTTATCCTAATCATCCACCCATATCCCCCTATGCAAATACGTCACCCATGTCCTCTTATCCTAATCCACCAGCTCAATCTCCCTATCCTAATCCTCCATCCATGTCCTATGCCAATCCACCATCCATGACCTCCTGTCCTAATCCACCACATCAATCTTCCCATCCTAATCCAAACTCAACACCTTCCTATCATAATACACCATCCCAATATCCCTACTATAATCCATTGTCCCAATCTTTCCAACCTAATTTAGCATCCACATCCTCTTATCTTAGTTTATCATCCACATCCTCCCATGTCATTCCCCCCTTCAGTGCATTCTATCATAATCCCCCCCCCTAATTCATCATACCTTAATCCTCCATCCAATCCTAATCCACCAGTCTCTAATCCTAATCTTCCATCTCCTCTTAGTCCTACGCCCAAGCCCATCCCCTTATCTAATCCTAATCCACCAATCCCTAATCCTATTCCCCCATCCATCCATAATCCTTCATCCATTCTCATCACCTCACCTAATCCTACATCCCTTCCAAATGTCATCCAAGGACTCATGACAGAAGAGACATCCCCAAATCAACTTCCTAATGTTGTGGAACCACGTCATCCCACTCTATCATGTCAGTCACTAGTGATGAGGCCCTTCCCCATCCTATTTCCATCACTCCCATTACCATTCCTAACACCACCAAAACCGTTGAATTCGTCAAACCCACTGAATCCATTGAATCTACATCTTCTACTCCTAGATCCACCCAATCCAGTGAAGACACCAAAATCCAATCCACTCCTCCCAATCCTAGTATCACTAACACCCATTCCTATGAACCTCATGAATCCTCCATCCTTCCATCCCCCCAAATTGAGGAGTCCTTTCAACACTCTTCCCTTGTCATGCCTCCCACACAAGATGAGTCGTGCCAAGAGCTTGATCCAAAGCCTGCCAACATCTCCCCTCCTCCAAATCAAGATCTTTCCATCCTATTTACTCCATCCCAAGATCATAGTCTCCCATCCATTCCATCTCAAGATCCCTATCCTAAATCAAGTCATGATCTTACCACCCCATCCACCCGATCTCAAGATCACACTAGCTCATCCGCTCCATCCCATGATCCCCTTGTCATTCCAGACCTAATCACTCCCTCCCATGAGCCTTTATCAACCCCGGTCACAAATCTAGATCCTATCATATCGCCTAATCCCTCAAGATCACACTAGCTCATCTGCTCCATCCCATGATCCCCTTGTCATTCTAGATCCAATCACTCCCTCCAATGAGCCTTTATCAACCCCGGTCACAAATCTAGATCCTATCATATCACCTAATCCCTCTCTTGATCCCTTATCACTCACTCCTCCTCATAAGGAAGACCCTCTCATCCCATCATCTCCATCTCATGATCCTTCATTGTCACCTAGTCTTGTCACCCACCCACAACTTTTATATCACCTTGGTAACATTACACTCATCCATGGTGGTCTTCTTGCAGAAGAAAAACAAAGTATATGCACTACCCTTCCTCCTCCACTTGCTAACAGACTCGCATCATGCTTCCAAAATAATAAGCATCCCATCATAGATCACATGCTCAAGAACATGAACTATCAAGGCAAAGGTTTAGGCCTTCATAAGCAAGGTATTTTAGAGCCCATCCAGGTCAAAGAACATCTAGGTGCACAAGGTCTTGGATATATCCCCCAAGAATCACAATCCAAAAATGTTGGTACAACCTCCATACATCCTAAACAATCCTCTTCCAAAGGAATAAGAGACACTTCCCATCGCTCCACCAAATCATTTGTTGCTATCTCCCCCCCTCCATCATATTATCTCAAAAAAACTACCCATCTTCCTCCTGCATCCTCTAAATCCATCTTGGGTCCTTATATCCCCCCATCCACCATCGCTCATCCTTCATTTGCTACATCTATTTTAGGCCCTTATGTATCTCCATCCACTACAATACATCCTCCCTATACAACATCCATTTTGGGCCCTTATATCCCAAAATAACCTCCTCCATCTTATCCTCTTCATCCTCTTATACATCCATCACCTATCCCTCGTACACCTCATAAAAATCCTAAATATGTAACCTCTAATCAAGATCAGCAAAGGCACCCCTCCATGCATCCTCCATCCACACATCATCGTCAAAAGCCTACCTCTATCACGCCATCCATGTCTTCTCCACATCATCCATCGCCTCATATCCATCTCATTGCTATTAAAAGCACTTTGGATGCCAACCCAAAAATGCATAGATCCAAACATCCACATGAATCTAAAGCACCTCATGTCCCCTCAAAAAGACATTTTGACAAAAAGAAAAATCAAATCCAAAATCCAAATCCATCCAAACGGCCACAAAGGCCCACTAAAGAAAAAATTAAAACCATGTGGATCCCAAAGAAAAAATATGCAATGCCTACAAATGAAAAATCCATAACGACATCCAAAGTTGCTAATCCACCAAAAAATCATTCACACACTCCATCTCCTAAATCTACTTTGGGCCCCTATGTCCCAGAATTTACCATCCCAACTCCTCCATTATCTCCACATTCTCCATCCATTCATTCTCCTATCATTTCACATCCACCACCACATGTGCCAATGTTGGTCCTGAACACTTTCCCCCATCACACATCCACTCCATCAATCTATCCATACACTTTCCAACATCCTATCCATTATCCCACATATCTACCCCATCAAACACCTTTAATCCATCCTCTTGCATGATCCTTATATCCTAATAAGGTTGTACCACCATCCAAATAGTAGCTTCAAACATGGGCTCTTATTACCTCATATGAAACTTGTTTCTTTATTCCGTCATCCATCTCCTTATCACCTATGTTCTAAATCCACATATCCACATCCCTATCCTTATCCATCTTCATTTGCATTTCTATCCAAAAAAGTCAAAAAATGTCAAAAAAAATCCAAAAAATAGTAAAGAGAAATAATTCATCCAATGGTGAAAACTTGGCAAAAAATCACCTTCGATAAGTACCATGATGAAACCTGGTAAACAAGTGTCATGTGTAAATCCATCATTCAGTTTACTTCCATAATTGGGGGCAACTCCCCTCTATGCATCCCCTTCCTCCATCTCCTATGTCCACCTATCTTCCACATCCTATCCATCATATCCCATTTGTATCTAGTCCCTCCACCTTCTTTGTGATCTTGATCAAGATAGGGGCACATATATACATGCTTTGGACATCTCTTGGCATACATTCCCCTCATCCATACACTATCTGATTCCTATCCCCATCCATCGACCTTCCTTATCCATGCATCCTATCCACATCCACTTATCTTCCATTGTCCACCCATCCTAGTACTATCCATCTTCATCCCTTATTTACCCCTCCGACTATCTACCATCCCTCTTGCCTTGTCGTGCACAACATATCTAGAGTGGGGCATCGCCTTCTTTGTGACATAGTCCTTGGCGACATCATCCCGCCATCCCTCCAAGTAATCCCTTCCATCTTCCAAATCCTTATCTCCCTATCCAACCATCCACTAGTCCTTTTCCATATTTTCATTCTTATCTCCCTATCCACCCTCCACTAGTCCTTTTTCATATTTTCATCCTTATCTTCCCATCCATTTGTCCATCCAGTAATCCCTTTCATATTCCAAATCCTTACCTCCCTATGCACCCATCCACTAGTCCTTTTCCATCTTTTTATCCTTATCTTCCTATCCATCTTTCCAAATCATTATCCATTTTTCCATCCATCCTAACATATTCTATCTCCCCATCTTTATCAATCCATCCATTCATCTCCATGTTCATTCCATCTTGTAATCCCTTGTCATTGGTATCGAGCTATAGGCTGCCCTCATGCAATCCAATGCCATTCTATCTAACTATCATCACTCTTATCTATTTCCTACATCTTCCTAATATCTTATCACTCTTCATCACTTATCTTCCCATCATACCATCATCCTCCCCATTCATCTTTCAATGATTTGGATAACTATCCCCTCCCTGAGCTTCACATTATCCATATCCAACATATCAACCATCCTATATGCACGACCTATCATGGCTCATCATATCAGCCATCACCATATCTCCTTATCATGGTCATCTCATCATCCCTTGTCCATTGTATGTCTTTGGTCTTGTATCAAACTACATTGCCCCTGTGATTTCACGTAGGCAAGGTCGATCATTTGATCCGCCCCCGGGGTTGCTTCTTATCCGATCTATCGTCTCCCATTGTATATCTATGGCCTTGAATCGAACTACGTTGCCCCTGCTCTTTCACGTAGGCAAGGTCGATCCTTTGATCTACCCCAAGAGCATTTGTCTTTCTGTCTTTTTCGTCCATCATGGTTTCTATCATCCTCTTTCCACTTTTATCCATCTTCTTTTGTCGAACTACGCGAGCTCTACGCTTTCACATAGGCAAGGTTGATCTTTAATCGACCCCCGAGCCCTTAATTCTTTAGGGTCTTTTCATCTTGTGTCTTGTCGTCTTATCGTGTCATCAAGTATGTCCCTATCCTAGTTGGTTCTTACAAACAACGGTCATCAGTATCATGAGATTCAGTTGGTTTAAGATATCATGTGTCATGTCAATCACCTAATCTTTGGTCTCAACAGGATGCATCCTTCCTAACAAACCACATCAATCCCATCCATCCTTTTGATCCTGTGGCAAAGGACTTTTGAAATTTGATTGTGATATTTTGATGTTTTTGACATTTTTTTTATCCTTTGAGCTTACGATCATACCTTGTCAGGGTCGCCACGATCCATCATATCATGGTGTGCTTTGACTAGTAAATATAGGGGTGTATCTTGATCTTTTGTTTGTTTTTGTCTTCTTGGTTGTCCCATGTAGTACCCTCAAAGATCGTAAGGTCTTGTGTTACATTGGGGCATCCTTTGTGCTTGTGGTTATCCAAACATCAGGCCCAACCAAAGCCCTCGTGACTTTGGGATGTTGGACTAACCTTTTTTTTTTTGTGTTAGTCCTATGCATGTGATACAACGTCACCTTGGTTTCTCATACCCTGGTGCATAATATCTCATGCTATATCAAATTAAGTGCTCATTACTCGGTGACATAACGTGTAACAATAACATTGCTTGATTTGGTTACTATCTACTATCTCACCATCTCCCATTCATTCATCTATCCAAATCTCCCTATCCATTCATCTTTCATCACTCTCTCTCATCTATCTGTCCCATCCATTTTCATCCCACCACTATCTTCATCCTCATCATATCATCATCTTTTCAATCCGCTTAAGATAATAGAGATTTGTTCTTCTAAGCATCTTTTCATCCATCTACTTAGGATAATAGTGATTTGTTATTCTAAGTATCTTTCCCTCTATCATTGTCATTTAGTTCAAAAATCCCACATCGCAATCCAATCCTAATCCATTCAATCTAGCACAAATCATCCAACCCAATCCCTGGTCTTGTTTCTAGCCTTGCTACAAGCCTTGATCTAATCATCATCATCATCATCATCAAGATGTATCCTTCCCTATCCTTTTGTGTTGTTTTGGGATATATCCTTCCTTCATCAACAACACTCTTGTCATCATCATTGGGATGTACCCTTCCCTATCCGTGTGTGTTGTTTTGGGATGTATCCTTCCCTCATCAACAACACTATCATCATCATCATCATCATCATCATCATCATCTACGGGATGTATCCTTCTCTATCCATGTGTTGTTTTGGGATGTATTCTTCCCTCATCAACAACACTCTCATTGAGATGTATCATTCCCTATCTTGGTGTTTTTTCAAAATGTATCCTTCCCTTGTCAACAACAATCCATCTTGGCTTATAGCTTGATTGGGCCAACATAATATTTTTCCTTGAATCTATTTGTGTTTTCTATTATCTCTTCTTACCTTCCTCTCTTCTATCTATCATCACCTATCGTCTTCCACATCTACCATTTTCGTCATCTCATCCATTTCAAGAGCACACCCGTGTTCTCTTGAACCCACATGTCCTCTCGAGGGGGCATCCTCAATTCCTAATCTTCATCTTCATCCCCATCATTTGTCCTCCTAGTCACTCCTTTGAATGACTGGGGCATCTTTCCTAATCTAATCATCTTCTTCCTAGTGTTATCTTTTAAGCTTCTTTGAAATGATGCTACTTCGTAACACCATCTCAAAGAGGGGCAAAATGTAGACACCTAAATTTGACCATTCATATTTGGTCAATTTTATCTTTTTTCGTTTAAATATCCTCCTACCCACATTAATTAAATAATATCACCATTATTTGATTAATATCCTTAAATTCCTCCAAATCTCTAAAGTGTTTAGTTAAATAATTAAATGCATTGCCCTTTATCCCTTTCTTCCAAGGAATTAAATAAATAATCCATTTATTTAATTATCTTTATGTCACATCCATCCTTAATCTTAATCCCCTTGCCTAGTCTCATCATTAGGGATGTGCTTATTCCTAATCCATGATTAGGAATGTGTCACATCCTCCAACTTTTGCAAGTTGGCCCCTAATCTCTTTTACCCACTTAACCTTCCTCTAATCACATACTTGCACAACCTAATCATTGATTAGCTGTCATAATCAATCCCTTGGTCAACTCTCCCCATCCCCCAAAGAATTTTTAATTCCTATTTGTCTTTTCAAGGTACTTTTTGAGGAATTTTTAATTCTTCACTCATCCCCATGTATCTTCCAATGGAATTTTAAATTCCATTTATTTACCCAAGACTTTCCAAGGAATATTTTATTCATTTTTCCTTCCCCATGCATATTAAAAAGGAATTTTTATTCCTTTTGGTCAACCTTTGATCTCCACCCTTGATCTCTTGTCCTTGGCCAAGAATGAATCTTGGCCCTTCACTTCAATCTCCTCTTGCTAATGACTAACACTTAGCCATTATGCAACCCTATTCACTCTAGCAACCATCATCACATTTCATGCTCATTCATCCAAGAACCCTAATCAATTTGTCACATTCATCTCAACCCATCTCAAGCCTTCAATCTCCAGCCATCATCTTGCATCTGAATCAAGCATTCACAATCTGTTATGTTGTCAAAATCGATCTAGGAGCACACACATCAAGCAATCAACATGGTCAACCAACCGATCAACTTGGACAAGGTAACATCGTTCTTTTCTTGCACTTTGTTCTAGTTCAACTCAGGCCTTATCCGAGGTGATGTTATGATTTCTCTTTCCTTGCATTTTCTTTGTATTTTGCACTCTAGGCTAAGTAAATTTTGCAGCGCACAATAACAACAAAAGAGGGAGCTTCCCCTCCTAATTTGAAGAGCAATTGATTTTGTGCATAGCTTTTTGTTGCCAATACGCACTTTAGAGGTGTGAATTTTAACACCAACACATCTATAATATTATGAGACAAACTTGAGGAATGTTTCAGATCACATATTAGGACCTACAATTGTACAAATAAGTTTAACCAAAGTAAAGAAAGTATAGTTGTTACCATCATTGAGTTAGTTACAACCAGTTACTTGAAATTATTATATGCTTTTTCTTGTTAATTACTAGATCTTTATTTTGTATATCAACAATTTACCTCCATGAATGGCCTAAACCTAATCCCTCATCCCTATTCAATTTTTTAAAGTCTTTTGTTATTCTCAATTACTTCTCTTAGACACCTTTTGGAATAAGTGTACTACAAATAGAACCTCATTCATTTAAAGGCAAATATGATGCTTAGTTTTGAAGGAATGTTCTATCAATGTTGACTTAATTACTCATTTACATTTTATATTTACATCATGTTCTTTAACTCATATTGATGGAATGTTTTTTCCTCAATGTACATGATCATGTGTAAATAATCAATTATAAAAACATCACATCTTTATTAGGCTCCAAATAATCCTTAAAGAGTTTGATTGAATTCCTTGGTTTTCTATATGGTAAGAAGGTTACCTTATGCTTGTTTTTTTCAAAATTTTAGTGATCTTATTGAAATGCCATCAATATAAGGAAAACCACTAAGGGTCATCATTTAGTCTTTGGAAACACACTTCTTTTCTTGATTTCTTTTGGCTTGTTTAAATGTTATGTAAATTTGCATGCACCCATTTCTTCTATAAACCATGGTCAAAGTCCAATTTCCTATTTAAAATATTTATCACATATATGAAAATCCCTTATTGCCATACTTTGAATATCCTATTTTTTTTAGTTGGGTGGTGAAGTGAGTTGTAAATAAAGAACAATGAGTCAATTTACTATAAACTATATGAGATAGCAATCCATTTTCTTTTCAGGTTGCTTGGGTAAAAAAATAAGTGTCTACATATTTCTCTTCAAATTAATTCATAAACAAGCTAGCTACAACAAGGGCTAATGAGGAGCATATTACAACACCTTTATAATGCTCATAGATAATACCCTTGAAAATGAATAAATTCAATTACAAATAAAGCTCCATCAATAACATTGTGTCATCCTTGTGTATTTTAATCTTAATTGCAACATCAAGTGGAGCCTTTGTGACAAAAAAAATACTTTGAAATTCAAGCATTCCATGAGAATCCATTTTCTTATTTTTCTTGAAATCAATAGTGGAATCCTTTAATGATATTTTGTTGATGTGTGTTAGCCACTAAACTCATTTTTGGGAATTTTATTCCAAATTTTGGTAATTTTTTATTTCGGTTGTATGATTCCAATTAGCTTTTCCACATGAAATATTAATATACCAACTACATTACCATCTCACACTATGGACTTATGTTTTGATGCCACTACTAATGTTATGTTAATAATAAAAACCCACAAAAATCTTATCAAGTCAAAAATCCCAGGGTTGCTAGGTGAATTGAACTCCAACTTCCAAGACATCTTGCACCTTAGCACCCAATACATGCCTATTTAAGCTATGCTTGATGCCACAATTAATATCACCTCTCAATGCTTCATTTTGTAATGCCCCACCACATAACCCTAGAAGAAGTTGCAATTAACAACTTAGGCGCACCAATTTTTATTTATTTAAAGTATAATTAACATACATGTTCACTTACTAATTAACAACAACCAATAAGGCTACAAGATTGGGATTACTTAAAAACCCAAACATACATCACATAACATCTATACAATAACTTACATAATGAATTGAGTACTCATAAAAAATGAAGTTACATCATAACATAAAGAGATATAACAAAATTCCATATTCATTAACTTAATCATAAGGTTACATCACTCATTCCTCGAATGAGGCAATAATACAAATGTGTTACATTATACAAATATCCACCTCGAATACAAATGAGGGGTAGAATAACATGAGTCAAACTAAAATAAATACAAAGCTTGATTAAATACAAGAAACTGTGAGCTCTCCAACTGGATACCTCGCCATCACGAATTGAAGATCAAAGGGGGATCCAATGGTGTATGGTGCATGTTCCACCCAACCAAGTGGTACCTGAAGGCCCACCCCTCATGCCAAGAGATATTAACAACATAACATGATCAACCCTACAATCTCTAGTCACAAGTTGACTCATACAGACAAAACCAAGTACATGTACAACACAACCACAAGTACAACTCAAGAACAACTCTAACATAGGTCACATTGCTTCCAGATATAAAACAGATCGAGTATGTTAAGAAAACCATGCACATAAAACCAAATACCAACTGTTGTCCTAAACAGAGTGTCATCGCATAGCTCATAATGAGTTACCCACTGTGGATCTTCATAGGCCCTAGATATCTTGGAGACCTCAACCGCCCCCGGCCCTCATACTTACTAATGTAGAATCAAGTACCTCTCAAAAGAACAAGGTACTTGACCTTTGCCATTCCAAGCCCTTCCCACTTACCCCAAGCCTAAACAAACACTCGAGACTATGAATGAGGCTAGAACTTATCTTTTTAGTGTGAAGTAATACCTAAAATTCTAAGTACATTGTTTTAATTATCGCTTGATTAAACCACCTTCGAAGGTTACCCGGTCTTACCTCTTACGGGCTTTGGCCCTTGACGAAAGCCACTCTTCTATTTGACAACACACATACAAACCAATCACCAAGGAAATCCCAAATGCATACAAACTAGATAACATAACCACTCCAAATACTAGAGGCAATAATTCACATAATCCACTCCTTCCAAAGGAGGCAAAACATCCTCGTTCGTGGAAATCGGGCAAATCACTGACAACGACCATGCACTACCCAAGGGATTCAAAATAGGCTGACATAACAAATCGACAACCCCCATCCTCAATCAGTGGATAACATTGACAAAATCAACGCACTAATCCAAAGATACAATAACTGGGTTGACTCAAATAAACATACAACCCCGTTTTCCTCTTTCACTACTGGAAGTCTTAAACAATTTAAACCCACTTCCCCTTATGAAATACAGAGGAAATAAACATAGAAGGAAATTGTGAGGAAATAACTATTTTTGGATATACTAAATCCATTTCCCTTTTAAATTCATTTCTCAGTAAAGAAGACAATTGTCCTAATGGAATAATAAAAAAAAAAAAATTATTGACTTACCAAATATAGAGAAGGAAAACTTTCTAACTTAAATAAATAAATCAAATTTTTGATTACTTATAAAAGCAACATAATTCAACTACAAATTATTTTCTTCAATTTCCAAACTAAACATAAAAACATGTTATCTTTTTGCAATCAAACTATCTTAAATATAAAAATATATATTCATAAAATATACATACATAATTATATTTTAAATTATATAATTATGTGTATACACTTATGGTATATATTCATTAAATATATAATTGATATTTTACAAAACAAATATATATAGCATATATATATTCATATAATATATATATACATGTAATATATACATAAATATACACAATGTATATATATATATATATAAATTAAATATTTCATATTAAACAAACCAAATTACCTCGAAATCTGAATAAAGGACGAGCAAGTTTCAATTCCATTCGCATATTTTGTTTCATTTGTGTTTTTTGTTTCAAACACCTGCAGTTTAAAAGTAAAGGGAAACCCCTATGTTTGGGGGTGGTTGTGTTAAGCACAAGCGAACCCAAATAGGGGCGCGACTAATGCAACAATGAGAGGGGTTGTGGGTAATCTCCCTCCACACAGCCACTCCCTTAAGGGGCGGTTGTGGGGAGGTAGATCCTCCCCAAACCCCCCATAAAAACATTTGTATGCATAGCGATCTCCTATGAGACGTGAATCCGTACGTTTACGGGTTTTTTCTTTAATAAAAACAAAAACCCTTTTCTCGAATCCGTACGTTTACAAGTTTTTTTCAGAATATTTGACAAAAAATACAAATATCAATAAATATATATATATATATATTTGTATACATTACAGTGTATATATATATTTATAAATCATCAACAAATTAATAAGATTGGGAAATAAAAAAACTTGAAATGAAATCTACAAGAAGGAAGCCAAATTGCAAAGAAGAATAAAGAGGCAATAAATTTCCCCAAACTGTTTATTGGACAAATTTCCAATTCAATAAAGATTTAAAAGTCATTATTTTCCTATTGTTTAAAATAATTTCATCACAAAGGTTTTAACAATTTCAACACGGATTTAAACACTAAAATTCCCTAAATTTAGATTTGTTTTCCTCTGGGTTCTATTTCACTGTTTAAATCTAAAATTCTTCAAAGATTCTCAAACTAACACAATTTCCTACAGAGGCTCTAGGTTTCTACACAACAATTACAAAAGCCTTAAATTCTTCTTTCTTAAACAAAATAAACTTTCCCCTACATATCTAGCACAGTAATATTCTACAATTATACAATTCCAATTAAAATTTTAAACCAAACAATATCACAAGAATGGAACCTATTTCAAAAAGTTTTTGAAGTGTTGAAGTTTTTTATGTCGAGCCTCTTCCAAAGTTTTCACAGCTTCTTCCCAGCAAACACAATTCCAAAACACATTATTGTATCCAACACCATAACAACCTATCCCAAACAAATCCAAGAATGCTACTTGTTCACAATTTTTCTTCCAATTCAAAATCTTTTTCAATTTTTTAACAGCAAAACCCAAAAATCTTTCGTGCTTCCTCAATTTTTCATTCCTCCAAAAATATCTTAAACTTTTCCGTGAAGAAGCTTTCCACTTCCTCACCCAAAGCCCAAATTCTCTCCGAGAATTAATTTTCTCAACAACCCTCAATTAATTAACTAAAACATGCTGGCAATTAACAAATATCTTTTAACAACCACATTTAATTTCACAATATAATTTAATAATTTCATATTCAAATTTGATTCCAAATTATATTTAATTCACTTTAACAACTTTCTTAATAAACAATTTATTTAATCAATTTTAATTACTTAATAAATAAATTTAACCCCATGGATTAAATTTAATTTACTAAATAAATTAAATTTAATTAATTAATATAAATAAAAAGCTTCTATCAAAATGTCTAAAATTAATTAAATAAAAACCAACATTTTTTTTTGCTAGTTAAATCGTTGCAGAGCGGCGGCACCCTGTATTAATTTCCAAAAAAGCACAAGTTTACAAAAGTACGAACAGAAGAGAGTGACCGGATAATGCCCCTGCCTGACAAAAATGGCCAATTAGACACATACTCCTAAAAATGCTTACCTAGTGAGCAGTTCTACTTTTAAATACAAAAAAGGCCTGGATTTACGCAGGCAATACTATTTTGTAGTCGGGACTGACTAAGCACCTAAACCCTATCGGTATTCTGAAAAGATTATCGGAGACCCAAGCACATTCAAGCCTCTTCTTCTTCCATAGGATCGTTGTCCTCAGATTCTTCTGACTCCACCTTTTTTTTGTAGGCTAGGTAGCTTGCAACCACTGGGCAATCTGCTTTGCAATTCTGGTGAGCCGGTCCTTGCGCTTTTTCTTCGGGATCTCTACCATTCATCGATATCCACTCTTCCCTGATGCCAAAGTCTCAGTCAGTGACATCCCCAGAAACTAAAACTTTTGTGATCCCTTCGTTCTTCACATACCTCAGAACCCACCCACGAGGTTGATTGGTGGTTAGCTTGGCTGCTCTAAGAAGGAAGGTGATGCTCCGGTCTCTCTCGTCCCACAGTTTTTCAAAGCCTTCCAAGGTCGACTGATCTGATCAACGAGAATTTCATGACCTCTCGGTCGTGCATGCTCAGCATGTTGTAGTGTCAGCGCATTGGGTTGAGGTTGTTTTCATCCACATTATCAAGAGCCACATTAATGTCTCCTAGCCAAGCATGAACGAACACCATCTGGGTCAATTTTTTTGCTAATGTCTTCGGTACTCCCATGTGAAGGATGACCGCCAAAAACATGGTTGGAATTTCCGCATTTGTCCTAAACCTGTGGTATGCTTTTAGGAACTCAGGTCCAACCACCTTCTTGGTTGCCCAAAGCACTACCGGATGGGAGGAGGGTAGTAGCCCACTGAGCCTTTCGTCTGATAGATCCCCTCGGAATGCTTTTTGCTGCTTGTCAGTGTCCAGGGCCAGCGGCGTCTCCATCTCTTATCAGTCGAGTTTCACAAGCTTCTGCAGCTACCACACTTGCTAAATTTGTGGAAACAATGGTTAAATGACCCCGATTGGCTTTTTTTAACGATGGTGGTCCATAAATCTTCATGATTGTTTTACTTATGGGCTTGTCAGTTGGAGTGTGTAAGCCTGTTGGCACTCCACTGGAATATCGGTTGTGTTTAATGCGAAGTAGATTGAGATCTGCTCAATCTACCCTTTGTCTTGGGACTTGTTCGGTTTGCCTGCAGCCCGCATTCAACTGATTGGTCTTGTCACATCTGAAAAGACCCAAATTTTGTCCTTTCAACCTCGTGGGTTTCTGGTTACCTTCTTTTGGGCTTTGCGGCACTAGAAATTGTTTTGACGCCAACACTTGGTGGAGTCTACGTGGGGAGTTCGGATGCCAACTTTGCCAACTCATCAGCCATGCTGTTACCTTCTCTGTAGACATGGCTAATTTTGAAGGCTTTGAATTTGTCGATTGAGTGCTTGATGTTCTGTAGTAGATGATTTAGTTTCCAGTTTGGGGTGGTGCCACGACTAATTGCATTGATTGTTATCAACGAGTCCTCTTCCAAGTGAATTTTTTAGCACCCAAGTCAATTCCTAATTGCAGGCCTTGTATCACTGCCCTGAACTCAGCTTCATTATTCATGCAAACACCTAGATGCAAGGATTTTTCTGCTACACGTTTTCCCTGGGAATCCCTTGCAACATAGCTCGCGCCTCTTGGGCCTGGGTTGCCGTGAGCCACCCCATCAAAATTTATTTTGATCCAACTTAGCTCTGGAGCTTGCCAGGTTACCTCCGCCCTATTGATTTTTTTTAGCTTGGTTGACCCATTTCCAGTCATCAGCAGCAATTTGAGGCCAATTAACCTTTTTGGTTAAGCAGTCATCCCATTTTGTGAAGACTCTCTGCTTGGATGGATTGGTCTGGGCTTCCTCATTTACTACTTCTACTATATCCTTTTCGATTTTATCCCACAATATGTCTTTGTTTAACTCCCTTGTCTTGGAAGATTCTTTTGTTTCTTTCCTTCCAGATTTCCCATATCACCATGGATGGGGTGGTCTGCCATATTCCTCCAAACACTGTTTTGTTGCATGTTTTTGGCCACATTTTGAACCATGAAGTTAGGTCTACTGGTATGGGGCATTGTAAGTCTATTTTATTCCTTACTGTGTTCTAGCATTCGTTAGAAAAAGGGTAGTGCAGGAGGAGGAGGATTGTTATTTCCTCATTTTCTTTGCATAAAATGCATCTGCCTAGGCCTTGGATATTGAAGGTGGCTAGCCTATTTGTTGTGAGGATTCTTCCTTGGACTGCCAACAAAGCAAAGACCCCAGCCTTGGGGAGGCACTTCCTACCCCAGAACAATTTGTGTGGGCAGTCTTGACTTTTCAATGCTAATTCCTTCAGCTTATAGCCAAGCCTCACCTTGTAAGTGCCTGTTGGAGATCCGCACCAGCGAATCGTGTCATGTTCATTAGAAGGGATGAAGAATCTATCGATGAGGATTTTTTATAGTGTGTCTTTCTAGGCTTGGGGAGCACTTAGGGTTTGGATTTCCTTCCAACACCAGTTATAGGATCCTTGGTTATAGATCTTTTGTCCAAAAATTTATACTTTGTCCCCCCATAGCCTAATAGTTTCCTCCTTTATTGTTTCTAGACTGGGGGTGCTTCTTATGGGGGGTTTCCCGCACCATGAGTCATTCCAGAAGGATGCACATTCACCGTTTTTTATTTCCCAAGTCATGTGCTCAGCAATTATATCCCCGCTGTCTAGAATGAAGTTTCAGATAGTGGAGCCTCTTGGGGGATTAGGTGTTGTGAGAATCTTGGTCGGGGCGTCTGAGTCTAGGTATTTTCTCCTTAGAATTTTGACCCATTTTTGTTCACCTTTAGTGTGGATATCCCAAACCAACTTGGCACCCATGGCCTGGTTCATTACTGTCAATTGTCTAAGACCTACCCTGCCAGCATCCTAGAGCATGCAAACCTTGTCCCAGGCCAGTAGGGGGAATTTGTTGTGGTCTCCTATCCTGGACCAGAGGAATTTCTTGAAGATCTGGTTGAGATCATCTTCCACTGCTTTAGGTAGTTTTAAACAAGACATTGAATAAACTGGGATGGCTGACAAGATTGGCTTGACCATCAGCAATCTTCCTACTGAAGATAGCCACTTACCTTTCCAAGTTCCCATTTTGGCCTTGCAGCTGTTAACTAGATTTTCCCAGTAATATTTTTTATTGATTCCTACAAACAAGGGCATGCCCAAGAATCACCTTGGAAGAGAAGCTACTTTCAAATTCAAGATTCTAGCTAAGATCCTTTGCATGCTTGGTTGGGTGTTCAGAAGGAAGATCTCCACTTTTCCCCAGTTGATGCTTTGTCCTGAGGCCCTGCAATATTCATCTAGGAAATTTTTTATCATTCTTGCCTCTCTTCTACTTGCCTCTCCCATTAGGATTGTGTCATCTCCAAATTGGAGATGTGTCACGGGCTCCATTCCATTTGCTACTTGGATGCCTTTCCAATTATCTTCCCTGACCAATTTTTGAATTCCTTTCCCCAAAACTTCTACCATAATTATAAATAGGGATGGGGAGAGGGGGTCTCCTTGCCTCATACCTCTTAAGGAAGAGAAAAATCCATGGGCTGATCCGTTTACTAGCACTGAAAATTTGGTTGTGGAGATGCAGCTTTTGACCCAATTGATCCAGTTTGTCCCAAAGCCAAATTTCATGAGGACTTCTAGAAGGAATTGTCTGTCGACCATGTCATATGCTTTAAGAATATCTAATTTTAATATCAAACAAGCCATTTTGGTTTTCTTGCAGTATGTATGGTTTCATGGGCTGTAATTATTCCTTCCACTATTGACCTACCTGGTGCAAAGCCACTTTTCTCTTCTGAAATTATTTTGTCCAAAATAAATTTGAGTTTGTTCGCTATTATTTTAGTGACCACTTTGTATACTATGTTGCATAGGGCAATTGGCATGAAATCACTCATTGATTGAGGATCTTTTCTTTTCGGGATTAATGCTAAAAAGGTGTGGTCTACTCCCAGCATTGTCATTTTACTTCTTGATTCCTCTATTGCTGCTCCTAGATCCTCACCCACAAAGTTCCAAAATTTCTGGAAGAAGCCTACCGGGAAGCCATCCGGCCCAGGAGCCTTATCCGGGTTCATCTAAAAGACTATTTTCCTGACTTCTTCCAAGGGAATCTTTGGAATAATTGCACGTTTTGGTCTTCATTGATTAATGTGGGTATTGCACTCAGCAACTTGTCTCTTGTTGACATGTTTTCAAGGCAGTCCCTGTTTAGCAACTCCTCAAAGAATTTGGTCGCTTCCTTATTGACCTCTGCAATGGATTGTGTTATTTCACCATTGGCCTTTTTTATTTCTGAAATTTTGTTCCTATTTTGTTGGCAATTGTTGATTTATGAAAGAATTTAGTATTTTTGTCTCCTTCCTTCAACCATGTTTCTCTTGATTTTTGGTGCCAGTAGCATTCTTTTTTTTTAATAATTCTGAAAACTCCTCCTTCAAGGAATTTTCATTTTCAAATTCTTTTGCATCCATTCCATTCTCTATTACATGTTCATTCAGCGTTTTGATTTCCTGCTCCACTCTTTCCTTCTCTTGGAATATTTTTTTGAAGTTTAGTTTATTCCATTCTTTGAGTTTGGTTTTGATATGGGCCAACTTCTTGCTTATTTTGAAAAGGTTGGTGCAGTCTCCTAGGCTAAATTCATTCCACCATTGCTCAATTAATGTTGGTAGACGCTCATCTCTTAGCCACATGTTTACAAATTTTAAGGGGCTCCCCAAGGGTGGGATATCATGTCCGAGGGTAAGTGAAATAGGGAAGTGGTTTGACCCTATAAAAAGAAGAATTTGGGCTTCAAGGGTGGCTACCAAATCACCCCAGTCTCCTCATAAGAGGAATCTATCTAGCCATTTTGCAATGTTGGTAAAGCATTTCCGCCTGTTGGACCATGTGAATTTTCCATTTTTGGTAATCACATCTTTTAGGTGGTTGTTGTCTATGAATTCCTAGAAATCTCTCTGGATGGCAGTTATCCTTCCCAGCCCACCTCATTTCTCCTCATTGTTCAAAGTTGCTTTGAAGTCTCCATCTATTATTCCCAACTCCCTGTTTCTATTTTCTAGATTACTTGTTATTTTTTCCCAAACTTGTCTCTTTGTTACAGTGGCTATTGGTCCATAAGTGTTAACACAAAAGAATGAAGTGTTCTTCTTCAGATCCTTAAACTTGATTAGTTTCTAGTTGTCTTCCTCTTTCTCCACAGTTCCTTCAATTGATAGAGGATTCCACAAGAGTCCTACGCCGCCTAAGGCACCTATCACATCCTTGAATTGACCCTTCCATTGTCTCTAGTGGTTCAGTCTCCTTTGACTTTCTTCCTTGCTCCATTTTGTTTCCTGAATGAGCACGATGTCTTCTTTTGATTGGTCAATTTGGCGCATGACCATATGCCATTTTTCAGGGGCATTAATGCCCCTGACATTCCATGATATATTCCTCATTCTGCTCTGGGAAGGATGTTCTCCTTCCCAACTAGAATTTTTTTTCTCCTAAGGCATTACCTGCTATCATCAGCTTGGCTTTGTTTGTCTTCCTACCTCTATTGGACTTTTTCTTAATGTTTGGTGCTTTTATCCTTGACTCTGATTGTTCCAGTTGCCTCGCTTCTAGCAATTCCCCTGCAACGATTTCTTCCCAGGGATCCAATTCTTCCTCTGAATGAAGGTAACTCTCCTCATCTTCTGATTGAGCAGTTACAAACTTCAGTTTCTTGTGGAGCACAAGCATTTGACATTGAGACAGTTTGCTCCAACCTTTTCACTACCCCCTCAGATGGTTGGGGCTTCGATTCTAACATCCCTACTTCTTTGGACAGTTTCCATAGTTGTGTTTTTATGTATTTCTACAGTTCTTGGGCCCCGTCCATTAGAGTGTTGAGTGTTATCTCTACTCTATAGGGTCCCTTATCCTGGGCCTCCTTGGCTAGTGAGGTGAGACCATGGGGTTCCAAACACTCTTCTCTTGGGGTTTTTTGCTTTGTACTCAAGTTGGCTTCCTTAGTTAGTTCTTCTGATGGTTTGAAACTTGGATTTTGAGGCATTTGACTTACACCTCTATTTTCCTCATTTATGAAATCCTTATTTCCACCATTTGAGGGTCCCTCCAAGCAAGAATCTCTGAAGAAGCATTTTTTAGGTTCAGCTCCTTCCCAAATTTCTATTTCCTGTTGCCAGCTCCCATACTTTGTCAGAATTTCTATGTTTTTGTAGATCCCTACCCCTTCATCAATTTCCACCAAAATGCATGCTATAGCTCCTTCTAATCCATTTATGAAATCTTCATTCATCCCTAAACACATCCCTAGGGCATCACCTAGATGCATCATGGCATCTAAGTTCCAAAATTATGTGGGAAAGTCCTTCAGCTTGATCCAGACGATCCAGTTTGGTTTATTTTATAATTCCAAGGATCAAAGTTAACCCTCCAATTCAGGCAGTGAAAGCTATGACCATTCATGAACAGGGTTTTCTATTTACTATTTCTATCTTTAACTCTTGATCACTACATTCTATGAGGAAAAAGGAGTTTGAAAGTTGATTTATGCTTACACGATCTTTGAATTTGTTTTCCCACCAAGCTTTGATATCTTCACTTGGGCAACCCTATCTTGTCCATTTAGCGAACATGGCTTTCTCCATCAATTGATTTACTCTTCGTTCAATTGTTTTCGATGGAATTTGGAATAGTTTATTTCCCCGTGGGCGAAGCCCATGGCCTTCATTTGATTTGTTTTGAAAGTTCCTCCTGTTGGCTTTCCAGTTGAGCAGATCTCGGTCTCTCTGGTTCATTCTTCTTCGATGTTCCACTTTTTCCCCAAAATTCTAGTTTGATTTTCCATTGTTGAACAGATTAGGGTTTCTCGAATTCTTACTCTTCCAGATTTTGTTGGTTTGCATCCAATTGATTTTGTCTTTACTGTGCCAATTTTGGTATGATGGCTTTCCTTATCGTCCATTTTCTTGAAACCACCCACGCCTCTGCACATCTGAGTACTTCTCTTGTTTGAACATTTGATGCATTATCATATTTGGGTTGCCGAACTGGTTTCTACTTTGCTAGTAGTTTCCCGCTGATGAGTTTTTGGTCTGGTTGTGGATTGGGTTGCATTTGTCTACCCAATCCCCATTTTCAAATACCTACTACGGGATGTGATCCGCGATCTAGTGGAGGGCTTCATCTGCGGCCTTCTTCCCTTTTCCTTCCTCCATTACCAGGTCACCCCATGTTTTCTTTTCACCTCCTGCAATTTTTTGCTCCTACTCCATTTTTTATTTTCATATATATATATACATATAAATAAAAACCAACATTATTTAATGCATAATTTAAACATTTATTTCCATAACATAAACCCTGCAGAATTAAATAGTAATAAACAAGGCAGACAAAGACACAACAAACAACAATTGACGACACACTATGGCTAAGTTGTAGACCTGACACATGTTACCTAGCTACTATCTCCCATTCAACTTAACCATTGGGTCGACATGCTCAAACCTGTGAAACCAGGTGGAGTCGATGTCATGTACCTACAAACCTGCAAACGAGATAACAAAGAACATATATATATAAATAGCATAAAATACACACCATAAAGAGGAAATCAGAGAATCGTAGGGCGCTCACAAGCGATTGATGCGATCTCGTCGCCTTTACCAATACATTCATCATAAACTGACAGTTCCATAATACTCAAATAACTCATGTGCAATAAACATGTTATAATAACCATCATTATTTCACTAATTAAAACATGTCAAATAAAGCATCAGATAAGATACATCACATCACACAAATAGTCTGTCATTTTATAAATAGCGATCAAATAACAGACACATGATAAAGTATATCAAAGGATCAAAATATCCAGAAACACATCAAAGAAAAGAAAAGAAAACAAGGACATATTGTCCAGTCTAGAAAGCAAAACGGAGGGGTATTACACATTTCAATATTTCACGACTTGAAATGTGCTCCATGGTTGTTCCTTGTTGGCCACGTGATGTGTGTTCACTAATTCTCTCCCTCAAGAGAGGCCTTCATAATATATAGATAAATCGCTAAATACCACACAATTAATATTAACACGAATGATGCAACAAATTTTTGTACAAGTTTTTTAACAAAAATAGATGCTACCATGACAAACATTTTAGAAGATTAGAAAATGATGCACACAAAATGATAGTGGCACAAATATAGTTGTGATAGTTTTAAAATGTATTGCTAAATACACTTTATGCACAAAAGCAATGTACATAGTTTTTTTAATAATTTATTTGCACTATAGTAGTACATCATGGATGTTTATCAACATTGTGCCTCTAATAATCATATATTCATCCTCAAGCCCAAAAAATAATTGTGATCTTTGCCTAAGGATTGAACAAACATCAACTTAGGTTCAATATAAAAATGAATATCAAGAAATAAACTCAAGAAAATTTGAAAATGGACAACAAATTCTTTAACAACTTATAAGACTTTAAGCTACAATGTTAGTATCAAATACCCTTGACAAATTTTGTCTAGTTAAACACCTAATAGAGAAAAAAAAAAGATATAATATTACTTCAAGAAACTAAAGCTAATAAAGAAGCCTTTGAAGAAATAGCTAGGAGCATGTAGAGAATATGCAAATGGCCAAAGTAGTTATTTGGAACCAACAAATGTGTAAAGATGTGTCATTGTATCATGCTCGCCATTTATCAATGGCAAGTTTTAAGGATCTAAAAGAAAGTATGGAACATACTCTTTCAAATGTGCATGGACCAAATTACAGGAGAACAAGAGAAACTATAGGGAAACATATAAATTCAAAGATATGCATGCTTGGAACTATTTGATAGAAAGTGATTCTAATATAATCTTAAATTCTTTTGAGAAAAAAGATGGTTTTGTCAAAAATTTCAATAAGTTGAATTCATTAAAAAAAAATTATTCAAATTAAGCCTTAATTGATGTTGAATCAAAAGAAGATATATTTGGTACAATAGTAAATAAGGAGACTATTTCATTGTGCAAAGCTTGGGCAATGTTTTGATAAGATCAAATTGAGGCATAGGAATTACAAATTTTGAATATGAAATATCAATATTTGCAAGTTCCTATCTTTAGTCAAACTCTCTAGAAATAAATGATGTTTCCAAAACAAGAGGTATCCCCCTCAATATGGAAGTATGTAATTTCAAGATTCATCCTTTTAAGAGAATCTACATAAGTGGTGGAAAATAGAAATCAAGGGATATAAAAGTTTGACTCTATCAATAAAGTTGAATAATTTAGAAGTAAGTAAGAAAATGGATACAAGTAGTTTGGAATTCTCTTTCAAAGAAAGACCATATTTTTATCATAGAAAGCTTGTACATATATAACAACAAAGTGTTCATTTAGGTATTAATAGTGAAGTTGTAGGAAGAATGAAAAAGGTGTTGACATATTTATAGGACATTCTATGAATGAAAAAAGCCTTCTAGGGGGAAAAAAAGATTCAAGTGACTAAAATAATATGATAAAAATACAAAATTATTAAACATCTTATTAATGGTTAGAAGAAACAACAATCGAATTGAGAAAATATACTTCCTCTAGGTATATATATATATCTAAGAACTTGGAGATATAAAAAAATAAGCAATTAAATATTTTTTAATCTTTCTTAAAAGAAGACAATGGAGAATATATCAAAAGTGCAATAAATTTTATTTTAAAATATTCCAACAATAATATTTGGTGTAGATAATGAAACTTGGTGTGAATAAGGTTTCCTATCTAACTAGTTCACCTAGTAGGTCATATTCACATGTTAATTTTACTTAGGTTCTAAGAATCTTTCTAGAAGTCTTAGTTGTCATGTGATCTTATCATGTCATTTAATAATTTTTCCTAGATAGTTATGATAAATTGTCTCATAGCATACTTGTCATAATCTTATGTCATCTTATGTCTCACCTTGTCTATATAACCAAAGGCCTCTCATACATTGTGTATTGAACCATATTTGCTTTGTTGATAGGAAAACAATTTTATCTTGTCATATTGATCTTCTCTCTTTGTACTTTCCATTTGGCCTCTAGATCTTGACAGGCTATCTCCATAGCCAACTCTTACATGGTATTAGAGCAAGCTGGGTGCCTTTGGTTAGTCATTTTTTGAGAGATCGTGGTAAATCTTGAAAGGAAATGTTTTGATAAGATCAAAATGAGGCATAGGAATTACAAATTTTGAATATTAAATATCAATGTTTGCAAGTTCCTATCTTTATTTAAACTCTCTAGAAATAAATGATGTTTCCAAAACAAGAGGTATCCCCCTCAATATGGAAGTATGTAGTTTCAAGATTCACCCTTTTAAGAGAATCTGCATAAGTGATGGAAAATAGATGTAATGCCCTGCCATGTAACCCTAGATGAAGTTGCAATTAACTACATAAGTGCACCAATTTTTTTATTTAAAGTTTAATTAACATACATGTTCACTTACTAATTGACAACAACCTCTATGGCTACGAGATTGGGATTACATAAAACCCATATATACATCACATAACATCTATAACATTTACTTACATAAAGAATTGAGTACTTATACAAAATGAAGTTACATTATAGCATAACGAAGAAATAACAAAACTCCATATTCATTAACTAAATCATAAGGTTGCATCTCTCATTCCTCGAATGAGCAATAATACAAATGTGTTACATTATTCAAATATTCACCTCAAATACAAATGAGGGCTAAAATAATATGAGTCAAACTGAAATAAATACAATTCTTGAAATGAATACTGGAACTTACGAGCTCTCCAACTAGATACCTCGCCACATGAACTGAAGATCAAAGGGGGACCCAATGGCATATGGTGCATGTTCCACCCAACCAAGTGGTACCTGAAGGCCCACCACCCATGCTAGGAGATAGTAACAACATAACATGATCAACCCTAAAACCTCTAGTCACAGGCTCACACATACTGACACAACCAATCACATGTACAACTCAAGTACAACTCTAACATGGTCACATTGCTTCCAGATATAAAACAAATCGAGTATGTTAAGAAAACCATACACATAAACCAAATACCAACTGTTGTCCTAGATAGAGTTTCATCGCACAACTCATAATGAGTTACCCACTACGGATCTTCATAGGCCTCGGATATCTTGGAGACCTCAACCGACCCCTGGCCTTCTACTTAGTAATGCGGGATCAAGTACCTTTCGAAAAGACAAGGTATTTGACCTTTTCCATTCTAGGCCCTTCCCACTCACCCCAAGCCTAAACAAGCACTCAAGACTATGAATGAGGCTAGAACTTATCTTTTTAGTGTGAAATACTACCTAATCTTCTAAATGCATTGCTTTATTTATCACTTGACTAGACCAACTCTAAAGGTTAGCTAGTCTTACCTCTTACGAGCTCTGGCCCCTGATGGAAGCCACTCTTCTATTTGACAACACACATACAAACCAATCACCAAGGGAATCCCAAGTGCATACAAACTAGATAACATAAAAACTCCAAACATTGGAGGTAACAATTCACATAATCCACTCCTAATCCAAAGGAGGCACAAATCCCCGTTCGTGGAAACCGAGTAAATCACTAACAAGACACCATGCACTACTCAAGGGAAATACAAATAGTTGACATCACAAAACGACAACCCCCATCCTCTAGGATCCTCTAGAAGACTTACATATTAAAGACACATTTAACCCATTTCCCAAAACATGAACACAGAGGAAAGAATCACAAAAGGCAATTGAAATAAACTACTTTTGGATATTCTAAATCCATTTCCTTTTTAAAATGATTTCACAGCAAAGATAATAATTGCCTTAACAGAATAATTGATTAAAATAATTAATTGTCTCTTCTATTACAGTGAAGGGAAAGCCTAATTTTAATAAATAAATTAAATCCCTTGATTACTTTTAAAAGTAACATAAATCCACTACTAGTTATTTCCTTCAATTTATTAAAAGTACCCATATTCCCTAAAAATTATGACATACAAATAAAATATTCACTAATTTTCTTAAATTTCCTATTGAACATAATTACATGCAACTGATTTAAAATCATTAAGTATACAACTTAATACATATAATCATGCCATATATACATATCACATAAATAACTATATATTATATTATAAATATATTATATTATATATACATCAAATATATAAAAAAAAATATTACAAACTAAATATATTATTCTAAACAAAATAAAAGCTTTTAATAAAATTTCAAAATATATATATATATAAATGAATTTCAACATAATAATTAAATTGGAGAAATTTTCCAAAAAAATCATCTACACGCAAAATTGTTCAAATTTCCAAAACCCTCAATTTTCCCAGAAGATTTCTAAATTCTCATTTCTTCTAAATTTCCTACTATTTAACACAATTTCCCTTACATAGGTTTTCAACAATTTTACACTGAAACTTTCAATATAATTTCCTAAATTTTATAAGATTTTCCTCTTGGTTTTTCCACGGCAAATCTACAAATACAGAAGCCTTACCATTTTTTTCCTACAAAGGTTTCCTATGATTACACAGAGGCTTTAAAATAGAATTTCCTAATTTTCATGTTGTTTTCTCTTGTCTTATAAAAGTTTAATCTATTAAATTCATAAAAGATTCTCAATGTACTCTCAAATTTCACTGTAAAAGAATTCTTAAGAGGCTCTAGATTTCTTCACAGCAATCACATAAGCTTTAAATCTTTTCTTTTCTTAAACAAAATAAACTTTCTAGTACAAATCTAGCACAACAATATTCTATAGTTTTACAATTCCAATTAAAATTTTAAACCAAAACAATAACATAAGAATGGAACCTGTTTCAACGAAGCTTCTAGAGTAATTAAGGGTTTTGATGTTGAGCCTCCAAATCTTTCACAACTTCTTCCCAACAAACACAATTTCCAAAGCACAGTATTGTATCCAACACCACAACAACCTATCCCAAACAAATCTAAGAATGCTACTTGTTCACAATTTTCTTCCAATTCAAAATCATTTTCCAATTTTTTTCCATAGCCAACAAAATCCTCTTCCCAAAATTTCAACCTCCCAAAACTATCTTGTGCTTTGTCGTGAAGAAGCCAAAGCCAAGATTCTCTCCGGGAATTCCTTTTTTCAACAACCCTCAATTAATTAACTACAACATGCTGGCAATTCACAAATATCATTTGACAACCACATTTATTTTCACAAAATAATTTAATAATTTCATATTCAAATTTAATTTCCAAATTATATTTAATTCTTTTAAACAACTTTTTTAATAAACAATTTAATTAATTAATTTAATTACTCAATAAACAAATTTAACCACATGGATTAAATTTAATTTACTAAATAAGTTAAATTTAATTAATTAACTTAAATAGAAAGCTTCCATCATACATCTAAAAATTAATTAAATAAGTACACATTATTTAATGCATAATTTAATATTTATTGTCATAACATAAACCCTATAGAATTAAATAATAATAAACAAGGTAAACGAAGACACACCAACAACGACTGACAACACATTGTGGCTAGGGTGTCGACCTGACACGTGTTACCTAGTTACTATCTCCCGTTCAACTTAACCGTTGGGTCGACACTCTCAAACCTGTGAAGCCAGGTGGAGTTGATGTCATTTACCTGTAAACGTGTAAATGAGATAACAAAGAACATATATATATAAACAACATAAAATACACACTGTGAAGAGGAAATCATGGAATCCCAGGGCACTCGCAAGTGAGTGATGTGATCTTGTCCCCTTCACCAATACACTCATCATAAACTGTCAGTTTCATAATAATCAAATAACTCATATGTAATAAACATGTTATAACAACTAACATTATTTCGCTAATTAAAGGATGACAAATAAAGCATCAGATAAGATACATCATATCACACAAATAGTTTGTCTCTCTATAAATAGCGATCAAATAACACACACATGATAAAGTATAACAAAGTATCTGAATATCCAGAAACAAACTTAAAGCAATAAAAACAAAACAAGGACGCACTGTCCAGTCCAGAAAGCAAAACAAAGGGGTATTACATCCTCCCCCCTAGGTTCAAGCTTACTCTTGGAAGCCTGCAAACAAATAGGGATATAACTCCCTCATACAGACTGCACCAAATCAAAACCTTGACCCCTATGGACAAGTATCCTACACTATATGACCAACTCCAGAAGTCTCGACTACAGCTCCCTGATATCCAGGCTGATGGTTATCAACTGCAGCATAAGCTCAATGAGATCTACCTGCATCTCCTACTATAGGCTCAAAAACTGTTGGTCCCTGACCAAATCTAGAAGTGTTCTAATGCAGAAAATTCCTAGCAAGGTGGCCCTATTGGCTACAAGAGTAACACCCTATGTTACGACCAAACCCTTTGTCTCCTAATGGCGCAATAGACTATTGCATACTGCCCCAGTCAACTGCAAACTGTGAACTCTGGGCTTGTTGCTCCTGTCGATTGTGCTTAATGCATCACCAGTTTTGGTTCCTCCTAGGTGAAGAACCATCATCATCCCGATACAACTGAGAGTCCTTACGCTTTCCAATCGCACTCTGCTACTGCTAACCACTCTGAGTAGGCCCATGTTGAGTCATCAGTGATCCAAATCCTTGACTCTGACCCCCTCGTGTACTAGACCCAACTACTGAACCACTGCCAATTTTTACACCAGTATGGCCTCCCAGTGCCATGACCAAGTTCTCTTCCACTAGTCGTGTCTTCTCCACAATTGTCTCCATAGACTTGGGTTCAAAGACCCTCACTCCACCGCTAATACGGGTGTTCAAGCCCCTAACAAATTGTTGAATGAGCATCCCCTCATCATCACCTATACCTTTGAACTGTTTAAGTTTGTAGAAGTGTCGCTCATATTGCTCAACGGTCATGGCTAACTATCGCAAGGCGTGAAACTCATCGCCTCTACGCTGACCCCAATGGTCAGAAATGAAGTAGGCTCTAAACTGCTCTAGAAACATCTCCCAAGACACTGAACTAATATCAATATGGAGCTTTTTCTCCTCTAGCTTCCACCATGTGGATGCAAACCCCCACAGATGCATGATAGTGCACCTCACTTTGGTATTACTATCGTACAGGTGCATAGTAAAGCATCGGTCAAGGTCTATGAGCCAAGTCTCAGCCTCTAATCCATTGCCTACTCCATCAAACAATGGTGGTCATTCCCTAAGTAAATCTCTCATATGTGCAGAGGCTATTGTCTTTGTATGTGTCGGAACTACCCTCACAACAGGATTACCTTGTACATCTACCTATCTTTGACCAAGGAGTGCTAATGCCTCCTCAAATGCTCTAAGTGCAGCCTCAATCCCTAGAGGATCGTGTTGTCGATCACCGCCCCCTGGGCCATTCTGTGATGCATTTTGCTCCTTCTAATCCAGAATATGTGTAATATGAGGAGGAGAATCATGATGACTCCCTTCGCAACCGCCTACTCGGCCATGTCCTCGTCCTTTGCCTCTTCTGCATCTGGGAGGCATAATCCTAAATAGACACATAAAGGTATTAGACAAGGTATCACTTGAATATCTACACAACTAAAGCTTAATGGGAACATCATAATCCTAGAGCACCCAGTGTTTAAACCCAGGCTTTGATACCATGTGTAATGTCTCGCCTCGTAACCCTAGAGGAAGTTGCAATTAACTACATAAGCGCATCCAAAAAAATTATTTAAAATGTAATTAACATACATGTTCACTTACTAATTGACAACAACCTATATGGCTACGATATTGGGATTACATAAAACCCATATATACATCACATAACATCTATAACATTTACTTACATAAAGAATTGAGTACTTATACAAAATAAAGTTACATTATAGCATAAAGAGATATAACAAAACTCCATATTCATTAACTTAATCATAAGGTTACATCTCTCATTCCTTGAATGAGGCAATAATAAAAATGTGTTACACTATACAAATATCCACCTCGAATACAAATGAGGGCTAAAATAACATGAGTCAAACTAAAATAAATACAATTCTTGAAATGAATACTGGAACCTGCGAGCTCTCCAACAGGATACCTCGCCATCATGAACTGAAGATCAAAGGGGGACCCAATTGCGTATGGTGCATGTTCCACCCAACCAAGTGGTACCCGAAGGCCCACCCCCCATGCTAAGGGATAGTAACAACATAATACGATCAACCCTACAACCTCTAGTCATAGGCTGACACATACTGACACAACCAATCACATGTACAACACAAGTACAACTCTAACGTGGTCACATTGCTTCCGGATATAAAACAGATCAAGTATGTTAAGAAAACCATACACATAAACCAAATACCAACTATTGTCCTAGATAGACTGTCATCGCAAAACTCATAATGAGTTACCCACTATGGATCTTCATAGGCCTCGTATATCCTAGAAACCTCAATCGACCCCCGATCCTCATACTTACTACTACAGAATCAAGTAGCTCTTAAAAAGACAAGGTAGTTGACCTTTTCCATTCCAGACCCTTCCCACTCACCCCAAGCCTAAACAAGCACTCGAGACTATGAATGAGGCTAGAACTTATCTTTTTAGTGTGAAATACTACCTAATCTTCTAAGTGCATTGCTTTAGTTATCACTTGATTAGACCACCTCCAAAGGTTACCCAGTCTTACCTCTTATGGGCGTTGGCCCCTAACGGAAGCCACTCTTCTATTTGAAAACACGCATACAAACCAATCACCAAAGGAATCTCAAGTGCATACAAACTAGATAATATAACCACTCCAAACACTAGAGGTAACGATTCACATAATCCACTCCTAATTCAAAGGAGACACAAATCCTCGTTCATGGAAACTAGGTAAATCACTGACAAGGCACCATGCACTACTCAAGGGAAATACAAATAGTTGACATCACAAAACGACAACCCCCATCCTCTAGGATCCTCTAGAAGACTTACATATTAAAGACACATTTAACCCATTTCCCAAAACATGAACACAATGGAAATAATCACAGAAGGCAATTGAAATAAACTACTTTTGGATATTCTAAATCCATTTCCTTTTCAAAATGATTTCACAACAAAGATAATAATTGCCTTAACAGAATAATTGATTAAAATAATTAATTGCCTCTTCTATTACAGTGAAGGGAAAGCCTAATTTTAATAAATAAATTAAATCCCTTGATTACTTTTAAAAGTAACATAAATCCACTACTAGTTATTTCCTTCAATTTATTAAAAGTACCCATATTCCCTAAAAATTATGACATACAAATAAAATATTCACTAATTTTCTTAAATTTCCTATTGAACATAATTACATGCAACTGATTTAAAATCATTAAATATACAACTTAATGCATATAATCATGCCATATATACATATCACATAAATAACTATATATTCTATTATATATACATCAAATATATAAAAAAATATATTACAAACTAAATATATTATTCTAAACAAAATAAAAGCTTTTAATAAAATTTCAAAATATATATATATAAATGAATTTCAACAAAATAATTAAATTGGAGAAATTTTCCAAAAATATTCATCTACAGGCAAAATTGTTCAAATTTCCAAAACCCCCAATTTTCCCAGAAGATTTCTAAATTCTCATTTCTTCTAAATTTCGTACTGTTTAACACAATTTCCCTTATAGAAGTTTTCAACAATTTTACACTGAAACTTTCAATATAATTTCCTAAATTTTATAATATTTTCCTCTTGGTTTTTCCACGACAAATCTACAAATAGAGAAGCCTTACAAAAAAAATTCCTACAAAGGTTTCCTATGATTACATAGAGGCCTTCAAAATAGAATTTCCTAATTTTCATGTTGTTTTCCTCTGGTCTTATAAAAGTTAAATCTATTAAATTCATAAAAGATTATCAATGTTACTCTCAGATTTCACTGTAAAAGAATTCTTAAGAGGCTCTAGATTTCTTCACGGCAATCACATAAGCTTTAAATTTTTTCTTTTCTTAAACAAAATAAACTTTCTACTATAGATCTAGCACAACAATATTCTACAGTGATACAATTCCAATTAAAATTTTAAACCAAAACAATAACGTAAGAATGGAACCTGTTTCAATGAAGCTTCAGGTGTAATTGAAGCTTTTGATGCCGAGCCTCTTCCAAAGCTTTCACAGCTTCTTCCCAACAAACACAATTTCCAAAGCATAGTATTGTATCCAACACCACAACAACCTATCCCAAACAAATCTAAGAATGCTACTTGTTCACAATTTTCTTCCAATTCAAAATCCTTTTCTAATTTTTTTCCACAACTAGCAAAATCCTCTTCCCAAAATTTCAACCTCCCAAAACTATCCTGTGCTTTGTCATGAAGAAGCCAAAGCCAAGATTCTCTCTCGGAATTCATTTTTTCAACAACCCTCAATTAATTAGCAATAACATGTTGGTAATTCACAAATATCTTTTGGCAACCACATTTATTTTCACAAAATAATTTAATAATTTCATATTCAAATTTAATCTCCAAATTATTTTTCATTCTTTTAAACAACTTTCTTAATAAGAAATTTAATTAATTAATTTAATTACTTAATAAACAAATTTAACCACATGGATTAAATTTACTTAACTAAATAAGTTAAATTTAATTAATTAACTTAAATAAAAAGCTTCCATCATACATCTAGAAATTAGTTAAATAACTACAAATTATTTAATGCATAATTTAACATTTATCTTCATAACATAAACCCTCTAGAATTAAATAATAATAAACAAGGCAAACGAAGACACGCCAACAATGACTGACGACACATTGTGGCTAGGGTGTAGACCTGACACATGTTACCTAGTTACTATCTCCCATTCAACTTAACTGTTAGGTCGACACACTCAAACCTGTGAAGCCAGGTGGAGTCGATGCCATGTACCTACAAACCTGTAAATGAGATAACAAAGAACATATATATAAACAACACACACCGTGAAGAGGAAATCATGGAATCGCAGGTCGCTCGCAAGCGAGTGATGCACTCCCATCTCCTTCACCAATACACTCATCATAAACTGACAGTTTCATAATAATCAAATAACTCATATGCAATAAACATGTTATAACAACTAACATTATCTCACTAATTAAAGAATGAAAAATAAAGTATCAGATAAGATACATCAAATCACACAAATAGTCTTTCGCTCTATAAATAACGATCAAATAATACACATATGATAAAGTATAACAAAGTATCTGAATATCTAGAAAGCAACTCAAAGCAAACAAAACAAGAACACACTGTCCAGTCCAGAAAGCAAAACAGAGGGGTATTACAATAGAAATCAATGGATATAAAATTTTAACTCTATTGATAAAGTTGAAGAATTTAAAAGGAAGTAAGAAAATGGATACAAGTAGTTTGGAATTCTCTTTCAAAGAAAGGCCATATTTTTATCATAGAAAGCTTGCATATATTTAACAATAAAGTGTTCATTTAGGTATTAATAGCGAAGTTGTAGGAAGAATGAAAAAGGTGTCGACATATTTATAGGACATTTTATGAATGGAAAAGGCCTTCTAGGGGGGGAAAAAAAGATTCAAGTGACTAAAAGAATATGATAAAAATACAAAATTATTTAACATCTCAATAATGGTTAGAAGAAACAATAATTGAATTGAGAAAATATACTTCCTCTAGGTATATATATCTAAGAACTTGGAGATATAAAATAATAAGCAATCAAATATTTTTTAATCTTTCTTAAAAGAAGACAATGGAGAATATATCAAAAGTGCAAGAAAATTTATTTCAAAATATTCCAACAATAATATTTGGTGTAGATAATGAAACTTGGTGTGAATAAGGTTTCCTATCTAACTAGTTCACCCAGTAGGTCATATTCACATGTTAAGTTTACTTAGGTTCTAAGAATCTTTCTAGAAGTCTTAGTTGTCATGTGATCTTATCATGGCATTTAATACTTTTTCCTATATAGTTATGATAAATTGTCTCATATCATACTTGTCATAATATTATGCCATCTTATGTCTCACCTTGTCTATATAACCAAAGTCCTCTCATACATTGTGTATTGAACCATATTTTCTCTATTGATAGAAATACAATTTTATCTTGTCATATTGATCTTCTCTCTTTGTACTTTCCATTTGACCTCTAGATCTTGACAGGTTATCTCCATAGCCAACTCTTACATGGTATTAGAGCAATTTGGGTGCCTTTGGTTAGTCATTTTTTGAGATATCTTGGTAAATCTTGAAAGGTTGAGTATGCTATTCTCTTGCATTGTATGATGATTTGCAGAATCAGTAAAACTTGATAGAAATAGCAAATTTTGAGGGATTCCTCTTTGTGGCTTTGTATTGCAAGTTTAAATTGGAGTTTGTTGGTGTAAATTTGAGCTCACTATTGAGTTCATGGTGTTCGAGAAAGTTAGTTTTGCCTTTTGTTTTGTCCAAATCGAACATATGAGACCAAATCTATGAGGGTTTGAAGTTGGAGAGTGGTTGCTAGATCTGAGAGGTAGCTGCAATTTTGGAGCATTTTGGGTCAAATCCAACCCTACCATTGCATCCAAAAGGCTCTAAAACCCCAATATTGACTATCAATTCATTAAAATCGAAGCAATTCACTTGGAGCCCTAAAACAAAATCACCCTTAGGTCGTCCATTCTTAAAATCACATGGTTGCTTGCATGAGAAACTTAGTGGACAATACAATTGCAAAAATAATAATTAAATTGGTTGAAAAAAAATTCAAAAAATTTATATAAAAATTAAAAAATATATAAAGTGACTTTGTAGTCTGTAGACTCGTACTGTCTACTAGGCCAGTACATGGGTGCTCCCAACACACCATGTGGCATGGGAAGGAAGCCCTGCCACAATTGCAACCCCCACCTCTACAGTCAGTCGACAAACTTAAAAACCAACATGAATAAATTGAAACCTGGCAATTAAAAAGCATATTCAGTGATCGTTGAAGAATATTTTGACAAAGATTCTTAGGTGTCATAATAGGAATATTTTCGTAGTTTTTGTCACTAGAAAAGGAATATATCAGCCTTCAAGAGTATTCTAATTGGGGGTTAGGTCGACCTACAACAGTCATATAGTTGTCAAATTTAAGCTGGTGAACAAAGAATATTTGCAACATAGTCTATATGTTGACGTCATGTTATGTTAGCAGGGCTTTCCTCTCCATTTGAATTTTCATTTTGAAGGCTAGTTTTCAAACTCACATAACTCAAGCTTAGGACCTTTTTGTGAGCAATTTTTTTATTTGGGGCAAAATTTTGTGCTCTTCGCAATGGTGTAGATGGTTTTTTATTTTGGTATCTGGATTTTCTAGAAATTGCAAATTCCCACAAGCATTGTTGCATCATTCTCATTTTGGGAACTTCAGGGGCTCCATTCTCATTCCTACGGTAACACTTTTAGGTGCATTCTTTTTTGAAAGTGCATTTTTTAATGTACTTTTTAGTGGTATGATCAGATTGATCTCATTTTGTACCAAAAATTATACTTGATTTTGTGGTCAAATTTGGTATTTGTATGTACCAAGATCAAGAACACTTCATTTTTTTGGCAAGTGGCACCTCTAATCGCACTAATCATAAAGTTCCAAGCTCATATATTTTTGCGGGGGTACTTTGATTGAGTAAATTAGGGAGTGGAGCAGGGGTAATCTTGTGGTTGATTCATTTGAGTTGATCATTTGAGTAGGTATCATGGGTTTTTATATTCATCCTTATGTGGTAATTCTAAAAAAGGACAATTGAGTCCTAAAAAAAGGGTATCCTGACACATCTCAGGTGGCTTGAGTTTTTTCCATATCTTTATGGACTCTTACTTGAACTAGATAGGTTGGAAGAGATCAATTTGGGGTAATAATAATGATCATATTATAAGATTAATTGGTACAACTATTGGTGTTGATATTCTTGTAGAGATCTCGGAGATTGAGTGCCCACACACACTTTGGACCAAGATTTGGGAGATCTTTGGATACCCTCATATCTCTCCATTCCCAGATGATCCTATTACAGATTGTTTAATTCCCCTTGATGATTTTGCTAATACACCCTTTGATGATGATACTTTAGAGGATCTTGAGTAAAATGAATTTCTTGAATGTCTAGTTGACAAAGATACTTCTCTTCTTGTTTCTCATCCTATTGACTTCACATCTTCATCTATTGTTGCATTTTATGATGATTGTATTGCTACAAATATAGCTTTTTGTGATTATGTGCAATAGGATATTCATTGTCTTTCAAATATGGCTACTTCGGATGACCTCTTGACAAGCATTTCAAACTTGTATATGGAGTCTCATATTGCAAATTTGGGAGATACCATTGATTTCATTCATCTTCTCTTTGATGGAGATGCTCCTTTAGTTATTGTGAGGGACCACTTTGACCCTCTTGTTCATTATCTACATGATCATTCTTCACACTTTGACATGACTGTGGATAATTTTGGACAACATTTGGAGGAGGCTTCTTTGTCTTTAGAGAAGATATTTTGTCTTTGGATTATGTTCTACATATGTTTCCAAGAGATTTTGGATTGTCCTCTTCAATAATGTGGCTTAGAATGTCTGTTTGGAGTGTGTCAACTTTTGGCATCGACATGGAGATACTTCAGAATGCTTCAGAGACATCATATATATCATTCTTCTTCCCTCATCTTCCTTTCAAGAGTGGGAAGAAATCCTGCATACATTTTTGGTTTTGTTTCTTCCTAAGGTGAGGAGTGTTTTTCGACAGTCTTGGATCATCATCAACATTCATTGTTGGACATCTACCATCAATGCAAGAGACACTAAATTGGGAGGGGCTGCATAGTCTCTCTTTTTCTTCTCTCATATCGGGGGTCTTTTTCCTCGCATGGGGTTTTTTTCTTCTCATTCTTCATTGAGAGATTTTTGTATCTTATCTCTCTTTTGGGGAGGATTTTTGTCCCACTGAGTTTTCTCCTTTTCTTTGTTTGTGAGAGATTGCATTTGCATTTGTATGTGGGTGCCTAACATGGCCTCATAGTTGGGACCCAGCTTCATCTTTACATCATTTTCATTAGTTTCCTCTTCCCTAAGTTGTACTTAAAGGGGGGTGTTGGTGTGAATAAGGTTTCTTTTCTAACTAGTTCACCTAGTAGGTTCTATTCACATGTTAAGTTTACTTAGGTCCTAGGAATATTTCTAGAAATATTAGTTGTCATGTGATCTTATCATGTCATTTAATATTTTTTCCTAGGTAGTTATGATAAGGTGTTTCATATCATAAGATTAAGACAATTGTCATAATCCTATGGCATCTTATGTCTCACCTTGGCTATATAACCAAGGGTGTCTCATACATTGTATATTGAATCATATTTGCATTGTTGATAGTAATATAACTTATTCTTGTCATATTGATCTTCTCTCTTTGTGCTTTCCATTTAGCCTTTAGATCTTGAAAATTTATCTCCATAACCAACTCTTACAAAAACCCATCTCAGAAGAGGAAGTAAAATAGTTTTTATTAATTCAAAGCATAAAGGAATCATTCCCATGCAAAGATAGTCATAAAGGCAAGCAAAACAAATCTCACCATAAGAGGAAGTAAAATAGTTGTCTTTTCTTTGGGTGAAACAAATCTCTATGACCAAATCACTTCCATACAAGTTTTAAAAAACAAAAATTGACACATAAGGGGAAAGTGTGCCTGAACTAGTAGAAAACTAGTAAAGGAGAAAATAATTTTGAAATAATAGAGTCCCAACTTTTTTGCCTTGATCCCAAAGAATAAAGATGAATAATAATTTTATTCATCATCCCACTATCCTTGTAACACCAAGGTACTTTCCTTAATATTGAAATGGTACATTAAAAGGATATTGTTGATAAAGCAAGGCATATTTGTAAAATAAAAATATGTCTTGGGTGAGATAATAATAGTTTTTGAATTCTTTAATTCACTAAAACATAGGAAGAGAAAAGGCATGATCACTAAACTAAACATGAACAAATCATATGATATATTAAATTAGTAGTTTTTAGAGAATTATTTGGATAAGTCCAAATTCTCAAACATATTCAAGGGAGATAATAATAACACCTTATCTCCATCCTTGTTAATCTTAGTCAATTATGTTGCAATTAGGTATCTAAATAAAATAGATACTTGAGGCGAGGAGGTCTAATATTTAGATATGTGTTCATTATAGTGGCAAAATCCCTAGGAAGAGAAATAAAATAGAGTAAGACGACAAAATATATATGGGATTTAAGTTTCATCTATTTTGAAAGATATATTCCATTTGGTGTTTATGGATAATAGATTTCTCTTGGGAATCTCATTAATGGATGAAGCTAGACAAATCATGAGAATTAAGGATATGTATGGAAGTATGGTGAGGAAAAAATAATTGTAGAAAAATACATAAGTTTCTTATATAACCTAATATTGTATATGTGATAGGTCTTTGGTTTTTAATATGAGACCTACCCAAATCCTACCTTAGGATAACCCTTTGAAACAATCTATAAACTAGTAGTGAAAATTTTCTAAGAAAACTCTTTGCATGGAAAGGCAAGTGGGTAACTATGAAGAAATCAAAAGAATAATTTATATGATGTCATTTTTCAGGATTCTAAGTTTGATAGTGAAATCAATCACAACTATCTAACACCATTGGTTGTGGAGTGAGATCAAGGAGGACAAAATTGCTTTGGTAGGTTGAGATCAATTTTATTTATTGATAGACATGGGAAATTTGCACATTAGAGATTATAAAGATGTGAATAAAGCTCTTGGAACTAAATTACTATGGAGAATTTATGAAGAAAAAAAATACTTTAAATTATTTTTTATAACTAAAGCACCTAGACAACCTAGATGGAACTAGAATTATAATCTAAGAACTTCCATGAGGATTTGTGATATGGAATTTATAAGATGGTACAAAACAATTATACTAAATAAATTATGATAGGTGATAAAAAGTAATTATATATCCTTTTGGAAGGATCCATTGATACAACACAAAAATTTATATCAAATGGAGGAATATAGGGATTAAAAGGATTATGTAGTCAATCATCAAAGCACCTAATTCAATGACTATATCAAGGAAGGAAATAAAAAATTATTTTTGAAAGGAGTTGGTATGGTCCACTTGAGAGGGTATTAGTTAAGAACCTACATAAAAATATAGATTTAACCCAATAATAAAAGAGACATCTCACAATCCAATAATAGAAATACTCTAATGTATTTAGAAAATAAAACAATCCCTTGAGGTAGGGAAAAACTATATAATATCCACTTTAAAGGGACACTCCTCCTATGTCACTTCATGGGGACAAACCTATTATAGAGAATAAAATCTAATTACAATATTCAAGATTGTTATCTTACGTTTGGCTAGCCCTCACAATATATAGAGTCTTCCTAAAGACAACTACTATTATCCCATGCATGTGAAATAAATATTATTATTCTAATAAAGTGGGATGGATTAAAATTATGTATACCATAAAATTTTATGTATTATTATAATGGTATATCCCTAAGTACATTATAATAAATCCCCCTTAGACATGTTTTTCCCTCAAAATATGTGAAGAATCCAAAAATTATACTATTAACAAATTGATACCAATATGATTGAATCGTTCCCTATCATCTAACCATAAATATGTGCTCTTCAATATGGGTTGTGCTTGATGATACCTAAATCTCATTCTCAATCCATAACCATATTGATTCAATGCACTACCATGAGAATTCCTCTTATGTTACTCTAAGTTTCTATTGCTTCTATGATTCAAATGGTGATTGGAATTTCTCCTCTAGTTCCTTGTAGATTTATAGAGACTATTATATTGATTACATGTAGTACCTTGCCTCCATAATGATTTCCTCCGAGAGTGTTTCCTCCCACAATGATGTGGATGCCTCTTAAGAGCACTTATTTCCACTAACCTTGGAATCTTACCTAATTTGTCCTTCTTTGTTGTCACTATTTTTGGTCACTCTTAAAGGGAAGTTTTTTTTCCATTTTTCTCAAATTTATCTATTTGTTATTCAATAGAGTTATGAAATTGTTCCACCTTATCATTTCTTTAGTCTCCATGATGTGAAATATCCTACAATGTGATTTTATTCTTTCTATATCAAAGCTTCATACACTTCTTTTGTACATCCATGTTTATCGTTCGCAAAGATTCTAGTCAAAGATACCCAAGAAGAGTATCTAACCAATCCACATCTAAAGCATAAAAATTTGAATGCAAAACATAGTTATCCATGGAGAGCTTTAAGAATTCAAAAAAGTTTTACATTATTACCCTCTATGTTACTATCTTTGATTTTCATTACTTGGACCTATAATTTCCTTGCTAAAAGCTATGTTGATAAACCTATACCCATTTGGTAGGGTTTATATAAATAATAAACTTATTATTTTGTATGCATTCATAAAATTAGAAGAAAAAAAATAGAAATATACAATATATAAAAAATGTCAAATGTTTAAGGTAGGGAAATTCTATACAATAGTCAGTTCAAGGGGACAAACCTCTTAATGCCACAAACTTCTGATAGATCATAAATTCTAATTACAATAGTGATTTACATTTTCTTAAGCTATTATAATATATAAAGTCTTGTTAAAGACAACTAATATTATCTCATTTATGTGAAATACATACTTTTATTCTAATAACTAGTGTGATGACTGACAAAGTATGTGCATCCTAATATTTTATTTATTATATTATAGTAATAAATAAAGAAATAGGGTGCATTGTACTATAGTAATAAATAAAATATTAGGGTGCATATGCTTTGCAACTCATCCTACTAGTTATTAGAATAGAAGCATTTATTTCACAAGCATGTGATAATAGTAGTCTCAACCATAATTCTAGTGGGATGACTTACAAAGATATGCAGCCTAATAATTTATTTATTATACTATAATAATAAATAAAGTATTAGGATGCATATGATTTACAAGTTATTCCACTAGTTATTAGAGAAAGTATTTATTCCACGTGCATGTGATAATATTAGCTGTATGTAGCAAAACTCAATATGTTGCAAGGTATTACCAAATGTGAAGCATCAATCTTAAATATTATAATTAGATTGTATGCTCTATAGAAGTCTTGCTTGTTGAAGTGCCATAGGAGGATTGGCCCCTCAAAGTGGCTATTGTATGGTGTCGCCCTATCTTAAGGGTTTGATTATTTCTAAATGAATTGTTTGTTTCTATTATTTTTTATAAGATTCTTGACATCTAGTCAAAGCTCTTTTCAAGGCAACATAAAATAATTTTAAAAATTAGGAAAAAAAATCTTGTAGAGGGTCATGTGTCTTACATCCGTCTTACAAAAAAAGTGATTTTAAATTAATTGGAAGGAGAAATATAGGAGCTTTTCCAAAAGTGATCACAATAAATATTGCAATAGTATCAAGGGAGATATGACAATTGAAATTGATCATGTGTGATTCAGATTTCTCAAAAAAAAAAATTGGCAAGTGAGTTTTGGAAAATAATTGATATCTTACAATCGAAATAAGAAATTACATTCTATTTTTTTACAAATAGGCATATATAATTAAATCTATCTTTTTATATTATTTTCTTTTTAAATTTGGAGTAGAAAATGAGATCTAATGGAAAAATATTTTCTTCATACCTTAGATTTCACGATGATTACTAAAGATGATCTAGATAAAGTTGTTGATTAATGAAAGTGCATTGCTTGTCATAAATTTAAGGTTTATTGTCATATAGCTTAGCCCTTGACATAATACATTTTTAACCTTACCCTCACCATTTCTCACTTAGCTTACTATAGAAGGAGAAGAAAATGTAGAAGAGAAGAGGGCATTGGTACATGTTAGACCTTATTGATGTTGATGAACTACTCACATAGGTTTGGGAGAAAGGATCTCATAATAATGACCATCTAGCTAGAACATTTATTGTTGTTTCTACTTGATAAAGATAGTTCAAGTAAAATTTTAATTGAAATTTTTTGCTAGTTCTTAAATATGATAATTTTAGACCTTAACAGTTACTTTTGCAATGTTAACTTTTGACTTTAAGAATACTTGTCAATCTTTTTTTTCAAATTAATGACTCAATTTAAAAGTGATTTTCCATCCATTTAGAAAGTTCCCTATCAAAATAAACATCTTGAAATAACTATTAAAACAGAATATATTTAACTAAAATCTTTATTAAAACTGATGATTCATTAAAATGATCCATACAAATGTGATGTTTTAATGACTCATAACTTTTAAAATTATCCACTCATTTGAAAATGGCTTCACACCACATATTCCAGAGGCAATTTCAATTGGAAAGAAAAAACTATAGAAAAATTCTTGAATGGGCAGATCCATAGCCATGTGTTATCATCAAGTGCATGATTGAATAAACAAATTACAAATAAACTGAATATAAAAAGCATAATAAACAAATTGAAGATACTTCTTGCAGATCTAATTTGTGGCCACCCTAACATTACCTGTCACTTTCTAAATAACTCAAACTATTTTTATTGCATTGAGCAGAAATTTACTCATAACAGACATGACTGAAAACACAGCCCAAAGAGGCACTACCAAAAACGACAAACCCCAACCTCGGCCCTGCTCAAACTATGACCCTACCAAAGGATTTATTGAATTTGGTTGATTCAGATAAAAAGATAAAAGGTCCCCACAATTTTGCTTTATTAAATGCATTGCCTGATGTGGGCTGATGATAAAAAGTTGTTCACAAACACAAAATCTCAACTATGACTCATACAACACAAAATCTATTTAATGCATTTCACAGCTTGGATTCCTATAACTCTGCCCAATAGAATACAATAACTTTACGTCTCTGTCTATCTTTCTTTGAAATGGTTTCTAAGGTTACAGATGTACTAATCCCCCTGGCTTATGAAGAGTTGCAAACAAATGGCTTCTAAGGTTACAGATGTACCAATCCCTCAGAGTTAAAAAATAATGATTGTTAGCTTACATCATTGTCCTATTAATTCATCATTCAATTTGTTGCTAGTGCATAAGATGGGGAGTCTATTTACTCAAGTCATGATGTGTTTCTTTGAAATTGGAAATGTTTAAAAAATTGGCTTGGAATTGATTTTGCAAGAAATTTGTACATGATAAATTTTTGGTCCTTTTTTATTGGAATTCAAATAATAAGAATGTTTTTAGAAATTTTTAAGAAGTGGGTCGTAGAGAGGTATATTTACAAGATTTAATTGGATTAAATCCAACACAAATGAAAAATATCTATTTATATAAGAAATTAACTTAAGTTTTATGTAAATTAATTGGGTTTTTGTTTATAGATTTTGTAATTGAGTTTAGAAGAGGGTGATGGAAGGAAAAAAACCTTGGAGTAAAAGAGAAATAAAAAGAGTACGACAACAAAACATATAAGGAATTTAAGTCTCATCTAGTTTAGAAGATGCATTTCATTTGGTGTTTATGGATGACACGATACTCTCGGCAATCTCATTAATGGATGAAGCTAGACAAATCAAGAGCATTTTGGAGATGTATGAAAGTGTGGTAGCAAAAAATAAATGTAGAAAATTATGAAATTTAAACCGTAAATGTCTTATATAACTTAATATTGTATATGTGATAGGTATTTGGTTTTTAATTAGAGAGCTACCCAAATCCTACCTTAGGATAACCGTCACAAATAGGAAACCCTTTGAAGCAATCTAGAAATTAGTAGTGAATTTTTTTTAAGAAAACTATCCACATGGAAAGGAAAGCGGTTAGTTGTGGCAAGAAAAAATCAAACAATTAACTTATATGATGTCATTTTTCAGGATTTTGAGTTTGATAATGAAAGCAATCACAACTATCTAACACCATTGTTTTTGGATTGAAACCAAGAAGGGCATCATTGTCTTGGTAGGTTTATTATCATAAATTTAAGGTTTATTATCATATAGCTTAGCCCTTGACATTATACAATGTTAATCTTGGTCTTGATCATTTCCCCATTCGGCTTGTTATAGAAGGAGAAGAAATTGTATAAGAGATGTGGGCATTGGTACATGTTAGACCCTATTGATGCTAATTAACTATTAGTATAGGTTTGGACAAAGGATCTCATGATGATGACCATCTAGCTAGAACCTTTATTGTTGTTATATTTGATTAAGATAGTCCAAGTAAAGTTTAAGTGTGTGATGATTATTGCTAGTTTCTTAATGTGGTGATTTTAGACCTTAATAGTCATTTATGTAATATTACCTAAATGTACTTGCCAATTATCTTATTTTTAAATTATTCACTCAATTTTAGAATGATTTGCCACCTATTTGAAAAATTATCTATAATTTTATTTAATTTCAAAACATAATTATTTTATAACCATTGATATTGATGAATTGTACATATAAAATACACAATTGCAAATATTGATAAACTAATCATAAATATCAGAAGAAAAAAAACAAAAATAAAAACTTTAACTAAAATGTAAATATTTCATAAAAATAATTTGTATAAATGTAAGTGTAATGATTATTAATAATTCATTACTCCTTTAACTTTTAATATTTAATTAAAAAAATATGTTAAATGTAACACCCTTCCGTTTTGCTCTATTGTGCGAACTATGTTGTTTCCTTTCTATGATTTAGTTTTGTGTTGTACTTGGACTACGTACTTGATTACAGTGGATCACTATTTTATCGTGATGTATTTTGTTGTGATGATACTATATTTTGATGTGATTATTATGGCATGTTTGGAGTTAGCATATGTGGATACTTAATTTATGATGTTTCATGATTTTGATTATGCTGCTATGTTAGATGCGTCAGTTAGAACTATTGTATTGGTGAAGAGGACGGTATCACATCACTCGCTTGTGAGTGCCTTGCAATCTTGTGATTTCCTCTTCACGGTGTGCCTTATTTATGACCATATTATTGCATGTGGATATATTTTGTGTTGCAGGTTGACAGGTACAGGACATCGACTCCACCCGATTTCTCAGGTTCGAGTGTGTCCATTGCCCGACGGCAATTGATTGGGAGATAGTAGCTAGGATTTCCGTGCCGAGTCATCGCCCTAGTCGTAGTGTGTTGTCAGTCATAGTGTAACCCTATTGTTCTATTTCGCTTTTATTGCCTGATTTCAGTTTATTTGGAGAGTTAAAATAATGTAGGAATTGTGTTTTAATTATTGAGAAATTTAATTTAATTAATTTGATATTTAATCTTATGGTAGATTTAATTATTGATTGATTAAGTTATTCCTGTTGAAATGATTTAAATTATTCATTTTGAAAATGCATGCAAATTTGAATTGGAATTGAAAAATTAGAAAAATAAATTAAAAGCCAATTTTGAAATTCAAAAATTCAAAAATTCAAAAGAAAGACTTTTGCAATTCTATTTTCAAAAATTTATGAGGGTTGTTGTGGGATTTTGGAGAAATTTTGCATTATCTTTGAATTTCTTCACAATTTTGAAAAATGGAGTTTTTGGGAGAAAATTGAAAAGAGAAGAGGAAGATTGTTTGATTTTGTGGGTTTGAAGGAAAAGCTTGTGGAATCTGAAGTGCTCAAGAGGGTTTCAAAGCAACAGCAGGTTCTTCAACATACACCAAAAGAATCAGGTTTCATTCTTGTTTTGTTGTTTATGCTTCAAATTTGAATAAGTTGTTAAATTGGAAATAAAGATTTTCTTGTTGCAATTGTTATCTCCATTTTGACTATTATCTTTGGTTCATCAATTTGTTTGTGAGTTTCAATCTTGTCTAAATGGAGGTCATGTTTAGGCATCTATTTATTTGTTTAAAATATATGTCTCTTTTTCTTGATTATAAGAATATATTTTTTTATATATAGCCTATATAAGGTTAGGCTGGAAAATTTTTATTAAAATAAAAAAATTTCCAGAATTTTGATCCTCTTCCTAGCCTTTTAAGGCTTTGTTATTTATCCTTTTAAAAAAAAAATTATTCCGTTTAAGTAGTTAAGTGCAACTTCCTCTAGGGTTGCATGGCGGGGTGTTACACATGGTATCAGAGTCTAGGTTTAAACACTGGGTACTCTGGGATTATGATGGAACCATTAAGCTTTAGTTGTTTAAGATTTTGAGTTGTGTACCTTGCCTAATACCTTGACGTGTTTGTGCAGGATTATGCCGCCCAAACGCGGAAGAGGTAGAGGGCGTGTTTCGTGGCCATCTAGGCAGTCGTGGTGAGAGTCAGCATGACTCTCCTCCTTTAGTTCCTCTTATACCTGATTAGGAGGAACAACAAGCATCACAGAATGCACCTGGGGTTGGTAATTTGCAGCAGGATCGAGGCAGCGCGTAGAGCGCTAGAGGAGGCTTTGGCACTCCTTGGACCTAGGCAGACAGAGATTCAGGTGAATCCAGTGGTGAGGGAAGCTCAATCCCAGTCTGAGTCTCACATGAGGGACTTGCTCAGGGGGCACCCTCCTTTATATGATGGATCTGGTACGAGCTTAGAGGCCGAGACCTGGATGATAGATCTAGATAGGTGTTTTTCCATGCATCCATATGGTAGCAACACCAAAGCTCATTATGCCATTATGCAGTTGAGAGGATTTGCATCCACTTGGTGGAGATTAGAGGAGCAGAAGCTCCATATTGATATTCACACTGCGTCTTGGGAGATATTCTTAAAGAGGTTCAAGGCTCGATTCTAATCTGAGCATTGGCGTCAGCGTTGAGGCAACGAGTTCCATGCCTTGCGTCAGTTAGCATTATCTGTTGAGCAATATGAGCATCATTTTTACAAGCTCAAACAGTATGCAGGGATTGGTGACGACAAGAGCATGTTAGTTCACCATTTTGTCAAGGGCTTAAATGCCCGTCTTAGCAGTGGTGTGAGGGTTTTCGAACCCAAGACCATGGATGTGGTTGTAGAGAAAGCATGCCTTATTGAGGAGAACCTGAGTATGGCACTAGGGGGACACATGAGTGTTCCAGTTGGCAGTAGTGCAGTGGCAGGATCTAGTGTTAGAGGAGGGAAGTCTTAGGGAGGTTTACCTCCTAGGTCTCAGCAGGGGCCATCACAGGGTGGTCAGCAGCAGCAGCAGGAGAGTGCGCTTGGGAAGCGTAAGGACTCTCAGCCATGTCAGGATGATGGAGGTTCTTCACCTAGGAGGAGACGAAACTGGTGGCGCAACAGGTGCAATCGGCAGGAGCAACCAGCTCAAAGTTCACAGTCTGCAACTGGTTGGGGTAGTGTGCAGCATTCTACTGCACCTTTAGGTGGTAGAGGAGTTGGTCATGACACAGGGTGTTACTCTTGTGGCCAATAGGGCCACATTGCTAGGAACTGTCTGCATCGGAATACTTCTAGTTTTGTTCAGGGTCTAGCAGTTTCAGAGCCGATAGTAGGAGATGCTGATAGATCTCATCGATCTTATGCTGCGGTTGATAACCGTCAGCCTGGGTATCAGGGAGCTGTTATGGGGACTTTTGGAGTTGGTCGTCCAATGCAGGATGCTCGACCTCAGGGGTCGAGGTTTTGATTTATATGCAGTTTGTTTGAGGGAGTTATATCCCTATCTGTTTGCAGGCTTCTAGGAGTAAGCCTAACCCTAGGGGGGAGGATGTAACACCCCTCCGTTTTGCTCTATTGTGTGAACTATGTTGTTTCCTTTCTATGCTTTAGTTTTGTGTTGTACTTGGACTACGTACTTGATTACAGTGGATCACTGTTTTATCGTGATGTATTTTGTTGTGATGATACTATATTTTGATGTGATTATTATGGCATGTTTGGAGTTAGCATATGTGGATACTTAAATTATGATGTTTCATGCTTTCGATTATGCTGCTATGTTAGATGCGTCGATTAGAACTATTGTATTGGTGAAGAGGACGGTATCGCATCACTCGCTTGCGAGTGCCTTGCAATCTCGTGATTTCCTCTTCGCGGTGTGCCTTATTTATGACATATTATTGCATGTGGATATATTATGTGTTGCAGGTTGACAAGTACAGGACATTGACTCCACCCTGTTTCTCAGGTTCAAGCGTGTCCATTGCCCAACGGCAATTGATTGGGAGATAGTAGCTAGGATTTTCATGCTGAGTCATCGCCCTAGTCATAGTGTGTTGTCAGTCATAGTGTAACCCTATTATTCTATTTCGCTTTTATTGCCTGATTTCAGTTTATTTGGAGAGTTAGAATAATGTAGGAATTGTGTTTTAATTATTGAGAAATTTAATTTAATTAATTTGATATTTAATCTTATGGTAGATTTAATTATTGATTGATTAAGTTATTCTTGTTAAAATGATTTAAATTATTCATTTTGAAAATGCATGCAAATTTGAATTGGAATTGAAAAATTAGAAAAATAAATTAAAAGCCAATTTTGAAATTCAAAAATTCAAAAGAAAGACTTTTGCAATTTTGTTTTCAAAAATTTATGAGGGTTGTTGTGGGATTTTGGAGACAATTTTGCATTATCTTTGAATTTCTTCACGATTTTGAAAAATGGAGTTTTTGGGAGAAAATTGAAAAGAGAAGAGGAAGATTGCTTGATTTTGTGGGTTTGAAGGAAAAGCTTGTGGAATCTGAAGTGCTCAAGAGGGTTTCAAAGCAGCAGCAGGTTCTTCAACATACACCAAAAGAATCAGGTTTCATTCTTGTTTTGTTGTTTGTGCTTCAAATTTGAATAAGTTGTTAAATTGGAAAAAGATTTTCTTGTTGCAATTGTTACCTCCATTTTGACTGTTCTCTTTGGTTCATCAATTTGTGTGTGAGTTTCAATCTTGTCTAAATGGAGGTCATGTTTAGGCATCTATTTATTTGTTTAAAATATATGTCTCTTTTTCTTGATTATAAGAATATATTTTTTTATATATAGCCTATATAAGGTTAGGCTGGCAAATTTTTATTAAAATAAAAAAAAATCTAGAATTTTGATCCTCTTCCTAGCCTTTTAAGGCTCTGTTATTTATCCTTTTAAAAAAAAATTATTCCGTTTAAGTAGTTAAGTACAACTTCCTCTAGGGTTGCGTGGCGGGGCGTTACATTAAAATTGAAATTTAAACTCTAACTTAACTTACCAAACTATTCCATTTTTAAAATATAATGATTTGATTTCGAAATGGTTTCCCACCACAAAAAAAAAGCATAATAAACAAATTGAAGATACTTCTTGCAAGGCTAATGTTGTGGGTACATTTGCATTGCTTGACGAATTTCTAAATATCTCAAACTATTTATATTTGACTAAGCAAAAGTTTACTCATAATAATAGACATGACTGAAAACAAAGCCCAAAGAGGCACTATCAAAAACGACAAAATCTCAACCTATTATTTATTCAACACAAAATCTGTTATTTAATGCATCATACACCTTGGATTCCTTATCCATACCTCTGCTCAATATAATACAATAATTTGACATCTATATCTATCTTTGTTTGAAATGGTTTGTAAGGTCATAGATGAGGCAGTCCCCCTAGCTTATGAAGACCTACAAAATAATAGTTGTTTACTCACCCACCATCATTGTCTTTCAAGTTCTTCATTCAATTTGGTGCTATTGTATAAGATGGGGGGTCAATTTACTCAAGTGATGATGTGTTTCTTTTGAAATTGCAAATGTTTAAAAAATTGTTTTGGAATTGATTTTTCAACTAAAATTTTTTTATAAGGAATTTGTTTAAGATAAAATATTTGGTTTTATTTTTTAAGTATTGAAATTTAAATAATAAGAATGTTTTTAGAATGTTTTTTCACTTGAGTGAGTTATTCAAATTTATCATAGATAAAAATGATTCAATTTTTAAAAATATTTTCATGAATATTTATTATTTTATTTTATTGAATAAAAGATAGTATAATATTAAAAAAAAAGTTGGTGGAGAGACACACCACTAATTCTAATTGAAGTTTGAGTCCAACACAAATGAAAACATCTATTTATGCAAGAAACTAACTTAAAGGTTTTTGTGAAATAATTGGACCTTTGTTTTTAGATATTGTGATTGAGTTTAGAAAAGGGGGATGGAAAGAAAAAAACCTTTAGAATAAAAGAGACATAAAAGAGAGTAAGACAACAAAATACATAAGGAATTTAAGTCTCGTCTAGTTTGAAAGATACATCTCATTTGATGTTTATCGATGACACAGTTATCTTGGAAATCCCATTAATTGATGAAGCTACATAAATCAAAAACATTCTAGAGATGTATGAAAGTGTGGTAGGAAAAAATAAATGAAAATTATGAAATTTAAACCATAAATTTCTTATATGACATAATATTGTATATGTTATAGGTGTTTGGTTTTTAATAGGAGACCTACCCAAATCCTACCTTAGGATAACCCTCACAAATAGGAAACGCTTAGAAGCAATCTAAAAATTAGTATTGAAATTTTTGTCAACAAACACTCTACATGGAAAGGCAAGTGGCTACCTATGCCATTAAGAAATCAACTAATTAACTTATATGATGTCATTTTTCAAGATTTTGAGTTTGATAGCGAACAATCACAACTATCTAACACTATTGTTTGTAGAGTGAGACCAAGGAGAACGAAAAAATTATTTGGTGGGTTGAGATCAATTCTATCTATTGACAAACATGGGTGGTTTGTGCTTTATATATTAAATAAAGATGTGAATAAATCTCTTGAATTAAATTATTATGGAGAATTTATGAAGACTAAAACGATTGCACGGATTAACATTTTATAATTAAAGCACCTAAACGACCAAGAGGGGACTAGAAATTTCATCCAAGAACAACTTCCATGGGGATCTATGATATGTAATTTTATAAGATGGTGCAAAACAATGATACTAAACAAATTATGATAGGTGGTAAAAAGTAAGTATATATCCTTTTGAAAGGATTCATTGATACAACACAACACTTTACACCAAATAGAGTAATATAAGGATTAAAAGGATTATGTAATCAATCTTTAGAGTACCTAAGTCAGTGACTTTATTGAGAAAAGAAATGAAAAATGATTTTTGGAAGGACTTGGTATGGTCTACTTGTGAGGGTATTAGTTAAGAACCTTCATGCAAACATAGAAATAACCCAATAACAGAAGAGGGAGCTCACAACCCAATAATAGAAATAGTCTAATATATTTAGAAAATAGATCAATCCCTTGAGGTAGGGCAACACTATATAATCGCCACTTCAAAAGGGTACACCTATATCACTTCAAGGGGATAAATCTACTATAGAGCATAAACTCTAATTACAATATTTAATATTGATACCTTACATTTGGTAATCCCCTACAATACATAGAGTATTGTTAAAGAAACTACTACTATTATCCCATGCACATGAAAAAAATATTATTATTCTAATAATTAGTGGGATGACTTACAAAGCATATGCACCTTCATACTTTACGTATTATTATAATACTATATCCTTGAGTACAATACAATTCATCCCCCTTAGACATGTTTTTCCCTCAAAACATGTGAAGAAGCCAAAACTTAAAACTATTGAAAATCAATACAAATATGATTATATTCTCTATAATCTAAATATTAGCATGTGATCTTCACTATGGGTTGTGCTTGATGGTACCTAAATCCCATTCTCAATCCATATCCATATTGATTACATTCACCATCATGAGAATTCCTTTTGTTTATCTCTAAGTTTTCGTTTCTTGTATGATTCCAATGGTGATTGTAGTTGCTCATTTGAATCCATATATATCTAGATCAATCTATTGATTACATGTAGTAACTTGCCTCCCAATGGTTTCCTCCAATAGTGTTTCCTCTCACAATGTTATGGATGCTTATACAAAGCACTCATTTCTACTAACCTTGAAATCTTACCTAATTTGTCCCTCTTTGTTCCCACTATTTCTACTCACTCTTCAAGAGGAATATTTCTTTCCTCTTTTATCCTCCTTTTTCCTCAAATTGATAAGTCCATTTTCTATCCAGAGTCATGAAACTGATCTCCCTTATCATTGCTTTGATCTCCATGATATGTAATATCGTACAATGTGATTTTCTTCTTTCTATACCAAAGCTTCATACACTTCTTTTGCACATTCTTGTTTATTGTTCCCAAATATTCCACTCGAGGATATCCAACCCATCCATATCTAAAGCATAAATATTTCAGTGCAAAACATATCTATCCATGGAGAGCTTTAAATATTCAAAAAATTAAATATTCTTACACTCTATTTCACTATCTTTGATTTTCATTGTTTGTACCTATAATTTCCTTGCTAAATCTATGATGATAAACTTATACCCATTGCTAGGATGTATAGAAATAATAATCCTATTATTTTGTATGCATTCATAAAATTAAAAAAAAATATAGAAATATACAATATATTTAAAATGATCAAACCCTTTACAATTAGTTAGTTTAAGGGAGCAAACCTCTCAATGCAACAAACTTCTTATAGAGCATAAACTACAATTACAATATTCAAGATTTGTGTTTAATATTTGATAAGCTACTAGAATATATAGTCTTGTTAAAAACAACTACTATTATCTTGTGTATGTGTAATAAATACTTTTATTCTAAAATTAGTGGGATGACTTACAAATAATGTGCACCCTAATACTATAGTAAGATATAAAGAAATAGGGTGTACTATATTATAGTTATAAATAAATTATTAGGGTACATATGATTTGCAACTCATCCTACTAGTTGTTAGTATAGAAATACTTATTTCACATGCATGTGATAATAGTAGTTGTCTCTAGCAAAATTATAGTGGCATGACTTACAAAGTACATGCATCCTAATAATTGATTCATTATAGTATAGTAATAAATAAAGTATTAAGGTGCATATGCTTTGCAAGTCATCTCACTAGTTATTAGAGTACAATTATTATTCCACATGCATGTGATAATATTAGTTGTCTCTAGCAGAACTCTATAAATTGTAAGGGATTGCTGAATTTAAAACATCAATCTTGAATATTCTAATTTAATTTTATGTTCTATAGGAGGTTTTTCTCTTGAAGTGGAATAGGAGGATTGGCCCCTCAAAGTAGCTATTGTATGATGTTGCCCTACCTTAAGGGTTTGATCATTTCTAAATATATTATATATTTATATTCTTTATGTAAGATTCTTAGCATCTAATATCAAAACTCTTTCAAATGCAACATGAGAGAAATTTATTGTTGATTTTTAATTTAGGACAAATTTCTTGTAGAGGATTGTATTTCTTACATAGCTCTTCAAATAAAATGATTTTAACTTCATTGGAAAGAGGACTTGGGGTGCTTTCTTAAAAGTGGACACATTAAAGATTTATATTAGTATCAAGGGAGATATGACAATATGAGATTGACCATGTAATAATTATTATCATATAGCTTAGCCCTTGACATAATACATTTTAAACCTTAGCCTTGAGTATTTCTTTGCTTAGCTTGCTATAGAAGGAGAAAAAATTGTAGAAGAGAAGTGTGCATTCGTACACATTAGACCCTATTGATGTTGATGAACTATTAGTATAGGTTTGGGGTAAAGGGCCTCATGATGATGACCATCTAGCTCGAATCTTTATTGATGTTTTGATTTGATAAAGATAGTTCAAGTAAAGTTTAAACATTGTGATAATTATTACTAGTTCCTTAATATGATGATTTTAGATCTTAATAGTTATTTTTGCAATGTTAACTTTAGACTTTAAGTGTACTTGTCAATTATCTTATTTTTAAATTATTGACTCAATTTTAGAATGATTTGTCACCCATTTAAAAAAGTACCTACCATTTCATTTAATTTCAAAACATAATTCATAATAACTATTAATATTGATGAGTTATGCATACAAAACACAACTACAAATATCAATGAAGTTTATCAAAATGAATAATCTTAAAAATAATTTATATAAATTTAATGTTATAATGATTATTGATAATTCATTACTCATAACTTTTAAAATTTAGTTAAAATATATATTAAGTTAGAAATTTGAACTCTAACCTAACATATAATGATTTGATTTGCAAACATGGCTTTCCACCACATATTCCAGTGGAAAGAAAAAAACTTTAGAAAAATTCTTGAATAGTGAGATCTATAGCCACTTGTCATCATCAAGTGTATGATTGAGTAAGCAAACTACAAATAAACTGAATATAAAAGCATAATAAACAAATTGAAAAGATGCTTCTTGCAGGCCTGGTTTTGTGGGTACTTTTACATTACATGTCAAATTCTAAATATCTCAAACTATTTATTTATATTTGACTAAGCAGAAGTTTACTCATAATAATAGACATGACTGAAAACACAGCCCAAAAAGGCACTATCAAAAACGATAAATCCCAACCTTGGCCTACCAAACTTCCAAAGGATTTGAGGTGAGAAGTGTGATTAGGATGTATTGAATTGGTTGATTCAGATTAAAAGATAGAAGCCCCCCACAATTTTGTTTTATTTAATGCATGTCACACCTTGGCTTCCTTGTCCATACCTCTGATTAATAGAATACAATAATTTTATTCATCTGTCTATCTTTGTTTGAAATGGCTTTTAAGGTTACAGAAGTATCAACCCCCTAGCTTATGAAGAGGTGCAGAATAATAATTGTTTACTTACATCATTGACGTTGTATTTCTTTTGGAATTGGAATGTTTGTTTAAAAAATTGGCTTGGAATTGATTGAATTTTTTGTAAGAGTATTACAATTCAAATAATAAGAATGTTTTTAGAATATCTTTTTGTTAATGAGTTATTCAACTTCATCATATATCTCAATTATCAATTTTTTCAATATTTTATTAAAATAACTAAAACATTTTATTTTTAGGTGTATGGAGAGATACAAATAAAAAATGTTTGTTTATGCAAGAAGCTAATTTAAAGGGTTAATGGCATAGTTTGATCGTTAAGTCATAATGTTATGATTCTTGCCACTAAGGTTCGAACCACTTCTTAGATGATATTATTGATTGTTTATGTTAGGGATGTGGTCTCCCATATGTGGCCTCATTTGTTCATAACTCTAATCAAAAGTATTTACCCTTTACAAAATTAAAAAACTAACTTAAAGATTTATGTTAAATAATTGGGTTTCTGCTTTTGGATATTGGGATTGAGTTTAGAAGAGGATAATGCAAGGAAAAAAGCCTATAAGATATAGTCATTTTGAGAAGTTATGTCTCCTATCTATACTAAGTTCTTTAAAACTTTTATTTTCTTATAATTGTTATGTTTATTATTAATAAAAATGTAGGAGTTGTTGGTATGAGCAAAATAGTTTATTATATAGATTAAAATGTTGATTTTAAGTTTCAAAAAAAGAGCTTTGTTGTTTATTTTAAATTGTTATGTTATGAGAATGCTTCAACCCAAACACTAACTAAAAGCAACCTACATTTTGTTGAGAATCAAGATGAAGGTTTCGGCATTGAACATCCCATTCATATTTTAAATGTAATTGTTGCATTCAATATACAAGGAAAGTTTTAAAAACTAGCTTTTTATGTTTTCATGTTAATTCAAATGAAACTAAAAAGTTGTGAATGGTTGTATGATGATTTAATTCGATGTTCTTACAATGGATGTTTGGAATGAGTGTATGGTTGTGACTTGTTCAGATATTTTGATAGGTTTTAATTGATCAACTTAAATTTTCTTTTTGAAAATGTTTATTTTATTTAGAGGATAAATTTTGTATAATTAAATATGTATTTGAAATTAATTTGTGGAATTTTGATTGCAATCATTACATTAGTTAATGTTTGGAATAAGGAGTCATGTGATGCATGATTTAAGTATTGTTAATGCAAGTTTCATAAGAAAGATTCATGTTTAGATGGTGTTTGTGTGTGAAATCAAGGTTGCTACTATTTAAAATAGATGATTGCACGTATCAGTATAGATGGATTATTTTGAGAATCATTTTATTACATAATTCAAATTTTGAGTAGGGTATCCTAATTAGTTAAGCCTAATATAAATCAAGTTGCATAAGTATATCAAATACATTCCTTTACGATTTTGATCAATTAATCCATACCATTGCATTTAATCAAGTATGGCCCTAAATTGAATATGATCAAATGCTAGAGGTGCTTTACCTTCTTCAAGGCAAGGTCTTAGGAAAAATATTTTCTTGGAGAAATTCATTATTCTTGATTCTAAACTTAATGTTGGTATGGGAAGGAAAATCAAAGGAAAAAAATCATCTATTAAAGATTTGATACCTAAAGACATTATGTATAAAATCAATTCTTGTTACTAAATTTAATTGGCTAGATGACTAGAGGAAAACATAGATAGTTTCATGTAGCAACATGTTACTTTTTCCAATCAAGATGATTGATCAAGGATTCTTCTTGAGGGTCCCTAGTTTTGGGGAAGAATGGTCTTTGTCTTAAGAATCAATTAATGAGTTTCACCCCAATGGATTATTTCATCTTCAAGTTCCCTATTTGGATTCATTTGATAGGGTTTTCATTAGAGTATTGAACTAAAAGTATTTTTATGATTATTGCCAATTATTTTGGGAAATATTGTGCTACTAATTTGATCACCAGATTTAATAAGCACTTTTTATTTTTTTATTTTTTTTGTTTGTTGTGGAGAAAATCAAGGTGTTTCCTACTTATATTACCTTATCTTCAAAATATGGTGAATGGGTGCAACGGATTGAATTTGAAGGCTCTCTTGTTATTTTTCATTCTTGTGGTAAAGTGGGCCATGCTACTACTACATGCTTGAGAAAATAGAAAAACCTTTTTTTTTTGGAGGAAAAGGGAACACATGTCTACTATTATTGAGGATTCTATCACTAGTGTTGAGGAGGCGTAGAAGGATGATAATAGGGGGAAATCTCTTGTTGTTTGTACTACGATGGACACCTTTTCTAAAGTTTTGGGGTTGGATGAGGAATCTCCTTGTAGTCTTATGAATGTTTCTTATCACAAGAAAATAAGCCTTGGGGAGAATGATCCATGTACTGTGGTTAAGAAAAAATCTTTAGAACAATTTTTCAAACCACCTTAACTGTAGTCTTAGGGACATTGTTTCTTTTGTTTTTATTTATAATGGGATCTATTTTTAGAGGTAGGACCAATTATAAGATCCATAGCTTATATACATATAATAGTTAACCTTTGTAAATTAAATTAATTAACGTAACATATCAAAATTTGTCTACAATGTAATAAATGTGTTATTATCTTGGATTAAAATATTTATGGTTTATGATAAGAATGATAAATTTTAACAATTTTTAGATTAAATTATTATATCATGTATGATTAGAGTTATTCTTATTGTAATTGTAATCCCTCTAATCTTACATATATTAGTAATCTAACGATTGATTTTGATATATGAATCATTTTTTCCTTCTTATTTAAATCTATATACCCACACAACTTAAATACCTTAAAAAAAAAAATTAAGATAGTATGAATTCATACATATATAGATGAAATATTAGTGAGATATGTTTTTAGAACTTATTATTTCTATATTTAAACATGTTAGTAAAGAAGTCATATGAATCATTTTTATTCACTTAAAGCTAAATTTTCCTTAATATTAAGTTATGAAATCAGGTGAGTTTACTTCTCACACTTAAGGGCAGGGTGAAGGTGCATATGTGTTCCAATATTTTATTCATAAAAAAATATATGAGCTAGATTAGGAATTAATTTCTATTTTATATCAAACAAAATAAGGTGTGTTTTGTACTCTCCACTAAATCATAGATAATTGCATAATTTTTCAAGTGACCGTTGATTTTAATCACTTAAGCGATAAAAGGATGGGATTTTTAAGAGAGTGAAGGATATAAGATAAAATAAAATAGTATAAAAAATGTCTAATAAAAGAAAAAAGTAGCAGGTAAAATCTCAATACCACTTCTTGAAAGTTAATTTAGAATATTCACAAATTTATTGAGAGGATAAGAGGTTGAGGGTATTATTATTAATAATTTTATTATCTCAATAAGTTTAAATATAGGATATTGTACCCTTCAAATAATTATTTGTACAAGGTCTAAGGTCTCTAACCCTAGGCACCCTTATAAAAAAAAGGATAATCATACTAAAATTATAGGTACCCCCATTTCATGCTCCACTTTATTTTAAAGGGACATGAAATTCAAAGGAAAATATACATATTATTTGTTGGAGCCCTCCATGCTTATGAGATATAAAATCAGCTATGATGAAGATTCTAAAAGCAATTCTAATCATGTGGGTATGGGTTGTGTTTTTTAGGGATTGTAAAGGTATATTGGTCATAGTTGTGGATTCATTCATCATGTATAGTATCCATAATGAAGTAGAATATTGGATTTGATTAAGGTTTTAAAGTTTTCCTTAGGAATTTACCTTATCCTATTGGAGATTGACAATTATTCTCATATTATCATTACTAATATGAACACATGACCCACTTTAAGCTTTTTTAGACTATAAGAATCGGGTAGCCCCCTATAAACTATAGTGCACCTGGTAAACATTTTTCACATGATCGATGACATTGGCATGACACACCCTCTAGTACCATGAGGACGGGGGGACTAGACCTCTTTCCTACAACAAGATTCTTTAGCCAATCGAGCTAAGTCCCTCGCCCCAAGACCCACTTTAAATTGGAGACTTAGTGGTATTGGTGGAGATTTTTGTACAAAATCCCATTCAATGATCTTCTTGTATTATTATTGTTGAATTCACCACAAAGATTCACAAGAGCATTGATCTTATACAACACCAAATAACCTTCCACTCACAAGAGAGAAACGACAAATAATGTGATATTTCCAATAATGATACAAGCATACAAGAGGATGCAAGATACAAGATAAAAGATGTCTAATGTACAAATGAAGCCTTGCTTATAAAGATAAGGTGAGACTTAGGAAAAAATATTATTCTAAAAAATTTCATGATGCAGAGCAGGGGTAATCAAACTTAAAACAACCTTAAACAAGTGCATTTGTTCATCAAAAAAATGGGTTTTCCTTCACAAGCCCTCATTCTTGCTTGTAGCCTTTCAAAAAGGATTTTTGGACATATCTTTTGACCCAGACCTCATCTATAGAAAAGGAGAACCATTTAGGATAAAAATTTGGCCATTATTACACATATCCAAAAATAAGGTAGGGTTGTTTTGTATAGAGGGCTTCAAAGATTGGCTGTCCTACTTCTAAGAGGGTTATTTTTTGGACTGCCTACACACAAATGCAAGCAAACTTTCATTAGTAAATCCACCAAATGGAATAATATGAAATATCCTCTAAATTCATTTTAGATACCCTCAAAACAAAACCTTTCACCAATTTTATAGACTTTTGATGGAGGGAGGAAAAGATATGGAATTTTCTTGTTTGTTGGAAACCTTAGGGCAGATTCAGACCTGTTGTTACAAAAAATGCTATAACTTTCTCTAAAATTAATGAAATTTAACCAAAACATAACCAAATGAAAGCTAAATCAATTATCTTTCCAAATATACCACATACAGGTCATACAAAGGCCATACAGGTATGTACCACGTGAAAGAACAGGACTTTTATAAGAAAAATATACAAAAAACAAGGGTTTCATTTATCAAAACTTCAAATACACAATGTTTCCTCATCCTTTCATCATCATAACCTTTGTTTCAAGAATACAAGGCCTTTTTAAACATTTAAAATCATTTTCTAATGGTTCTCAACCAACTTTTCAAATTACAACTGTTCATATTCCACCAATGTGCAATTTGACAACATTGTGCAACATTGACACTTTTTGCAACTAGACACTTCCATTCACCTAATGACCTAGCTTAGACTCCAACACACATGAAATTGTCTTATAAGACCTTATTACATGTAAACAACTCAAATAAAACAAAATATCAACTTTTGGCCCCTTGGAGGCATAAAATGACCTATGGGTACCCTTGCACCATGTCATAATTATATAACATGAGATTTAAAAAAATACAATATGTTAGGTCTTAGACACAAGATCTAATAAGGTACCCATGTACGAAAAATCTCTCACAATTAAAGAAAAGGAGAAACCCTATAGGAAAAACTCATCTCTAGAAGAAAGAAAAAATGAAAAATGTGAAGGAGGATTCAAGAAGACCCGTTAATTCAAACTTCCTTCACCCCAATCATCAATTGCAACAAAAGATAATGAGGTGATTTCAAATACTTAATGAAGATGTCTGCAATGTTCTCCTCAATAGGAAATTATTCCAACCTAACAACTTTATCATAGATGAGTTTCCTAATAAAGTGCATGTGGATATTAGTGTGCTTAGTTCATTGATGCCCCATTGGGTTGCATGAAATTTGAATGGAACTCTAATTATCATTCCAAATATTGGTGTGATGATCAAGAGGAAAGCTTAATTCACTCATCAATTGTTAAAGCCAAAGAATATTTTGGCTAGCCAAAACTACACCTCAATACTCAGTCTCTATCAATAATAATCCAATAGTTTTCTATTTTTTGTAATTCCATGTAATCACACTAGAATCGAAGAAAAAATAACTATACATAGACTTACAATCATCAACATCATCCACCCAAACTAAGTTGGTGAATCCCATAATTTGAGAAGATCTTGACATGTAGTAAATTCCAAAATGATGTGTGCCTTGGATATACCTTAACATACAATTGTCTACTTCCATTAACTCTCATAAGGATCCTAAGAGAAATGGGAGATACTTCTAACTACAAAGGAAATATCAATTTGATTGTGTGTCTAGTACAAAAGATTTCCAACCAACTACTAATACAAAGTAGCAACAACTATGGGAGTACTAAAACTAATATATAATACAACACCTAATTGAGAAAGTGTGGCGGTAGGCTTACAATGATCCATGAAAAATATCTAATGCAAATCAAGAGCATAAAAAATAAAGAACCACTTAGAAGTATGGAAAACCTAACAACCCAAGAAGAAATGTAGAAGACCAAGATTGATCATATCAAACCACTCCATCAATACTTCTTGGAAACTCGAGATCATGGAAGTGGAATTTTGTGAGATAATAAAATGATCCACATATAAAAAAGAATCAAAATATCCTCTCCATGGCTTTGAGTGTAAAATATAAAATTAGAATTATAGTGTGTGAAGCCACTATCAGAATAACCTTTCATATGGAAATTATGTGGAAAATCAAACAAATAAATAAAATAAACTTTTCAATCAAAGAGAACAATAGGAGATAACCTGTATTCAATAAGAATGGAGTAGGTATGGTAGGAAGGGTCACATAGCTAGTAGGGCATTGTGTCTATGTCCTTGGATAGTTTGATTATGCAAATTTTGTAGAAAATCAAACAACTGAGCCTCCATAAAATCAATGCTCATAAAGATAATCTACTAGAGGGAAGAGAAATGAAGATCCATCAAAGGAAAAGGACTATCCAAACAAAATCAGAAGGATAGATAATGTTGGAGACAACACAAGGTAATGAATATAAAAATACTACGATGTATAAGCACACTTTTTGAAATGATAAGAGGGAATATGATTGAGATTTTTGTGTAGTTTGATGATGTTTGATTGTATATTATTGCTTAGTGATCCAAAATATGTAATTTCAAATCATTTTGGAGTACTATGATAGACACCTAATTAATCTTTATTCTACCAAGGATAACTTTAAGAAACCCCCCCCCCCCCCCTGATGAAGGTGTAAAATCTTGGCGAATCTTTCCTTTTATTTGAAAAAAAATTATTAATTTTCCTAGCGAATCTATGCACATTATTAAAAAAATTGTAAAATACTGGAAAATCTTAATGAATAATTGGTAAAAACAATAATCACAGTGGTGAATCCTAACGAATAAACACTAAAAATATTAATTACCATGGCAAATCTCTCTTTTAAAAATTTGCATAGTTGGTTGACACAATTCCCCTATATTTTTTTTGCTTTTTGTAATATTGAAGTAGGGGCCCAGGGGCGGCAGCCACCGGCGAGGTCAAGGGGGAAGAGCCCCCTTGTGGGGTACAGGGACAGTGGCCTCGACGCACTCCTATCGTGATACAGGTGAGGTCGAGGGGCAGAGCCCCTTGCCACCAAGCATAAATTCACTATCGAAAATGCATTGGATCACACACGAATTAAGCATTTTTTTAAATCTCAATTTAAAAATAAGACTAAATGAAAAGTGAAATTGTTACCATTGATTATCTTTTTAATCGGATGGTTGTAGGTTGATTTTGCAACCTATATGTGTGTGCCTTTTAAAAGGATTGTTAAGGCCCATAATTTATTTTGCGATTAAATCTAATCGTGTCGCCCGAAATAAATTTTGGGCCTCAACAAGCCTTTTAAAAGGCACGTGCATATAGGTCATGGAATCAACCTGTAGCCATCCGATTAAAAATCTAATTGATGATTCAATGGCAATAAATAAAAGCCCTATTCAAGGCTAAAATATCCCTAAAATTAAATGGTAATTTTTATTAGTGGCGATATTGCCCCAAAATTAATGGTAGGAATATAATATTATTGGTGAATATAATTAATATTTGTAATTATAGTATAAACTACTAGCGAATCAGTTCCAATGACACATAGTTTAAAAAATAATGCATAGGCGAATTAATCGAGATGAAATTATTATTTTGTAAAAAACTGGCGATTCAGCATCCTTTTTAGCTTGTACTATTTGCCATTTCTAGAGGTCCCTATTTCCATTATTCACCAATTGGTGAAGATTCGCCACTAAAGTTTTCCTTGTATTCTACTCTAAATCAAATTTGTGCATCCAAAACTATTTTTCGCACAATCAAAAGTGAGTCATACTCATAGATTTGACCTCTACTTGTAGATATATTTTGTGAATTTTTGGTCACCTAAAACATGTTCAATTCACCTATTAAAATTTAAACTTGTAAAACAAACAATGTGAACATCTTTGAGGAATTTTCTAGACATGGATCTTCTCATTTAGTGAAAACCCTGAGATTCAATTTAATGATTTTGGAATATGGATAATCAAAGGTAAGAAGCAATCTAATTGACCTCTATTCTACTCTAGATTAAGTTTGTACATGTTAGCACATGTAAAAGTGAACAATGATCAAATGATTAACCTTTTTATCATAGAAATCTTTTGTGAAATTTTGATCATCGAAAACCTATTCAATTCACCTCTAGGAACATATAAAATAAGTAGGGTTGATGAAGACACCTAAGGATTTTTCTATACAAGGATCTTCTCCTATAGTCAAACCCCTAAGATTTAATTTAATAATTTTGAAACAAGGATTAAAAACAATAAGCAATTGTGCAGGATTCCCTAATATGTTTCTAAATGCAGATGTTGATGTAAGTTTTATGATACAATGAATAATCTAATGTTCTCCATGTGAATATTCAAGTCAAATACAATATCTTCAATGATCCATATATGAATCAAGGTTTGTTCTTTAATATACAACCCTTACATGAAATTTAGAATGTTTCTCACTCAAGTCAATAGTTGATGACTACTTAGAAAAGTGTTAGCCTTAGCCCAATTCAAAATTTGAACTTAAAATTTTGGGGTTGAATTGTTTATGTAAATACGACCTACAATTAGTTATGTGCCTATGGATTTGACCTAGGTGCATGTGAATGGATGAAACAAGGATTGAGACCAATTCCTAAAGAAGCATGTGGATGGAACTATGTTAAGTTCAAGTAATTTTCTATTTTTTGTGCAAAAATATGTCACTTGTACACTAACCATTACATAAAGTAGAATCAGTCCAAAGGGAGCTAAAAATGAATGGAAAATGTACAAGTTATGCAATTCTCCTAATGACACTAACATTATTTGAAGAATAGATGCATTGCACCTAATGGTACATGTGAATGGATGAAACTAGGATCGGAACCAATTCTTAAAGAAGCATGTGAATGTGATTATATTAAGTTCAAGTAATTTGCAAAATTTTATGCAAAATACATGTCACTTATATAGTAACCATTACATAAAGTAGAACCAATCCAAATTGAGTTTAAAATGAATGAAAAAGGTGCAGTTTATGTAATTTTCTCCATTACACTAACATTATTTGAACAAGTGATGCATTGCATCTAGTTCCTACCATTGATTTGGTTTATTTTCTTTGATTCAAAGGTTAGTATAAGATAAGTTTGGTTGTGTAACTCATAGAGAATAAATTGTGTAAGCCTTTTTGCATGTGATAGAGATGCATGTGAAGTTATGAATAATATTTTTTTGGATGAATATTACTATTGGGAAGAAAACGCAAATGTGATTATTTAGTTATAGTGTACTTTAATATTTAGAAACATTTAAAATAGTGTAATTAAATAGATATAGATATTAAGAATAAGTTGTAGAAATATGAAGTAGAATTTAATAAAATTGAAGAAAAAGTAGTAATCCATATATTATTGTATTGTAACAAAAAGCACTAAGAGAGCAATGATACACATTTATAAATGTTATGTAATACCAATGTATTATAGTAGGAGGTCGTTGTATAGTCATTAATCACTATAAGTTACTTTCTAGATGGGATAGAAAAGTAGACCAATGTCTATATTTTTTTATCTAATGTTAAAAAGCATTACATGTTGTGAATAACAATATCAAATCACATGTTTCATGATCAATAAAACATTTGATAGGTGTAGGTGACATAACATTTTATTAATCTACTTATAGATGATAAGCAAGCACTTGGGTATACTTCATAAAAGACATAACTAGATAGTCAAAAAAATTATTGTTTAACAAACTTGAAGTTAATAAGACATAAAATATAAAATTGTACATATAAAATCAAACATGAAGATAACTATCTTATTGTTCTTTAATTTATGCTTTTGACAAGTGCATATCCTTCACATTACAGTCAACTTCATGTTCCTAATAATTATATAAATAGAACTAACATATTTTACACTTGCATCTATGTACTTACATTAAATTTTTACTATTTTATATATTTACTCCTAAATTTAGTTTTTCTCAATTTTAAACATATTACTTACAACCAAAAATTTAGCACACATGTTTAATCAAAGTTATTTTATTGTATAAGTTGTAGTATCACATGAAAATTTATCATAATTTTCAAAGGGTCAATTTTATCTTATGTCATCTTCCATTAGTACATAAAAAAATACATTTCTTATATAAAAAATAATTTAACCAATATGAATTCAAAACAAATACAATAATTTAATCGAATCACATTTTAAAAACTCCAAGCCACGTGTCCCACAAATATACGAGTTTGACAAAGACAAGCTCAAATAATGTTTTTTTATGTTGTGGCTTTTCAAAGCCTTGGTGTATTCCACTTCAAACAAATTACATGATATTTTTGTATTTTATTGGGGACATGGAAATTATTTTAAAATCAGTTGGACGGTCTCTCATTCAGAAAGAAACCAACATTTTGTGCCGTATCAAACTCAAATGTCAGACAATAGTATTGTGTCCTTGATCTTATCTTGAATAGCTTTATTTTTAAATTATAATAAAAAATAGTTATAAAAGGTGAGAGAAATAATAAGTATTGGTATTTAAAAAGTAGTTATGAAAGTTAAAAATACAATTTTTGTAAGGAGAGTAAAAAGTAAATTATGTATCTTGAGTCATTTTTGTTAATGGTTTTATTTTCTTTTAGGAAGTCTTTTATGATGGTAAGTAAAAGAATATAATTAACAAATTGAAGTCTTGTGTATATTGGATGAATTAATCATAATAGATATATTTTTTATTGATTAATTTAAAGAAAATATATTATGAGTTTATGTGTCTTAGTTAATTGTAATATTTCAAGTATTTATTCAAGTTTTGTCAACTTTTTAATGTGTATGTTTATGTGCAAATTAAATAGGTCTATTCTTTTAACATTTCTTAAATGGTTTAAAAATCATGCAAGATCATCAATCAAACATTCTTCTTTTTTTGATAAGTCAATTGTGGTCATAGGGACAATTCCATTTAAATATATAACTTAACAATATAAACACTAGATTTGTACATTAAATGTGTTAATTGGTGTGTTGATGAGAATCAATAAAACTCAACCCACATGGTGAAGATAATCTACTTCCTAAACTACCTTGCTAAGAAAGCTACCACAAATATCTAAAATAATCTATATTGCATAAGGACCTAGCTTTGTTGTCTTAAAATGGGAACACAAAGTCATTGTAACACTTAACCTTTCTAAATTTACAAGATGGGTTATTTTTTTCTTAATATTTGTCTAATGATCTTGTGTTTTTTCTAGATGATCATTGCATTCAAGCTCAAATTTTTACATAGGGATCACCTCTAAAGAGGATGCCTTGCTTGAAGAATCACTTTTGAAGTTATGGGGGAGAAAGACTTAACCCTTACAAGATTCAAGCCCCTTTGAGGAGAATTAAGAGACTTTGACAAATCAAAATCCAAATAAGAACCATTCTCAACACCTTTCCAATCCTTAGGAAAATATTTAGCTAGCTTGGATCTAGGTCCCTTTCAACCAAGTAGCTTACTTATAGGTTTTTCCCTTTTAGCTAAAGGAGATAATTTTGAACAATCATCCACCTTATGCCCTATATCATAACACTATCTACACCTGAACATTATTCCTTCATATTCCACTAATTGGCTCAAAATTTTGGCGCCTACTTTTATCCCTATATCTACTAGTAACTATTTGGAAATATTTGTTTGCATGAAAATATAAGCAAATGTGAATGAAGATTGAGGTTCTAACATATTTATCATTGAAATGAAAGTTTACAATTGAAGAGAGACAAAGAGTGCCCCACAGATGCAATGGTGGGTTAGGGAATCTCACCCAAATTAGAATAATAGAAAAGGTCTATATGAGTGGGTTGAATTATGGGAACTATGATTTTAGACAAAGTAGGATTTTCCCAAACCTAAGGCCCCCTCTAAAATATCATATCCCTATCCACATAAGAGTTACAAATCACAAATAATAACCTTTAGAACAAGGATCGATGAAAATTTTATCTTCAAGAAAAGGTGCCATATTTTTAGAATCTAATTATTGAGCTCATCTAGACTTGGCCAAAAAATATGAAAGAGGTAAATTAACTTGTATTATTTATGTGCCACTTTTTCCTTCAAAACATCTTCCCCAATATCCAACTATGGGAAGGGTCTCATGCTAGGAAATAAAAAAATCCACACTTGTTTTGTAGAATTCCTTTTTTATTGGTCCAAGATAGGAGTAAACCCTTCAAAAAATTTAACACTTGAGCCTCATAGTTGATGATGTTGATAGAACTAGTATTTCCACCCATGATACACAATCCATTTTGATATGAAAGAAGCATCAAATATTTATTTCTTGTTTCTTCATTACAAGAGGTCATAGAATCATGGGTAGAAGGAAAATTTAGAGGGATGGATACATCTTTTAAGGAACTACACTTCACAAGAGAAAACCTAGCTATGTATTCTCACATAAAATATCATTTTCTTTCTTCTTATTAGAAACATAATAAGGAGCGTCATTAGTAGAGGATCACATACACTCCACAACACCAATAGATGTAAAATATTGTAGAGACCATCCAATAAAACACCAACATGCACCACAAGGGCATGGCCCAACCATACATCCTTATTCACACAATTAAGATAAGAGGAAGGAGCATGTGCATATTCACATGTGAGTCATAAAACATAGTGAAAGTTTCCTTAATAGGAATGATATATAGAATATTTATTCTTATTTTCATTTTTTAAGTAGAATATATTTATTAGTAATTTAATAAAAGAGTACAATTTGTTTGTAGTGTGCTCATTTAGCTATGCACATAAGCTATATATGACCTTTTAATTTAGTTTTCTAACAAGATGGGGAGGACCTTTGGGCATCTTTAATACTTTTAAAGAAGATTTGTGACACCTTTTCATTTTAGTTTCTTGGCTTTTATATTGTATGCTTTAGATTATGACATAATTATTTAAGATAAGTTAAAAAAGGAAAGTTGAGCATGCTAAAGGGTTGTTCAATTGATTGAGCATAATTGGTGAGGGCGATGTTATGTTCCTTGATTACACCATCCACCAAGGTTCAAACTCTCAAAGATGTAGTAAATAAGGGGTGAGGTCAAATTCACGCCTCAAAAAAAATTGGCAAAATGGATACCCCTCAATCATTCTCTCTACAAAAAAAACAATTCAATTGTTCATGCAACTTAGGCTCGTGTTCCAATACCAATAAGTTGCTAAAACAACTTGAGATCATTCTATAACTTCTCAACAACAACAAAATGTTAAATTTATCTCAAATTTTATATTTTGATTTGTAAGGTTCTTTCGGTGGGCTTATATAAAATTTACCCATGACCATCTCTATCTATATGATTGTTCACATGACTATTTACATAGAAAACATGTGTTTTAAGAACCCTATCTATTAGATATTTTAAGATATTAGATGAGAAGCATTTAGAAGTATAACTAGGTTGTTTGAGAAACATTTTCAAGAAGAATGACTATAAATTTAAGTAAATATTGAATTCCTTCCAACAAAACAAGTAGAACCATGAGGATAGAATAGGGAAAGATCATAAAAATAAGCTACTAATTTAAATGATAATATGTTAGCTAAGAATTTAATGTTATAATTAATAATTGAATAAAGCTCAAACAAAATAAGATTGACAATTATTAAATGGTTGAACAAAGTAGATTCTTATTTTGATTGAGAACTTCTATAAATGGAAAAACTTTATAAAAGAGACATATGCCTTGTTGGAAGATGGCCAGCGCACTCCCCTCGGGATTTGTGGCATGGACTAACCGCCTCCTGTGGGTTCGTTAACTCTGACAGTTGTATTGAGCATTAATAGGTTGATCTTTTGGTACAACGAAAACTATGGGCCAACAAGTGGTATCAGATCCAAAGGTATCAGGTTTGAATCCCCTCGGGTAATGCTGAGGGGGAGATTGTTGGAAGATGGTCAATGCTCCCCTCGGGATTCGTGACATGGACTAACTGCCTCTCGTGGATCCATTAACTCTGGAAGTTGTATCGAGCATGAACAGGTCGATCTTTTGGTGCAATGGCAATTGTGGGCCAACATGCCTTCTCCTCGAATTACATGCTTCAAATCTAGCCATTATATAGTTCTTCATACAAGAAACCAAAAAGTTACTAAAAAATCTAAATTAAGGTTCTTGGTGAAAATCGAAGAGTCCCCACACTTGGTAGTGACCTATTTACTCTTTAGAAGTTTAAATGAACTACCAAGTAGGGAAAAAATTATTAAAAAACTAAAAAAAATGTTGGAGTTATTTATTTTCCCGCCCCTACTTACTAGAGTCATAACTACTAGCTTGTTAATCAAAATTCACAGTTTGTATGTGATTTGAAAATTCTAGATCAATTTAGGGTCAACATTTATCCCTAAGTTTACACCTTATGCATTTTATCATTAATCCATTGGTCTTTGCTCTTGTAATAGTCTTTATCATCAAACATTTTCTCTATTTCAACTAACCCTCTAGGAATTTTGTTAATATTCGATTGCAAGTTACTTATTCCCCAGTATCATTTCTTTCTCATTTTTAAATTCTATCATAGAGTTCCAATCAACTACATAGCTATCAAATTCCTCCATATAGTTTAAAAATATATAAATATATTGGTTATCATTAAATATCTGTCAACTATAGGTATTGTTCAATATGTTGGGTCTTGTTAAGATTACAATTCTAAGTTTATATAAAGAAGAAACAAAATTCAAATCAAATTTGGGTGCCTCAATAGTAAGAGAATCTATTGTTTCATTATTTAACATTTCAACCCATATAATATTGGATGCATCAAATGATTCAATTATTTCTCAAATAACATTTATGTATCTTTTGAGTGTCATTATATGTTGTATAAGCATTCCTTATTTGTAATGTGATGAGCTTTGAATCTCCTAGGACTTTGATTTATTTTACACCATGTTTATGTGCAATGTTTAAGACAAATTCTAATGCCTCATACTCAAAAATATTAGTTGTGTATTTGAACATCAACTTGAAAGCATACAACTCCAACTCCAAATACTTCTTTGTAAAATGCACAATCAAAGTATATGGTCCACAAATCACTAATATCTTCACTAGAGCTGGAAATATACAGGGGCTATAAAATTTCATTATTTTCTTCATCATACTACCTGATGAATTGGTTTAGTTTTGTATCTATATAGTGCACATTAGCAAATGCTTTGAATCTATCTTCAACAATATTTTGTCTCTTTTTCTCTATGCAACTTGATAACTTCATCTTATGATGGGATAGTGGCATAAGATATCTCCACTTGTATAGTTCCACCTATGGAAGAAACCCATTTTTTAAACAACATGCCCCATTTAGATGGGTAATCTACAATAATTATATCCATCAAGAAGGATTTTTTAGGGTATGTACCTAGTTGAACCCCATCATTATTTACCATGTCTACATAATTAACCTCCATCAAATCCATGGAAAAACACTTGCCATAGGATTTAGATACTTTCAAACCTAGGTAATTCATTATTTTCAAAGGCATTCCATTGCTTCAAGTGCTAAAGTCCAACATACATTTGTGCACCAACAAATTATCAATTATTGTAGTGGTATAAAAGTATCAACATTGGAATGACTACTAGATAGAGAATTCCATAAATAAATCTCATTCATTTCTTCATTTTATTTAGGGAGAATAGTAGAATTAGAGTCTATAACATATTGATAATTCTCATTAACAATAGAAAAGTAAGACAAAACCCTATTTGTATGCTTAGGGATTCTACATAGCTCACTAATTGGTACCGATTTTTTTATTGACTCAACACATGTGTCATACCAACATGGTTGTAAATAAGTAGAGGTGACATCACACCAGATAGAATTTCAACATGAAATTGCAAATATAAGGGCATGCAACTGAGGTAAAATCTCAGTTTTAATTGAAAAATTAAAAATAATAATAAAATGCACATATAGAGAAGAGGGGCAACAAAGTAGTTTAGCAGGCTACTAGAAAGAGTATGCAATATATGAAGAGGGTTGTGAAGAGATTGGGAAGGCACGCAATCAGTGAAGAAGAATGGTTGACAAAATTAGAAGGAATGATAAGAAGTCATTGTAGATTTAGATGAAGCCAGTGCGGGCTATAGCAAGATAAAGAGTTGACAACCAAGATAAAAATTCAGTATGCTTTGAGCTAACCATGAATGGTCGTGGGTAATGGAATTGAGGAGATTTTGCAAAGTAGATATATTTACATATCAGAGTTTTAATTGGTCTAACCCATAATGTATTTGGGTTGTTCAATAAATAAAATTGCACATGAATTTTGGAGTTATCTAAAATTTTGATATTGATAAAATGTGAAGCCTATGTAATTTTAAAGCTTGAATTGAATTTATTTTCATGGTTCATGATTGAAAAATTAAATTATCCATTCAATCAATTGTTGGCTTTTACGAAGGATTTTCCATGTAATTTGGGTTTGAGTGTGGATATGGTGATATAGTTGAGGGTGTTTGTTTTGCCTCTTGTGCCATCATTTTGGTATCAGAGCCTAAAAGATCTAGGAGAACCTAAAAAGGTCTAGGAAGGAGAGAAGCCCTAGGTGACGTATCAAGAAGACAAGAAGAGAAAAAGATAGAAAGATGTAGCAACATGCTAAGAAAGAAAGCCCCTAGAAGAAAAATAAAATAAAAACAAATATGAAGAAGAAAAATTCAAAGTGGGACAAAGAAATGGAAGAGTTGAGAAGAGATTTAGAGAAGTGAAAGTAGTGGCTTGAGGAAAGAATCCAAGAACATGGTTAGTGTTGGCCATTGAAAAAGAAGTTGAAGTGGCCTATGAAGATGATTGTTAAGAAAAAAAGAGGGCAGAATATGGTTGCCTTGAAAAGAGAAGATGAAAGAGGTTTGGATAGCAGAGAGTTTCCAAGTGAGCAACATGCATCAGAAGAGGTGAAGAAATTTCTCATTGAGAACATGAGGAAACACAAGAAATAATGGAAAGGAGAAGCAGTGCAAAAAGAAGCACTCAAAAGGAACAGTAAAGAAAAGAGGAGAATGTCCACAAAGGAGGCATTCATGGAGACATTTTGGTCTCTTATTTTATTTTTTAATGTTGCATTTAATATGTGTATGTAGGTATGAGGAACTTTATAAGGAGGGTTAAGAACAAGACCTCGACGTTGACAAGAGAAGGGGCAAGTAAAGCATTTACAAATGGAGTTGAAGGTGAAAGAAAGTGAAAAAAAGTTGCAGCAATTTATGAAGAAGGTATACAAAGATAATTTGCAGCAGTCCAGCAAGAAAAGGTACATTGCAAAGTACTTAAACATGAAGATAAGAATGATGTTGATATTTTATTGAATGATAGTAAAGATGTATATGATGCTTTAGAATTTCATGATGCATTAGGAAGTGTTGCATAAGAAGGAAAGGAAACCCATGAAGGGGAAGAGTTGGCAAGCAAAGAAGTCAAGGATGAGGGAAAACCCAAACAACAGAGTATTGTACATGTATATGAAGGTATAAATGTTAATTTTAATCATACATGTGGAAATATGAATGTAGAAATGAAAATTAATAGGGAGAAGAGAAATCTAGAGATTTCAAATATTGACAAGGATCATGGATACAAGGTGCCAAGTTGGTAGAAGAAATAAGTTGTTGAGGGGCAGAAGACAAAGTGTAAGCAAGAGAGTGCATATGAGGAAGTTTATGACATCAAACTGATATAAAAGATGAAAGTCATGAAAAGAGTTCAAGAAGAATTAAGAACATAGGGTAAATTGTCATGAGAGGAAGCATAAAGAAAATTTGTTAAGGTAGAAATAGGACTTTGGCTTATGGAGAACAAGTGAAACAATAAACAAACATCACCCTACAGCTATGGGAAGTAAAGTGTGGAAGGTAAAGGGTAGGATAACAAAAAATAAAAGTGGTGTTATAAGACATGATGAAGAGGAATACAAGAAATGAGAAGTTGATATGACAATAGAACCTGAAGCAGAGAAAACAAAAAAGAAATTGGAGTATGGAAAGGAACATCGGGAACATGCAAGAGAATCTATCAAGAAGGAAACAGATGATGAAGATGAAGAAAAATAAAAGAAGAAGAGTGACACACTTCCTGGAGTAACTTGGGAAAAACTTGAGGAGACCACATACAAGGTGAAAGGTAAGAAAGTTGATTTAGATGATTTAAATAATGATTCTTTTGAATCTTTAAATGAAATTGTTGAACTTGGAAGAATTTATAAGAAAAGATGAAAAAGATCAAATAGTGGCAATGATATATATGAACGTGAGATGGAGTTTTGGAGACTTGTAGATGAAAAATACATAAGAAGGAGAAGATACAAAAAGAAAAAGGAAAACAAATGAAAGCATATTGAAAAACTCAGAAATAACAAATATAAGTATGGAGTGGACCTGTAGTTAGGGAAAATCAGATATAAAACTAAAACCACAAGATATGAAAACCCTAACAAGCACAATAGAGTACAAGCAAGCATGAAAATCAAAATAACAAGCAAATGCAAACTGATCTTCAAGCTTAAATTGATTTATCTCCATTGCTCTTCTCCACCTGCATGAGAATGCAAGATTTTGAAGGATTGAATGATTTGATATGTTGATTGCTCATTTTTGCAGCATAACGATAAGATGAAGATAATAGAAGAAAAATAGATAGATAGATTAGAAGATTGAAAGAAATTTTGGCAGAGTGAGGATGCTAAAAGAAGATTCCCCTAAATGACCTATGAAAGGATTGATTTATAGGAGAAGGCTGATTTGATTCAATGGCCAAGATTAAAAGTCAAATTTGTGATATGTATGGCTAGGATTAAAAGTTTATTTTAGCGCCTATGACGCACATTAAGTGGGTTATGACATGAGGCTAAAATTAAGATGTGAGGAAATAAGTGGGATTCTTTTATTTATTTCGAAAGAAAAGATGCTTATGACGCACAATGAATGGGGGTAAAAATAGGATGTGAGTGGGAATCTCATAATTTAAATAATAAAATTATTTAAATTATTTATGCATGTGAAGAGTTGTAGTCACGTGACACATGTTGCAATGTGACAATAAGTGAGGGATTAATTCAAATATTTAATTTGAATTATTTTGAGACATGTGAAGGGGGAATTTATTAAATAAATGAGATTTATTTAATTAATTGGGAAGGTGACTAAGTGGAATAAATGGGATAAGTGGGATAATGTAATGACCTAGGGTAAAATATTAGAAATGTCTTTCAAGGTCATGTATCGACTAGGTAATATTATGATATGGACAATTTCGGGTGTCTACAGGATCCAATGAAGGATTTGGCCAAGAGTAATGGAAAGCAAGAGTGGGAAGCAAAAGCAATATATGATGAAATATTGAAGAATTAAGAGAAAAAAGAGGGTGCAACTAAAAATGAAGAAATAGATGTTAGAGTAGTAGTGGAAGGCAAAGAAATGCATGGTGAATAAATTACAGAGATGGAATTTGAAGAAGGTGCGGCAAGTGCAGAAAATTTGTGGGTACAATTTTTCAGTGATAGAATAGGAGTGGATGGAGAAGATTGCTAGTGAAGGTATGAAGATAAATGGGACAGCAAAGGATACAAAGATGAAGTTGGCAGCGGATGATAAAGAAGCTAATGCAACGAAAAAGGAAGAGGTAAATTTATTGGTCTTAAATAAGGACATTGTTTCATTTTCATTTGCTATGTTAAATGTTGAGAAGCCTAGGAACAAGTATGGAGGAGTATATGCAAATTTTAGTGTAGATATTGTGGGTTGTAATGTGAATGGTAAGACCAAGGAGGGTTTGTTGTTGAAGATGTTGGCTATTGAAGAAGAATGGCTAGAAAAGATGACTAATGAAGGTGAGAAACTTTGAACATTATAGCACAAGATCAAAAGGTGAATTTATTTGCAAATTGTGAAGATGATGTTTTATTTCCATTTGAGATGATAAAATTTCCAAAATGTGCAGAAGAGTATAGGGTAGTAAGTGCAGATTTATATAAGAATGTGGATGATTTTGATGAAGTTGAAAGATAGATGCCAAAGGTGAAAGAGTTTGAAGAAGAAAATGTGGGGATCATTAATCTCTATATAATTTTTCATGTCAATTTGCATGTGAATGTGTGGGCAAGGAAACTTTGGTGAAGGAAGATGAAAATTGAAGAAAAGGATAGTGCACAACAATGTTGGAGAAACATGGCAGTTGTTCCAGAGCGATGTTGGAAGAAGCAAAAGAAAAAGAATAGCGAGGAATAATTCAAATGATGACCTCACATGTGCAGGAGCACATGCTTTCTTTTTTCTCCTAGGGAGCCTGATGTAGGAACTTTTAAGTTTTGGTTTTCCTTTTAATTTTTGTTTGGATTTTTGTTGACAAACTTAAATCTTATCAAAATTGTATCCTTGGGTACCTGCGGCTTGAGGAAATTCAAGAAATTTAATAATATGTAAAGATTAAAACCTTTTTGGGGCCTGCATGGAAAGGAGGATGAGGGAGTTATAAGTTAGTTTAGCTTTTAGTTTTGGATGAAAAATAAAGATCATAAAAATGCACGTGGTTGGAAAAAGACCAAAAAAATTAGTTACTAAATCATTTGGACAGTTGCATTGACAAGAAGATAGTTAGTGAAGATGGGCGTAGGAGATAAAAGGGTTGTTTTTGAAAAGCCAATGCTAAGAAAGGAGGAGATCGTGATAGGAAGAGGAGAGTATAAGTGTAGGAGCAACATAGTGTAAGGGTTGCATAGGATTATTTTGGGGAGAATTGTGAGAGGCTGCATAGGGGTCAAAGAGGAACTACACCACATCAGATAACATTTCAACCAGTGTTCCACGAGGACACGTCTCCCCAAAAAAAACTTGTGTTTCTTAGACGGGGATGTCTGAGAGACTTGGGGACTTGGGGGGACGTCCCCCCACCATCTCACCACCAATTCCACCATCCCACCACCAGTGTCGTTGTCTCCAAGATGCCACTAGGACTTCGAGGATGCTAGGGTGTCCTCAAGATGTCTAGGGGACTCCTAGTTGTCTCAAAGATGTATAATTATTATACTTATACATATTTTTATAACTATTTTTTCAAGTACTATATGTATTTCAACACCCTTTCGCCCCCTGTCGTTGTCTCATCACCCCCAAACTTAAACCCCTCGTCTCCACGTCCCCAAAAAAATCCCCTACCATCCCCCATCCTCATCCCCAAAACCTCGTGGAACATTGATTTCAATGTGAAAATGTAAATATGAGGGCATACAACTGATGTAAAATCTTAGTTTTAATTGAACAATTAAAAATAATAAAATGCACATATATAGAAGAGGGGTTGTAGTATTGAAGAGGGGCGACAAATAATTTTGGCAATCTACAAGAAAAAGTATGCAATATAGATGAAGAGGGTTGCGAAGAGATTGGAAAGGCACACAACCAATGAAGAAGAATGGTTGACAAAATTAGAAGGAATGATAAGAATTCATTGCAGATTTAGATGAAGCCAGTGCAGGCTATGATAGGATAAAGAGTTGACAACCAAGATACAAATTTAGTATGCCTTGAGCTGACCGTGAACGGTTGCAAGTAAGGGAATTGAGGAGCTTTTGTAGAGAAGTAGATATATTTACAGATCAAAGTTGTAATTGGTCTAATGCATAATGTATTTGGGTTGTTCAATAAATAAAATTGTACATAAATTTTGGAGTTATAAGCTTGAATTGAATTTATTTTCATGGTTCATGATTGACAAATTAAATTGTCCATTCGATCAATTGTTGGCTTTTATGGAGGATTTTCCATGTAATTTGGGTTTGAGTTTGGATATGGTGATATAGTTGAGGGAGATTGTTTTGCCTCTTGTGCCATCAAGAGGTGTTCCTTGTGGGATTGTTATGTCATTTGCCTAAGAGATGAAATGCATTGATAAACCACAAGGCACGAGATCATTATCTTTTTGATGTATCTTATTTATTTTATTTACAACTTCATCTAGCAATTCAGAAAGTATGTATTGCTACTTCACAATAGGATTATTTCCTTTTAAAGTGTCCTTCATAGTTGTAGTTGTCTCATTTTTTTTGGTTTTAGGATTAAATCTTCTCCCCTTTTCATTGTTGTCTCTTTGTGGCTATCATTATGCATGTTAATTTATTTTTAGAATGCTTATTTTTATCTAAACTAGGTTCTTCTACCCTTGTCATTGCAACATTATTTTTTATTTTGGATGGATATTTGTGTTCCTCAATTGATATCCACTATGTGCATGTATGAACGAAAGCTCAATGAGGATTTTCTTATCTTCATATAAGGTTTACTTGATACTTGTTCCTCATTATCTTCCTTAGATATTGAAAATAATTAAGGTATTAAAAATCATCAAACTAATCTATCTCCTCATCGTTATATTTTGTATGTTCATCCTCATAAAATTTCCTTTCACACCACAAAGATGCATCCTAAAAAAACACATTATCTTTTGTAAGAGGATTAGGGGAAATCTATTTTTTATTTGGAATCCTTATGACATGCTACATTGTTCCTATCATATTATTGTGGTCTTTTGGACCATTCATAATAATATGGCTTGTTATGTAAATACTTACCCTCATCGAAATGATTTTCACTATTGGGAGGTGGAAACCCCTTTTCATTTTTTGCAACCTTATAGGATAAATCCTTAACAAACCCCATTAGTTTGTCTAAATTTTTATCAGTAGTGAAAGGTTTAAATACTTATTTTCTATTAGGTTAAGATAACTTGAGATCTCTTTTGATGTTTTTATATGAAATCCTCATTTCACTCTCAATATTAAGTGCAATAGAATAAGCCTCCTTGAAGTTTTGTGGGTTCTTTCCCTTGAGACAATGTCTATTCTTGGTATTGAAAGCTCCACAACATAGAATGAGGCACATGGGGTCATTTGGCCTCAAATGTGGTGGCACCATCCTTATTAACACAATAAATCTATTATTAAAATAAACCACTATCTTGTTCACTCCCTTTTTATGTTTTTGAGATCGTTTATTGTAAATTTAGGGTCCACACCATATTATAGCCTACAAACTTTTATGAGTTCCTCCCATGTATCAATGATATTATCAAGGAGGGTCCTATACCACTCCTTTGCATTCTCTTCTAGAGATTGGACAAAAATATTTATCATTACATCATCATATTAAACTTCATACTCATTAGTAAAATTAATGAAATTCCTGAGATGTTATTCACCCAATACAACATTATTACCTTGGAACCTTGGGATCTTTGCCTTGATTTCATTTGAGATGATGTTAGGGTAACCATGTATACAAATGAAATCCAATTTATTATAATTATCATTGTTGAGAGGATATCCCAGTGGAGAAAAAAATTTCTCCATTCTCCTAGGTTACACATTAACATTATTCCCCACATTCACATTATTGTTTCCCTAGAATCCAATTGGTTGGTTTGGGATGTTTTGATGTTGAACATTAAGGGCAATCAGTAAATTGACATGAGGATTTTTGTGATTTTTTTGAATTTGTTGATTTTGATTCATCAATTGGGAATTCAAATTTAGTTACATGCCAAGGTATTCCTACATTTCACATTACCTTTATGCAAGTTGATTAATTATTTCTTCATGATGACTACTTCCTCTTTCCCTACAATCAATTTTGTATTGTATAATTACATTATCATCTTGAAGGGGAGCTCATGTTTTTGTTCTATTCCAACCTCTTATGAGGTAATGATAGGAGAAGGATGAGGATTATCCCTCAAATTCCTCACATGAGGAGGTGGAGGTAATTTAGGGTTTACATCAATTGTTGGGATGTCCCTTTTCTTCTCCCTCATTTTTTTGATTGTGTGTCATACTATGACCTTGTATTTAAAGTTTCTTGTACCCATTCAAACCATTTTTTCAACATAATCATTTGAAGTATATTGATATTGATCTCTCAAATATACAACAACATTCTTCTTGCCATATGACATAACTAACTCAATATTTTGCAATTATCCAAGGACAACACACCTAAATTTTTATATTTTCATTCAAATTGTCTCCTTCTTGCATCAATTTGAAATATATCAATCTATGATCCCAACTTCTACATATTTTTCCTCTTTCCATTTTTTATCTTATTTGATAATATTGTTATTTTTGAGTCTAATTTATATTAACACCAATACTTCTCTTACTAAATGAGACTTAAGTTTAAATATACACATAGTGGAAAAACTTCTCTAACATTATTACCAAGGTATTCAAATTAATCTTGTGATTGGTGTATCCTCAAAAATGATGCCAGAATGTTTAGGTCCTAAAATTGCTCTCCCAAATCCTAGAGCTCCTCTCCACATTTAAGGTTGGTTGTATCTTCTAGAAGGGAAGCATAATATCATCAATAGACTCAAGATGGTTAAAGGCTTACTCTAAGAGTGATTAATCTCTCATAATCTTTAATATTAGCTTAAAATCAAGATCAAAAATTCACATCAAACAAAATGGACAACCAAAATTACAAGCAACAGTTATACCCAAATATAAACTTAGCTATAATGACCTATAGATAGTTGATGAATACTTCCACATACATAAATGAATGATTAGTACTAGTGTTGCAATCCCTTGTAATGGTTTCATTTACACTTCTATAGACATTGGAAAAGTATAGGTATACTAAACATGGTTCTTTGAGGATATAATAGTTAGGTTTTCTTTGAGGATATAAAGAAGATTGCTTAAGTTTTTTGATTAAAAAAGTTGAATGTTGTTTAAATTTTACCAGTCAAAAAACTTTATAATATAACATTGAAATGATACTATTTTAGTGGGGGGGGATGTTATACCTTATTGGTATTTGAAAGTTTTTCATTATAAGTTGATAGATTTCATGTTGTTTTGATTATGATATTAATTATTTTTGATGTCTTAATTAATTGATATCTATAATTTTTGTAATATTTATGCATATTTTTGTGATTATTAAACTAATTGTCTTTTTATTTCGTTATTATACGTGAGGCATACTAATGTGAAATGGTTAAAAAGGGAGCACATGGAGGAGAGAAGTATCATTTAGTTACAAGTAAGGATTAACATCATTAGGGATGGATTAATTAATTTTATCTTTTTTACCAAGCAAGGAGTTTGGTCTAGATTATTGTACACTTCATTTATTTCCATAGATATCCATATATACATTCTTTTGGTGATATATAATTTTTCCATGTTCCTACATGATGAAATTTATATGAAAATTTTCTTATGATTATTAGATGATGTTATTATTTATGTAATATATTTACATACTCTTTTTTACTTACATGTTCTATTAGTCATATTATATCTTCTCCTCATGTTTGAGGGGAAATTAGGGGCAATTGGCTTTTTCCTCCATTTCAAGACTTTTACAAGACATACTCTTATCATACTAAGGTCCAACACATTGCATATGTGGCCATTTATACTATCTTCTCAAATTATATCTATTACAATATATGCATTTAATTTGAGGGTTTGACATACTCATACTATCTTATTCACAACTTTCCATGTGTAGATTGAGGGGGGAAACTCAATTATTACTTTTGACAACCTTATGCTTGGGGTGATCACTTTTTCACTTTGTTTGATCCATGTCATGTAGATTGAAGAGGTCAATATAGTTCCCAATCCTCAGCAACCAGACATAATTTGTTGTATATTCTTTTGGTCATGTCTATATAGGTTAAGAAGGCTAGCTTGGTTGCTACTCCTTAATAAAATGACAGTGCATCATCCTAAATGTAACCTTTGAAAATTTCTTGCTTTACTACTCTATTTAATTTAGTATGCACGAATTATAGATTTGCATTCTCACTAAAGTGAAGCAAAATATAGAGGAGAAATATGCACACTTCAAATTTAGAGCTAAGCTTCAACCATTTGGAATAAGATAGTTTTCATTTCTAAATTTGATAATGAGCCTAGGGGAGATAGAAAGGCATGCAAGAAAATTTGAACGAATGGATTGAAGGGGAAAGAAATGAATGTTGTTGTCTTGAGGTCAACATTAGTCCTTAAGAAATTTGCATTGGCTTAAAGTCTAGAAAGTTTGAGAGAAATAACTAGTTCTTGAATCGTAGTGACAAAAAACTTATTAGAATTGTTGAAGTGGTATTCATGCTTATGGTGGTTCCAAGAATTTCACGGCAACTTGGACAAGTTCCATAAATCCTTGAACACTTACTTGTATACCTTTTTGGAACAAGTGTTTTCCCTTTTGTTTGGTGATAAGCCCCAAAGGAAGATCATTCAATTGAATCGATATATTCCACCAAATTGAGGATGTAGAGAAGGGCATCCAACAAATTCATCACCAACAATTCACTGAAGGAAAATTCACCACTGGAGCAATTCACCGCTAGCAATTCACCGCCATGGAAAATTCACTGCCAGCAATTCGCTGCGCGAAAAATTAACCGCATTAATATTTTTAATAAAATCAAAGTTTTTGAAATATATATTAAAAAATATTAATGTGGTTAATTTTTCGCGCAGTGAATTGTTGGCGGTGAATTTTCCTTTGGTGAATTACTGACAATGAATTTTCATAGTCATAGAGAAGTCAAGACCATATTTACAAAATTGGTCATAACAAGTCAAATATTGAGACAACTTTCTATGCCTTCCAAATACTATTGAAAGGTGTAGAACTCTAATTTCTTAGAGAAATAGATAAGAAGAATCTTATATCTCCACAACAACTCCTTTCAAGGACTATCAATAATGGTAGGCTAAATTCAAAAAGGAACCAAAGAGATCTAAGGAGCCTTACCTTCCACGGCACACACAATCCACTAATAATGAGTCATCCTCCTTGAGAGTATGGGTTAATAATGTCGAGGTCATATTATCTTTTGGTTAAATATATCAACTATGTTGGAAAATCCAAAGCAACTGATTGTTTGGAAAAATTTAAATCAAAGTTCTTTTAAATTGGTAATTTTTTTTGTATAAGAAAAGATTTTGATTTCAAATAATCAAATACAACACCACCTAAAAGTTCTATCAAATAATTGATATGTATAGTTTTTTTGGTCAAGTGCTACACATTTATATATATATTTAGAGACATTAAATGTTGATTATCAAGGTGGAGAAAGATTGCAAAATGAACTTAAATAAGTGTATACAAATATGAAATAAGTAGATTAGCCTTTAGCCTTAGTGTGAAGAAAGAATGAGAGAGAGATAGAAGAATCATAACACATGCAAGGTAGATTTACGTGGAGAAACCCCGAAGGGAAAAAAACCCACCACCAAAAGAGAGGCAAGTATATTACTAATAATCTGAAATATTACATGTAGCAACAAACTTCTCTTATCAATCTCTGTAAAATTCAGTAGCACCCTGTTACCTTGCAAACCTGCAAAATTGAATTGAATAACTCTAGCTCAAGGCCCCAATTTAAAGAGATTTGTGAGGATGAAAACCACCATGGTTTCACCAAACAATAGGCAGAAATACCACCTATAAAAAATCACACCTCCCTCCTTGAAATGGTAAAAAAATACCAAAAATAGTCTCTTACAAATGCTCTTATAGCTATCATAAGGCATATCTCATGCATGGGCGCCTGGGGTCTAAAAATAGCATATTTTGTCATAGGGAATCTGTTATACTGTCATAGCATCTTATGACAACTGTCATACATGTCATAAATGCTCTTACAACACCCTATTTTTACCCAACAACCTCATTCTAGAAGATCCCAAAATGGGATGCCTAGCTATTTTGTCCTTTTTCCAAAAGGACAAACGGTAACAGTAACACTGCATTTACATTGTCTCTTTCACCACCGTTGGTCAAACAGTTTCACCTCTTATGGGTAAATGTACAAAACAATTTAGGAGAATAATTAATTAAAGGATTTACAAGGTTAATGGCACCTAAATCCTAGCATTCTCCCACTTGACATCATACATTGTAAATTACACCCATAGAGATACAATTACATAGAATCAAGTACAGTGATCAAGGCCCATGGCCTTCCTACACCAAGAGAACTTATCTGTGGTGATTGGCTTCGTAAGAGAATATGCAACATTATCCAAAGTGTCAACTTTTTCAATCAAGACCTATCCATTCTCAACCATTTCTTGCACAAAGTGATACTGAACATCAACATGCTTAGTACGAGCATGATACATAGGATTTTTAGCCAAACATATGGCACTTTGACTATCACATCCGATCCTCACTATCCTGCAATCAAAACCAATACCATTACCAAGTCTTTGTAACCAAACTGCCTCCTTAGACGCATGTGTAGCAGCCATATACTCTGCTTCAGTGGAAGATAAAGCAACTGGAGCTTGTTTCCTACTCATCCAACCCACTGCACCTCCAAACAAAGTAAACACATAGCCACTAGTGGACCTTCGACTTTCCAAGTCACCTACCCAATTTGCATCAACAAAACCTTGTATTTCTAATGACTTATCAACATTATCAGTACCACGATAAACCAAACAATAATCAAAGGTGCCTTACAAATATCTAAATACCCTTTTAACAAAAGTCCAATGTTCTTTACCAAGGTTAGACATAAACCTGCTTAGAACTCCCACTGCTTGGGCTATATCTGGTCTAGTACAAACCATTGCATACATTAAACTATCAACAACACTAGCATAAGGAACTTTAGACATTTCATCAATATCATCATCTGATTCAGGACACGTGTCTAAATTTTAGTACCAACAGGAAATGGAATATTTACTGGTTTACAGTCCTGCATATTAAACCTCTGCAAAATAGTGTTAACATACTTACTCTGACTTAACCAAATATTTATGTGAACCCAATCCCTAATGATTTCCATCCCAAGAATATATTTAGCAACCCCTAAATCTTTCATATCAAATGTGCCAGAAAGCTAAGATTTAAGTTCCCTAATCATTTCCTTATTGTTACCAATGAACAACATATCATCCACATACAAGACAATAATCAATATCTGATCATTAATAACTTAAAAATAAACACAATGATCCTCTTCACTTCTAACAAAACCCAACTTTAATGCAAAGGAATCAAACTTCTGGTACCACATCCTAGGTGACTGTTTTAAACCATATAGAGATCATTTTAACCTACAAACCAAGTGTTTTTTTTCCTTTCACAACAAAACCATCAGGTTGTTGCATGTAAATTTCCTCTTCAAGATCCCCATGCAAGAAAGTAGTTTTAACATCCATTTTTTCTATTTCTGAATCATAAGTAGCAACAATGGATAAAAGGAATCTAATAGAAGTTAACTTAGAAAAAGGAGAGAATATTTCACCAAAATCAACTCCCTCTCTTTGGGAGTAGCCCTTGGCCACTAATATGGCCTTGTATCATTCCAACTTACCATTTGCACCAAACTTCTTTTTATATACCCACTTACAACCAATGGCCTTTCTTCCTTTGGGAAAACTAACAAGATCCCAAGTGTCACAATTTTCCAAAGACATCATCTCATCCTACATGGCTTGCATCTAAGACTCACATTGTTCTGAAGATAGAGCCTCCCTGAAAGATCTAGGTTCATCATCAGTACATAACAAAGAAAATTTACAACAAAAATCAAGTGGGCTAACCCCTGTCAACTGGATTTCATTGTCTTGTGGACCTTCTCAAAGATGGAGTAAGAGGTTCCTCCTCATGTTCATCCTCATTGTTTTCAACTTCTTTTATTACAACAGATTCTTCAAAACTCTCTTCTTCTTCTCCATCTTCTTGTACATCTCTATGTTCTTCCACATGTGCATCTTCTTGCTTAGTTTCAAAATGCACTATTTTTTACTTTTCCTTTGGTTGCTCATCTTCAAAGTTAGCTCTAAATTCTCTAAAAATTACATCTCTAGAAAATATCATCTTTCGTGTTAGTGGATTCCAAAGTTTATAACCTTTAACATTTTCACCATAACCTACAAAGATGCATTTCTAAGATTTGGGATCCAATTTAGACTGCTTCTCTTTAGGTACATGAACAAAAGCCTCACAACCAAAGACCCTTAAAAATGTGAAACTGGAGGCTTTTTTGTTGGAAGTGGATTCACTCTGAGAGGGGGGGTGAATCAGAGTGGAGTGACTTTAACTTTTAACTTTGAAAGCATAATGAAACTTTTACTCAGTTAACCCAAAGAGACAGTTTTGATTAAGCAAGTGAGCATTAACACTTTAGATCAGATTGACATGAGACTTGACTAAAATTTGCAACCCATATTAAAAGCATCATATGATATTGTTCAAATAAATCTTTATGAACAATCTTGTTGTGCTTTATCAATAGAACTATAAAACTTCATAATATGCAACTTTGACCTACTTATGACAGACTTTTGAGCATTCATATAATGAGCACAGAATGCAGAAGTTAATTCACCTTATGAAAGACATTTTGCATCAGATTTGCACAATCTAAATTTGTATGACAGCTTGAGAAAATTGACTTTAAACTTTTAAATAGCCTTAAAGTATCAAAGCATTCACCAACTGAATGAGCACAATAACATAAATGACTGACAGAAAGAGTATGCAAGATAAACATAAATCACACAAATGAGAGACAGAAAGATTGTCGAGTGGAAAACCCTCCTGGGGTAGAAAAACCACTCCTAAACTGCCTTACTAGCTTAATTTCAAAACCACTGCTTACAATTCCTTATAGGCTAATTTATGAGCACCAACTCAAGGAGCACCAACCCCTCATTTAGAGACACCAATCTCAAGGAGCACCAACCCCCTTTTTTTTCAGTAAATCATACAATGATACAGAGGATCTCTTTGTTTCCCTTTTTGTTTCATACTTTTCTCATTGTTCTTCATCCTTAACAATTAACTCTCACTTTTTTGTTTTTATACTATTTCTCATGATACTGTTCAAAACAGTTAACACTCTATGTTTTCAAAAAAATTCAGCATAAAGGATAATACGCTATGTCTCATACTCAAATAGTCTCTCCACACCTGTGTCTTTTTCTTTTCAGGTTTTTTAGTAATGATAAAGCCCTAATCTCTCTATTTTTGTCTCTTTACAGATTACATCATTACATTCAAAGAAAATTACAACTTTTTGTTATAGCTAAGACTGTTTTTACAAAAACAAAAAGCAAAGGTGAACTTTTTGTTACCAAACTTCTATCGAGCAACAATGCCAGGTGTTGCAGTGTCCCTGAGAGATAGACTTTTTAATTCTGACAATAATAGAACAATAGTATTCAAAAATAGAGGTGACTGAACTTCTTTTCTCCACAAGCGGCCTACACAGGCAATGCTTATTCAAAACTGTAAAACACATCTATTAAATTCATGAATAATATCCATTTTACCCTGTCTATAACAACAATGTAACCGAAAACAAATAATCATGCATTTAACAGCAGTTACCAACGACTCCAGGAAAGGTACTGAAGAATTTTGAAGCTTTCAAGATGACCCACAAACTCAAAAACACGTTTCATAAAATTGATATGATAACCTTCAAAAAATGCAGTCAAGATTTGGGGAAAACATTTCAGAGTTAGCCATAAAATGAATAGACTCATTTTTCACCTCTTTTTTTTGTAGCATAAAAAACTTCTCTCAAAATATCCTTGCCTGAGAAGTAATAGTTCTGCAAAGCAAACTAAAAGATAAATACCTATGAAGGCCAGAGATGAATTCGCCATGATCAATTTACTAGATCTGCGAAGTGACTGAGCAGTCCAAGCTCTTTCCCCATTCGAGCTTCCACCTGATGGCAGGAGACTAACAGGTGAAATGATCATTGTCATTGTCTTTCTATCTTTCGTATACGCTATCAAAGTTTAGTAACCCTGCAGATTTCTCAATGAAACGACAGAAAGAAAACTGTCATGATGACGGCTAGAGTAGGGTTCCAAACCCTTCGAGCAACAGAAATAATGTTTTGACCTAAACTTCCAAAACAAACACATCGTAATCCTTTGCAAAGAATGATATTCATTTGGAGTCCGAGACGACTATCATTAATAAATCAAAAAAAAAGTCAATGTATCATTTGATATCCAGTTTCTTACTGCACATCTGTGGTCTCCCTTCGAACAACCCGCGGTATAGCGGTGACTCCTTTCTTACCACTAATTGTTTCCATTGTGCTACCGCGGTTACACTTCTGACAGCCCGTGGTATAGCGACAACTGTCTTGCTTGCCGCTAGCTGCTTCCTCCGCACTACCGCGGTTACCTTTTTGAATGATCACAGTGTACCGGTAGCTATCTTGCTTGCCGCTAACCATTTTCACTGCACTACCGTGGTTTCCCTTCTGACAGCCCGCAGTATAGCAGTAGTTGCCTTGCTTGTCGCTAACGGTTTCCACCGCACTACCACGGTCACTGGATTAACTGCCAGCAGTAGCGCGGTAAGACCTTTGAAGTCTACGGTCTTACCAAAGTCAATAATGCCGACAAAAATCAATCTCATAATAACTTTTCAAATCCGGGGAAAATCAATGACTTGCATGTGGACAGGCATTATAACATATGACTGTTTTAGACAGTGTGAAAATATCAACCAAGAAAACCTTTGAAGAGTATTGTTATGACAACATTACTCATCACATTCTGATTTCCAAATGATCAAGGCTAGGTCACATCCAATGTGACATTAAAATATTAACCAATTCCTTTACCTGTTGTTGACCTTTAGGCACAAACAATAGACCCGATTCAAATGCTAATGAGAGGTCAAACTTTATACCTTTAATCAAAGCTGATTTGCCATCATATTAAAATCCAATGTCATATAGTGTGCCAAAGATAGTATTCAATGACTTATGAGGTATAATGAAGGCAAATGTTCAAGTTAAATTCAATATGCTTTTCACCCAAGCCTATATCAGTTGTTTAAGGAAACTCGATAGGGTTTTCTTAAAACATGAAAACCACCTGCATTTTATAACTCAAGTACCAAGAACTAGAGACCATTACCTGAATATGGGAGCATTAACTTGTAACCAAGATTGTTGCAAATGATACCAAATAAAAAATGTGCCAATCAAATGCCATAATAAGACCAGACTGTGAAGTGCCTAGGCACCAACCTAGGGCAGTTTTGACATCAAGGACAAATTCCATAGACAAAGTTAACAAACTCCCCCTTTGTCCTTGATGGCAAAAATCTGAGCCATCTGAACCACCATTTTCTCCCCCTTTTTGTCACAAGGACGAAGGAAGAAATTTGTGATATACAACAACCATTTTCTCCATGAAATACAACAACTAATCAGTACCCAATTGTAGATATAACAAGAATGCAGCAAAAAATGTAGACCCAATACCATAAGCCAAGTGAATCAAAAAAAAATTATGGTGCTTGGTGAAGGTAAGAATATGTGCCATTATGATCACCAAAACACAGAATAGAAAACAATGAACCAATACTTTCAAGTACCTTTGTTTTGATGGGGATGTAGAGGAATCCTCTTTTTAAGAACCAATACCGTGGTCACTTGTTATAGAAATTCGTACCTAAAACAAATAATGCCCATGCAAAACTGTGACCTGTAACATAAACTGAATTCATGATCCTGAACAACCTGTAGCATAATTTTCACTGTCAATCCAAAAAAAATATAAGCAACTGCGAAGGAGAAATATGAATAGGAAGCATGAATATCTTGAGAAATATGATCTATAAGTTGCCACACCATGAATGCCAATGGATATCAACATAATGTCATGAATTTAAATAAATCTATCAATCTCAAGTTTGACATCAAGAGAAAACCAACATCATAAGGCTGAAAATCATAACATCATTGTACAACCACTATCCAAGTCACTTGTCAGAGATTCATACCCAAAACTGCACACCAAGGCCAACTGTTCCACCTTTTGGTCATATTAAACTTCAATCTCCATTGTCAACTATAAACACACTGTTACCAGTATGAATAACCATGCACAAATGCATATCTTGTTGTAATGAACATATGGTCAAACATCAGTACCAACATATAAAAATTAAGTGTATTCCATGAAACATGTGAACCAAGAACCAATTGTTCATAGTATGTACCACCCATTTATGTAAATGTGTCACCAAAGCCAGTATTGTTACCAAAAACATCTAAAAGCCAAACAACCAATGAAACCAACTGCAAATACAATTAGAGCAGCAAACAATGATAAGCAAGTTGTAAGAGAGCAACCATAGAACTGAGATCCCCCTACAAAGAAGCTTCACAAAAAGAACTCCTTTTTGATTCGTAAAACACCATTTCTTTTCTCAAGCTTATTGAAAAATGTGCCAATTCTTCAATCAGAGACTCTTTATCAATGATGCAATAACTTACTGCACATTTCTCCATGATCATAATGAAACACAGTATGATGATCAAATTTATTGGAAAATGAAACACTTAAGTATACTACTGCCAAACCAGATTTATATGCATCAACAAGCAAGTAGATACCATTGTATATTCAATACTTACTTAAGGAACTAGTAGTAAGATAATTAGGCCAACATATTTTCATTGCAACAAACCTTGTACTTCATAATAACATCCTTTACCAGAATAACACAAAGCAACCAAATTTGTAGCATACAGTCCACTACATAAGTCTCAAGTCACAAAACCATCAGTATCACGTAATAATCAACTGTCAAAAATGCCATACCAGCAACCACAACTCCAGAAAATTGATTTTATAGCAACTACTTAGTATGTTGTTCATGTTTTCCAAGCACAACACTGCAAAACTTAGCATTTACTGTTAATGTTTTTCAACTAATTGCCTTGATCATCCTTTCAATTAAGACCTCAAACAATTCACTGTCTTAACATGCTCTGTTGCAGAAATATCATTCATATAAAACAAGGCACTGAATTTTATCAAGTTATTGTTAGATATGGTTTCAATGCTGCAACAAGTCATGTGAGAATTCGTCTTCTTACAGAATGATGATATAAATGAATCATAGCATTAAGACAGTTATCATCAACTCATTGTCACTATTATTCCCAGCATAGACAATTAAAAAATATGTGTCTTGCATTTTGATGATAAATAGGTTATGACACAACAAGATTCTACTTCCTTTTGATATCAAAGGGGTTTTATTCAAAAATGCATTAATCATCTCCCCCTATCTTCATACTGCCTTTCAAATGATTAGAAATGATTCTTGTGCAGCATGCACAAGATTTAGTTCTTCCTTTTTCTTTTCTTGCTTTCTTCTCCATACTTGTATAGGTTGTGTCTTCTCCTTACTCACGATATTCTTTTCCTTTTGTTTGAATATGTAGTCCCTAGATGGCTTTATAAAACTTTTCTTACACCACTATGCTTTGTGTCCAAACCCATTACACATATAACATATAATAGTGTTGTCTAGACCATAGTGAGAAGAATTTCTTCTAGGCACATTGTATGAACCTCTCTTGACATATCTCTCATGACTATGAGTTTTATTCATCCAACAATTTCTTGCTCTATTTCCATAAGCATTACAACAATAACAATAGCCATGAAATTGAGAGTGGTTATACCTGATAAACTGAGATATTGATGGTCTTTTTGTCCTAACCCATTTTTCTTTTGTCTAAGCAGCAACAATATGGTGACTGAGATCAACCTTCAATCTTGGTGTTTTCTTGGCTATAAATGACTTTCCATCTGCAATAGCAAAAACTGTTTCATGTTTAGATTCTTCTGCAAAGCTTTGTCCAACTTCATATCCCACTCCTGTAGGATCTTTAAAATGCTTTTGTCTGCCAATCATCTCATTCAATAAATTAGTACTGCAATCAAATTTCTGATTTTTATCCAATTGAACCTTAACAGTTTCAATCTCGTTTCTTAATGCAACTACTTCTCCTTCAAGTTTTAGACATTCAGTCTTTTTAACTTCCAAATCTGACCTTACAACATCTTCTATCCTTTTACATTCTTCAATTTCAATTTTCTGACTAATAATCAAATCATCTTTAAGAGTTAGTTCTTTTAACACAAAATCATTATCTGAACATCTCTTAAATGAGGCAACCTCATTTTCCAGTTTATTACATAATTCATTCTTGTCTTTTAACTTGGCTTCTAATCCCTCTTCATTCTTTTTCTTATAACCATTTGGGCTTTCAGTAATTCAATTATCTTTTTATCATCATTATGAGCTTGTATTACAACTTTATTGACACTGACACTTTCCTTTAAGCGTACTTTAAGATCCTAGTTTTCTTTTCTAATCCTCCTAAGCTCATCTAAGGCAGCAAGCAGTTCTTCCTCCAAATCAACTTCAAACTCATCACCTTCACAATCCTTTTCGCCAAATTCTTGTTCAAAGTCACTTACTAAGTGATATTCTTCACCAACTACAAGATCACTTTTAGTATTAACTGGCAGGGGTAATTCTTGAGACAAAACTTCACTGGACTTGGTAGAGGTTGATTTATCAATTGTTTTCTTGACATAAGTAGCTTTCTTTTGACCTTTGTTTCTTTTGCACTTAGCCATGACGAATACTCCATGACACACAAAAATAGACTTCCAAGACCAGAATCAATCCTAGGTTTGAAACCTAATGCAGGACCCTACACTTTGATACCACTTGTTGGAAGTGGATTCACTCTGAGAGGGGGGGTGAGTCAGAGTGGAGTGATTTTAAATTTTAACTTTGAAAGCATAATGAAAATTTTACTCAGTTAACCCAAAGAGACATATTTGATTAAGCAAGTGAGCATTAACACTTTAGATCAGACTTACATGAGACTTGACTAAAATTTGCAACCCATATTAAAAGCATCATATGATATTGTTCAAATAAATCTTTATGAACAATCTTGTTGTGCTTTATCAACAGAACTATAAAACTTCATAATATGCAACTTTGACTTGCTTATGACAGACTTTTGAGCATTCCTATAATGAGCACAGAATGCAGAAGTTAATTCACCTTATGAAAGACATTTTGCATCAGATTTGCACAATCTAAATTTGCATGACCCACAAACTCAAAAACGTGTTTCATAAAACTGATATGATAACCTTTAGAAAATGCAGTCAAGATTTGGAGCAAACGTTTCAGATTTAGCCATAAAATGAATAGACTCATTTTTCACCTTTTTTTTTGTAGCATAGAAAATTTGTCTCAAATTATCCTTGCCTGAGAAGTAACGGTTCTGCAATTGTAGACTAAAAGATAAATACCAGTGAAGACCAGAGATGAATTCGCCATGATCAATTTACCAAATCAGCGAAGTGACTGAGCAGTCTGAGCTCTTTCCCCATTTGTGCTTCCACCCGATGGCAAGAGACTGACAGGTGAAATGACCATTGTCATGGTCTTTCTATCTTCCTTATACATTTTCAAAGTTCAATAACCCTGCAGATTTCTCAATGAAACGGCTGAAAGAAAACTATCATGATGACGACTAGAGTAGGGTTCCAAACTCTTCGAGCAACAGAAATAATGTTTTGACCTAAACTTCCAAAACAAACACATCGTAATCCTTTGCAAAGAATAGTAGTCATTTGGAGTCCGAGAGGACTATCATTAATAAATCAAAAAAAAGTCAACGTATCATTTGATATTTGCTTTCTTATCGCACAGTTGTGGTCTCCCTTCGGACAACCTGCAGTATACCGATGACTCCTTGCTTACCGCTAACTATTTCCATCGTGCTACCACGATTACACTTTTGACAGCCTGCGGTATAGCGGTAGTTGTCTTGCATGCCACTAGCCGCTTCCTTCGCACTACCACGGTTACCTTTCTGATTTCTTACGGTGTAGCAGTAGTTGTCTTGCTTGTCGCTAACCGTTTTCACCACACTACTGTGGTTTCCCTTCTAACAGCCCACAATATAGTGGCAGTTGTCCTGCTTGCCGCTAACAGTTTCCACCGCACTACCACGGTCATTGGCTTAACTGTCAGCGGTAGTGCGGTAAGACCTTTGAAGTTTGCGATCTTACCAAAGTCAATCATTCCATTAAAAATCAATCTCATAATACCTTTTCAAATCCAAGGAAAATCAATGACTTGCATGCCAACAGGCATTATAACATATGACTGATTTAAACAGTGTGAAAATATTGACCAAGAAAACCTTTGAAGAGTATTGCTATGACCACATTACTCATCACATTCTAATTTCCAAATGATCAAGGCTAGGTCACATCCAATGTGACATTAGAATATTAACCAATGCCTTTACCTGTTGTTGGCCTTTAGGCACAAACAATAGACCCGATTCAAATGCTAATGAGAGGTCAAACTTTATACCTTTAATCAAAGCCGATTTGCCATCATATTAAAATCCAATGCCATATAGTGTGCCAAAGATAGTATTCAATGACTTATGAGGTATAATGAAGGCACATGTTCAAGTTAAATTTAATATGCTTTTCTCCCAAGCCTATATCAGTTGTTTAAGGAAACCCGATAGGATTTTCTTAAAACATGAAAACCACCTGCATTTTATAACTCAAGTACCAAGAACTAGAGACCATTACCTGAATATGGGAGCATTAACTTGTAACCAAGATTGTTGCACATGATACCAAATAAAAAATGTGCCAATCAAATGCCATAATAAGACTAGACTGTGAAGTGCCTAGGCACCAACCTAGGGCAGTTTTGACATCAAGGACAAATGCCACAGACGAAGTTAACATTTTTACCCAACCACATTTCATAAGGTGTTTTATCAACAAGAGCTTTACAAGGAGATCTATTAATTAAATAACAAGCAGTACCAACAGCTTCTGCCCAAAAACATTTATCTAACTTAGCACTACTTAACATGCTCCTAGCTCTTTCCATTAATGTACAGTTCATTCTTTCTGCTACCCCATTTTTTTGTGGTGTGTAAGGTGTAGTCTTTTGCCTAACAATTCCCCACATGTTTGCAAAACTCATCAAATTCCTTAGAACAATATTCACCCCCATTGTCAGATCTCAATACTTTTATCTTATAATCTATTTGCTTTGTGAAAACTTTATATTTTGTATGCATAAAATAAATCCAAGTATATCTTGAGTAATCATCAATGAAGGAAACATAATAACAAGATCTACCCAAAGAATTTGTATCCACTGGACCACATACATCTGAATGAATTGATTCTAACAATCCATTAGCTTTATTAGTTCCTTTAGGAAATGATGACCTGTTTTGTTTACCAAACACATAGTCCTCACAAAAATCATTTTTACCAACAAAATAATCAGAAATATCGTCTACTATTTTCTTATCAAGTATGGTCCTAAGACCTTTTTCACCAATATGACCCAATCTATGGTGCCAAAACATACATGCATTTTTAGTGCTAGTTACAAAAAGTAGAGGCATGTAGCGTAAACAAATTCCCTATTTGAGATCCTCTAGCAACCACCAAACTTCCCCTTACCATCCTACAACCAGACTTGTCAAATGTCACATGCATTCCAGTATCATTCAGCTTGGAAACCAAAATTGAACTTTTTGTAAGACTTGGAATACGAAAAAACATTATCAAGGATTTTAACCCTCCCATCACTGAAACGCAACTTTACCTTTCATTTACCGATAATCTTTTGTGACCTATCATCACCCATGAAGAAATATCCTCCATCATATTCTTTGTGTGTAGAAAATCGCTCCTTATGAGGAGTCATATAGAAGGAAGCACCTGAATCAATAAGCCAAGAATCATTACAAACTGTCTTAGCTGAAATAATCAGAGCATCAGAATCACCGTTTTCAGAGGACTTTTTTGTGGAGGAATCTACATTCTTTTTTCTTGTTTCTACATTCCTTCTTCACATGTCCTCATTTACCATAGTTCCAACACTTCACTTTGCTCTTTCCAAGGGTCTTAGATCATCCTTTAGACTTATCCTTCTTATCCCCTTTAGGCCCTTTCTCTTTGGACCTACTTTGCACATGCAAGGCATCTTGGGAGCCACTATGCATGGTCTTTCTCCTCATCTCCTCTGAAAGAAGTATGGGAATAATATTATCCATCTTAGGTTTTGCACCACCACTTGTAGCAACAATTAAATTTTCCCAAGATTTCGGTAAAGAGAAAATCAATAAAATGCATTTATCCTCATCTTTTATTTTAACATCAATAGATGCAAGCTAACTTATAATCAAATTAAAAGCATTCAAATGTTCAACAATAGAATCACTATCCTTCATCTTTAATGAATATAAACATCTTTTGAGATACAACTTATTAGAAAAACTCTTAATTTGGTAGATTTCACCTATCTTCCTCCAAAGCTTGTATGTCGTGTCTTCTGAAGAGACATTCAAGAGGAAAACTTCAATAAGAGACAATCAAGTGGTCCCTTGAGCCTTCTTGTCTAACTTCTTCCAATCTTCATCCGACAAGGTTGAAGTAGATGGCTTCATATCAACTGAAACTGGTAACCATTGATCTCTCTCCTCAAGGAGATCTTCCACATCTCGTAACTAGTACCATTGAACTTCTCAATATCTTGATAAGAGGTGGAGGCCATGGTATACAATCTTTCGCAAATTTGCAAAACCCACAATACAAAAGCTCCCACTCCAACAAAAAACCCTCAACATTTAAAAGGAAAGTGTCCCTTCCTTAATAGAACTGTTAACTCTAATACCAAATGTTGATTATCAAGGTGAAGAAAGCTTGCAATATGAACTTAAATAAGTGTATGCAAATTTGAAATAAATAGATTAACCTTTAGCCTTAGTGTGAAGAAAGAATGAGAGAGAGAGATAGAAGAATCATAACACATGCAAGGCAGATTTATGTGGAGAAACCCTGAAGGGGAAAAACTCCACCGCCGAAAGAGAGGCAAGTATATTACTAATAATCTGAAATATTACATGCATTAATAGACTTCTCTTATCAATCTCTATAAAATCCAGTAGCACCCTGTTACCCTGCAAACTTGCAAAACTGAATTGAATAACTCTAGATCAAGGCCCCAATTTAAAGAGATTTGTGAGGATGAAAACCACCGTGGTTTCACCAAACAATAGGCAGCAATACCACCTAGAAAAACTCATGCCTCCCTCCTAGAAATGGTCAAAAAATACCAAAAATAGCCTCTTACAGATTCTCTTATAGCTGTCATAAGGCATCTCTCATGCATGGGTGCCTGGGGTCTAAAAATAACATATTTTGTCATAGGGAATTTGTCATACTGTCATAGCATCTTATGACAACTTTCATACATGTCATAGATGCTCTTACAACACCTTATTTTAAACCAACAACCTCATTCTAGAAGATTCCAAAGTGGGATGCCTAGCTATTTTGTCTTTTTCCAAAAGGACAAATGGTAACGGTAACACTACATTTACATTGTCTCTTTCACCACCGTTGGTCAAACGGTTTCCCCTCTTATGGGTAAATGTACAAAACACTTTAGGAGAATAATTAATTAAAGGATTTACAAGGTTGATGGCACCTAAATCCTAACATTAAATGCATATTGCTTAACCAAGAGTGTTGTTTATATTGTCTTGAAAACTTTCATAAATAGGATAATTTTAGAGATTTTTGATAAATTTATTCTATATATAAAGAAAGAATGCTAAAAAGGACAATGTACACTATAAATTTTATATTTATAAATCACTTGAAAATCTTAGAATAATTTTACTATAATGTACAATTGCAACAGATATCAAAAATTTTGAAAATACATTTCACAAAACAACTTCAACGATTAAAAACGTGATTGTTCAAAATGTTGGCTTGAGTGAAACAAATACGCAAAGACAAACAAACTCAAACAATTCTGAATATAACTAAATATGACCACATTTGGTACATGAGATTCCATGGAAAACAATAAAAGTATTGAATTGTACCCAATCATACCCACACCATTTTAGCTTGTGTAATATAATATAATTGAATTTTATTTGCCATCTTTGAATAAATTATCATTTATGTGGCAATGTCTATTCAAACATCAAGATGCAAATTAATTGAAATTTAAAAATACTGATTTTTAATTAATTAATAAAGATAGTTAAAAGTGTATCCTAGCGTCTGGATAGACAGTACGATTTATGTCCGAGGGAAATGGTCATGGAGACGCAGTCGTAAGAAGAAAAAAAGTGTATCATTGTATCCTCGATAGTACAGGTCAATAATGCAAGGCCTCCTTGTCTCTTTGGCTGAATGTGATGACGAGGACTGGAATGAAGAGAATAAGGAAAGAAGAAAAGTTGGATCAAGCTTCGATAATTTTTCTAGCTATTAGTGGATCAGATCTAGGTTGTTTGTCCAAAAAGAGCAGGTGGTTTAGTGAGAAGTTCATGCCAGTGTGTCGGCTTCCCACCGTATAATGAGAAATGCGAGTGTTTCAGCTTCCCATTATACCAACCATACCAAAGTTACCTCGCTTGATAACTTTGATAAGGCGCCACAATGCTTTTGTAAATTCTTTCGAATGTTGAGTAAAGATTTTGTTTGAAGGGGATTTTTCTTTGTTCATGCGAGGTATTATTTTTAGGGAGCATTGTGCCTAATGTCTCCAAGAGAGGACAAGTCAGGGTGTCAAATCGTTATCCATGGGATGTCGCGTTCGCATCAGGCCACTACAGTTGATTGTACACTCTTGGAAGGCATCAAATCCAATGACACCACCAAGAAGAGGACACATCACAAGGAAAGAAAAATCACATCGTGGAGTTTTGTAAAAAGATGTCATCTATGTATGCCCCCACTTTAAAGTGGTTGCTAACACCATTGTTGCACGAGCAATTGCTTTAAATTAGCCAAGGATAGGTGAAAGAATACATAAGAGCTAACTTGAAAAGCCCTATAGCAAGTCATATGTATCCAAAGTGAGCTACGTCATGAAAAGGGATAGTATGTCACATCAAGTCATCTTAAGACATGTCGTCCACATCCCAAGCTTGCTCGTATATGTTCATGAGAAGTTAACGACAAGTCAAGTTTGACAACGACAAGTGGCATATGAGGATAGGGCTACTAAACCGCTTTGCCCCCACTTAGTGCAGGACAAGGGTGAGCCTGGGATGTGATGAGGTAAAAATAACCTCATCATAATGAAATCAGAAAAGCTTATTTTTACAAGCTCAATCCTAAGTCTGTGCCAATTTATTAAACTTTAGGAGGAATAATTGCTTATCTTTAAGGAAAATTATGCAAACTTTATTTCTTATGATCAATTGAGGAAATTTTCCAATACAGGTTTAATGGGTTGACTTGAGTGTTTTTGTAGGGAATAATCGGTCATCTAGCAGTTGTTACAAAATGTTGAGCCAGCACGTGCCTTAAATATGGTTGAAGATAGATGTTGCGAACTTGCTCCTGAATATTAGGCCGATGAATTGAAGATTTAATTACTGTTTATTTAATTTTTGTTACCAAAAACTTCATGGCTCGTCTTGAGCCTTCTTTATGTTTATGAGTTTTAAAGACATGGAAGTTAGTTAAAGTTGTTAAAGACTTTTTCAATGGCTATCCACGCCATCTGAAATCTAGGATTTAGTTATAATTTTTTCTATAAGAATGTAATTTCAAAAAGGATGAATAAGACTGAATAGTAACGTTATGTTTTTTACATGATCTTTGAATACTGATGAATGAAAGAACTGTCTTCAGTCAATTGCTAAATTGTTGAACTATGGATGATAACTGTTTTTAATGGAAGGACTCCATAACCTGTAGTTTATGTGATTTGAGAACGAACTGTTAACCCGCGAGCTGGCCACTCGAGGGAAGTTAGTTTAAATAGATAAGTACTTACTGTTATGCTGTTTTATTTGTTACATAGATAATTGTTCAGTAGAAACTCACTAAAATCTGTCAGTTGTTGAGTTTGAAGTTCCAAAGCACTTTTGTTTTTAATTAGTATGAGTTATTCGTTGTAGCTGTTAGAATCTTTTACTGTTTAAGAAAATGTTTTATGGTTTGTTTAGTTATTTGTCCACTTTTGTAGTTTATCAGCTAAAATTTTAAATGATTATGTTTAATAAGTGACAAGCAGCTTGGTTTGTTTTATGTTTTTAATACTCATACAGGAATTATTTGCAATTACTTTGCAAAATATACTACAATAAATCTATTATTATTTTACTTCCCTATGCTAATCTCAATTTATAACTTGAATTAATTTAAACTGATTTGTAATTCCAAATATTATTATTTTAATTAAAATGAAATGACGATATCATAAAACTGCATAATTTCAATTATTTCAATAATTTGACACTTCACATTTACAATTTCTATCTTTCAAATAAAATACCAAACCCAAAATTCTCCGCTATTTCCTACAAACTATTACGCTGCTAGGAATTCCTTCCATTCAAAGTCGGACAACCTATCAAACATTTCAACATGCCAAATATGCATGGAACGATATCCAAGAATAAAAACTAGGCAATTCAATGGTAGTACTGCATGTTCAAGGTGCATTTCAGAAAAAAATGGCAATCGCTTCTCAAGGTGGAACAACATGGACCCCAGTGATCAGCCTGCTTGTTTGCAAAACCTAACTCAGATCGAGGACATTCTTATAGCAAGAGTCAGCCATGTCCTCCAAGTTACTTATGCAAGAGGGGGCCAGTTAAAATATAGTGGCCACACTATTTGTTTTCCTCAGGATATTACTGTAATTGCAACTTATTTACCATGACATATAAACGACCTAGATATACTCATAGTTAACAAAAAAAATGTTGCTTCCCAACAATATAGCTTCTATGTTTGCAGATCACGTGTTCATGAGGCTTTACAGTATAAGATCTTTAATGAACCTTACTACAAAGATGTACAAATAGATGAGGCATCTCTCTTATGCTTGCCTCTTGCCTCCATTGACATCTCTGACCTTCTACATGCAACAACCTCAAATTTAGATCCCTCAAATGTATGTTTCATCGAAACAGATAATCCAGACGAAGAACAATTGCAAGATAATTTGCAAGCAACAACATCATTTGTGGCAAATATGCCCCCTGCCCATACAGAAGTGCTAGAAATGCGAACCTTGTTACAGTTAGGGGAAGGACGCCCCACTCCAACTATTGATTGGCCACAAGTTTCTTTGACACCCATCAATGAATACTGCATCGATGGGTTATTTTTTATGGCATTCCCCACATTATTTCCAAAGGGCACAATTGCATTCAACCAAAAAAATATGAAAGAGGTCAAGCTACATGAATATGCTCTCCATCTTCTGAGATACCATGATAATAGGTTCGGCCAACACCCACAGTTTAGATACTACATACTTAATATTCTCATGTGCCACCAAAGCCAAGCCACGGCTTCTGTTTTTGTTCAAAAACACTTGGAATGCAGCTTGCCAACAACAATACTTTCCTTACGCCAACGATTAAAGGACCTTCCCAATGACAAGCTTGTAGACTAGGTTATGCAGTTTGGATCAATAATACGTGGCACACGACCCTTTTGGACTCATCGTAGGGGGGAGCTATCAGACATGGTTATTCAGGTTGGTTGTCCGACTCTATTCTTTACCCTTAGTGCAGTAGATACAAAATGGCTAGACATACACAAAGTCATGCTGTCTATGGCACCATCAAATGCTACGGTTGTGACTCGATGGAGGATCCAAAATATAGTGCAAAACCCACACCTTTCTGCACTTTACATGCATCACAGATTTACTGCTTTCCGTGAAGAGGTTTTGGAAAAGCTCCTCTGCACAATTGACTACTGGTACAAGTAAACATGTTTCACATTGTTTTGTTTTAATCTATTCCATACATTGATTGCTTACTATTATCTCCACTCTCCAGGTATGAATGGTAGCATCGAGGTTCTGCACATGTCCATGGATTTGTTTGGCTCAAAGAAGCACCTGATATTGCCACACTACAATGGAATAATCTTGCATCAGTCCAAAATGCAATCAACTGCATTGACAAATATGTCTCTACATGGAACCCGCGCCCCCATCTAATATCAAATGAAAGGGTTCTACGATCTACCTTTGACAACCCATGCTTAATGGACACAAGAATGATTATGTTGTCCAACCCTTCACATGACTACAATGAACTACTCAACTGTGTTAAACGCCATACATGTTGTACCTTGAACACATGCTTGTGAAAAAAAGGAGCCACCTTTGAATGCCGGTACAAGGCCCCTTGGCCCATTCAAGCCACTTCAAGTCTTTCAAATGAGAGTGGCCAACCAAAGCACACCCCTGCTCGTAATGATGACAGAGTTAATCTTCACAACCCCACTATCCTCTCTATTTGGCGAGAAAATGTAGATTGTCAACATGTTCTCTCAATAGATGTAGTGCTCAAATATATAGCAAAAGCAGAAAGAAAATCTGAAACATATCATACAATGCTTTCTCGTATTTTGACTAGCTTTGATCCTGACAAGCCAACACAAATAGCTTTTAGGAAAATGCTTGTTGACAACCTTGTCGACCGTGATATTAGTGCCCAAGAAAGTTTCCACCTGTTATTAAAACTACCCCTTTGCCTGTCTAGTAGGATGTTTGTTTCTTTAAATGTAAACCAAAAACACTATCAACGCATTCCTCTCTCACCCACATCCACATCAACAAACACAGACTACATTGATGCATATATGAGTCGTCCTCTTTGTTTGGAGACAATATCACTGATTGATGTCACACAACAATGAAGCTTCAAAGCAACTCGCAAAACGAACCAATGGAAAGAGCGTACCACAAAAGCTATTGTTCGAGTATCCCCACACTTCACAAGCATTCTTGCAAAGGACGACCCAAGATTTCATGAGTTCTGTTGGAGTGAATTGCTTCTCTACAAACCATTTTGTAACATTGCATATGACTGTGGGTCATCCACCACTGAAATTGTTACTAACTGGGAGAGGTTGGCATGCACTTACCATCCATGGCATGTGCGATGCATTGCACCAGAAACAACCGCAGATCCAGACCCCAACACTCCTTCAAGCAATGATGAACAACCACAACAATGCAACCAATCCGAATGGCAATTTTTTTCAAGTGTACACCCAAGCCATCCATACCACCTTGACAAAATTGACATGTTGGGTAATCGTGGAATAGACCTTAACCATGATTGGGAGACTCCATCCATAAATCTACTATATCACACTTTGGCTACCAACTTCGTAGACACAAACCGCACAACATTTCAAGTCCCTCTTCCGCCCAATGTAAATAACCTACATGCCCTCTCATCAGAACAAAAAAAAAACTCTGGAATTAGTGTTGTCGCACCTATCCTCCAATACTTCCCAACCACCACTAAAAATAATTGTTCAAGGAACTGCAGGAACTAGAAAGTCACACTTAATAAAAAATATTAGGTCAACACTCAATGGTTCAGCTCCAAGCGGTCAGACATCGCTCCTACTTCCGGCACCTACAGGTGTTGCAGCTTTCAGCATTGGAGCATCAACAATCCATTCCACACTTCGCATACCCATCAAAGAGATGGCTCCCTTGCAAGTCCAAACACTAGCAAGCTTCCAAGATAAAATGTACTCCATTCGCTACATTTTGATAGATGAGATGAGCTTCATTAGTCCAAAGCTGCTAGAACGCATTGACATTCATTTGAGTGAAGCTTTCCTTGCACATATCCACACCCTGTTTGGTGGTCGTTCAGTACTGCTCTTTGGAGACTTGGGCCAGCTATCGCCAGTCAAAGACATTCCTATGTACTCTTCTACTTCATATGGTGGGACACTATGGCGGAGCTTCCAAAAAGTTATTACACTCAACAAAATATTTCGTCAAAGCGGAGAGGATCCGTCTCAAATTCTATTATGTGAACTATTGTACAATTTAAGGAAGGCTAAACCAACAATTGCAGATTGGCAATTACTAATGTCACGGTCGACCTCAGCACTAACATCCATAGAACAAGGTGCTTTCTTATCATCCATACATCTTTTTGCAACCAATGAAATGGTCTCGCTCCATAATAAGCGCATGTTGTTATTTTTAGCGCAACCTGTTGCCTTATCCACTACAGAGCAAACAGGGAGCTCATTACACTTCAATCTAGACGATGAACAACTTGAATCTAAAATCTTCCTGTGTGTCAACCAAAAGGCTATGCTATGTTGTAATCTTTGGACTGATACAAGCCTTATCAATGGTGCTCTTGGACAAGTCAAACAAATTGTCTATAAGGAGGGCAAAAAACCACCCCAACTCCCCTTGTTTGTTGTTGTTTGCTTCAAGCATTGCATAGGTCCTGCTTAGGATCCAAAAAATCCAACACATGTTCCTATTACCCCATTGAGCCGTGGTGGTCGACGCCAAATTCCACTTAAAATGGCATGGGCCTTAACCATCCACAAATCACAGGGCCTTACACTTGAAAGGGCCACCGTTGACATAGGCAACATTGATCGGCAAGGGTTGACATTCACAGCTATTTCTAGAGTCACTCACCTTGGAGGTCTTCGTATCCACCCTTCATTCACATTCCAAAGATACACACACATGCAACAAAGCCCTTACGTTGCACGTAGGATTAAAGAGGAGGCTCGACTGTTAGCACTTTCGACTTCAGTCACTTGACATTCTCAAAAAAAATTCACCCAAAAAATACATGTTAGTTCTATAATTCTTTAATCCTCTACCTTTCAAAGTCTACATTACAATTGCACACATAATTGTTCAAACAATGAGTATCCAATCTCCTCCTCACTTTCAACATTCACTTTGCAGGCCTGTCCCTTTCTATGCATAGCTCTGGAAATCGACTATTTAATCAATTCCCCCAATACAAAAGGTTTGCTATAAACTTGCTTTCTTTTTTAAAGTTTCACATCTATGGGAGGAGTTCAATTTGACTTGCATATTTCATCATGGCTAACTTGTTCCATATTCCTAGAAAAACAGGGGTTTGAACACACAGCTCAAACGCTAGACAACCGGTCTATCACCATCATATCCACCATCTTATATTGAAGCTATTGTTTGTACAAGACCTCTCCACTGCGAATTTCGTTCACATCGGTAAAACCTTCTCCCTTCTCTTCAATTCCTTTTGCTCTTCATTCCTCTCTAATTTATAGATAATTGCATCTTCCATTCAATTTTAACACACTCCTAAAGTAATTTACAGATAATTGCAAGCTCCTAAAATAATTTCACTTTGTAGTTTGAGTTTATTTTTAGTTTTTCAAATAAGATTTTTTTTGGGCCTGACTACCTTGTTTTGATAAATTTTAGGTTTGTTATTGCATTTGAAATACCAGTGTTTGTTTTCTTCTTTCAAAAATAAATTTCTTGACTTCACTTTTTACCAATGTTTGTTTTCTTCTTTCAAAAATAAATTCCTTGACTTCACTTTTATACTCCATTACAATTACAAATCTTGGCTTTACTTGTTACAAATACCATCATACAAAATGCCAAAATATTAATGTCATTTACTTTCTAGCTGTATGATATTTTGCTTAGTTAAAAATGTTATTATTTCAAAATTGTCATTTAGGCTTTTTACTCATTGGATTCTAGACAGTGTTCCTATTTGTTTAATAATCTGATTTCTTTCTCAAATTAATCATAATGCCTGTACCTGCTTTTTGGCAGGGATCAAATTTTAGATGGAATGGGAGGACAACATGCATATGATCCCCATTTATGTAGTGAGAGGAAGCACACAAAACAGGGACAGCTTGGTACATTTTGTTTATGTATCTTCATTTGTTCTTGTTGATTTACATAATACTTCATAACAATCTAAACAAAAAATATCTTTAATAGACTTTACGAAACTCCATAAAACTCCATAACGATATGAATAGCATGAAATTGGTCATTCTACGAAACTCTTTCTTGTGCTTTGGCTTCTCTCTAGAATAATGACTATATGCTGTCACATTTTCATCTCACCTACATATTTTAATGAGCCTCCTTTAAAAACCACCCTCAAAAAAATTCCTAAATATTTTGTTGTGTTCTATTTCAATATTACAGTTCTCTTCTTTTCTGGTTAATGAAGGCATTGGTTTTGTGGGTTTATCTGTGGTTGTTTCAATATATAATACTATTATAATAATTTTATGTTCATTTGGCAGTGTTACTTTTTAATGTATATCAGTTGCAGCTGAAGCTGTAAATACAACGGTTGCCAGAGCTATTTTCACGCACTGAACAGTACAGATCAAACATCTTCATATGTTAAACTTAATACATTCTCAAATTTTGGCCAATGTAGTGGTGCTTGTACTTTTAAGACCTACTGTCAAACCAAATATTATTTTATGGGATTGGCCTGACACAAACCAAATATTATTTATTGTTTAATGTATAGCAGCTGCAGCTGAAACTGTAAATGCAATGGTTGCCATAGCTATTTTCACAAAGTGAACTGTTCTTAGTGCTATTTTTTTATAGTTTTCTGACAATATTTTTAACAATTTAATGTATAGCAGCTGCAACTTAAACTGTAAATGCAATGGTTGCCAGAGATATTTTGATCTCCATCAAATCTTGCAGCTATTTTACATTTGAACATCTTCATATGTTAAACTTCCAATATACTGGTGCTTATTGAATTCTAAAGTGATATTTCCTCACAATTTTCTACAACTATACTTGTTCTTTTACTTTCCAAAATTACACTATGCTAAATTTATTAACTAATTTGTAATTCCATATAATAATTTATTAAAAAAAAAATTTTACAATAACACATAAATACATAACTTTCACTTATTTAAAAAAAATAACACTTGACATTTCACAATTTCTATCTTTCAAATAAAATATCAAAAAATATATATATATATATCTCCATCAAATCTTCGGCGTACCCATTGCACACGAAGGTGCGATTGCTAGTTAATAAAGACAGTTAAAAGTGTATCCTGGCGTCTCGATAGACAGTACGATTTATGTCCGAGGGAAATGGTCATGTAGACGCAGTCGTAAGAAGAAACAAAGTGTATCATTGTATCCTCGATAGTACGGGTCAATAATGCGAGGCCTCCTTGTCTCTTTGGCTGAATATACCGACTTTTTGGAAAAGTTCCAAAGCAAGTAGGTACCAACTGTTTGGGAAATTGCCAAGCAAAGGGCTTTCGAATCGGTGTTTTTAATTTGAGCGACAAAATATTTCAATTCTCAAAGAATTAATACATTAAAAGCAGTTAATGGTTGAATATCTATTTAACTGGGCCTCCAAATATGTACATATCCCACGTCATGTCAGAGTACCAGGGTGGAATAAGAACGGCTGATTACACAATACTAGAAAGAGGGCTTGCTTAGCCACTAATGCCATCCTCTTTCTATATAAGTATCGTGGCAAGGCCTTCCAATTCATTCCTATCTAATCAAATTTTCTCTTTCGATTTCGTTTCATTTCTATCTAATCAAGCTAACTTATATTGTTTCACAAAGTTGCCTGGTCAGAAGCCTCTTTGAAGATTAGTCCAGCAGGTGAGAATTGGGAATACCCAAATTAATTCTGCCTCCTCAGAAGCCACTTTGAAGCTCAATCTATTAGGTAAGAATTGAAATAATCCATATTAATTCTTTACCTGATCAGAAGCCACTCTCCTGAAAATTGAGAATACCCACAATAGTTCTTTACCTTCATCTGCTCAATTATATTGTGTGGCCGTGAAAAGATGACTATTGGTATCCCTTCGCCTGCGAAAGGAAAGGAGAGGAAGGTTTTGAAAACAGAGAGGAGTCCCCTGCTGCCCAAGAAGAGCGAAGATGTGGAGGGGGTGCATGATGGATTCAATGGCGCATCCTTCACTGGGGCAGTGTTTAATCTGTCGACCACTGTGGTGGGGGCAGGGATAATGGCGCTCCCTGCCACTCTCAAGGTATTGGGGTTGGTGTTGGGGATATGCCTCATTGTGCTTGTGGGCCTGTTGACTGATGCTTCCATTGAATTTCTGCTAAGGTTCAGCAAGGCTAGTAGGGCGGCTTCTTATGGTGGTATCATGGGAGACACCTTTGGGAGAATGGGGAGGATGCTGTTGCAGATGTGTATTACTGTTAATAACTTTGGAATTCTAATTGTCTATATCATCATTATAGGTATGCCTCATATTGTTTCCTTTTGTTTTTAAGATTCTGTAATTGAGGGCTTCTGTCGCTGGGGTTGCTTGGAATATAGAATCAATAAACCATAGTTTGAGAGTTTCCAGAGGTCGGTCTTTAACTCTCCTGTTTCAATTATGAGTGAGCCATAAGTAATTTGAGGGTGAGACTTGACCGCTCATAAAACAAAGCAAAGAATGTACAGAAAATGTCGTTTATTTACTGGTCAAACGCCTAATTTAGCCCAGTCTTTTGCAGAGATTTTCGCCGAATGGTTGTGGGTTTCCATCTTGTCACGTCCAAGAGTTTCATAGCATGGACAAACCCAATTCCATTCTGGAATACTGACTTGTCTTTTCTTGTCCGAGAGTTTATTAGCGGTGGATGCACCCCGTTCTATTCTCGAATACCCACTTGTCTTGGCTATCTTTAAAAGCTTTAAAATGATTAGTGAACCCGATTTCATTATCAAAAATACCTACCCCATTCTTGCCATGTCCAAGAGTTTTCTTGGCTTTGGATTAAACCAATTCTATGCTCAAATACCCACTTCAGTCCTGCCATGCCCAAGCGTCATTTGATTACAGAGGAACCCAGTTAGATCACCCACTTCAGCCTTGCCATGTCCAAAAGATTCTTGGTTATGTATTAGAACCCAATACCATGCTCGAATACCTCAGTTTTGCTTAGATATTGATGAATCCAATTTCATTCTTGAATCCATTTGAGTCGTTCCATGTCCAAGAGTGTATTTATTATTACTTACGGATGAAACCATTTCCATTCTCCAATTTACCTCTCTCTGCAAAATTGATTTTTGTTGCGACTCTGAGAATAGAACCAGAGCTACAGTAGCAAGCACCAAGCCACTTTGTCAATGTTGATATTCTAGGTCAGTGGATAAATAGATACATGTTGAAAATTTTATGCAGGCTGACTAGTCTTCTGTTACTCTCTATTTCAAATTTTAGATGAATTAGTCAAGTCTTTTGAGGTCTCAATCAAATTATGATATTATCTATGCCATATAATTTCTACTCTCCACATGCTATAATGCATCTTCCTTCCCAAGGTTATTGAAAAAATTATACCGTGCTTGGTCTTTAGGTATTTCATTTGCCTTTTTCTTTGGACATTGTATGTTTCTAGAGCTCTTTTAGAATTGTATCTAAGATAAGGTGATTTGACAAATATTGTAGATTTTGTTCGTTATGATTTGAACTTGGCTAGCTTTGTGGAAGTCCTTTGTGTTTTTTTAAGCTGGTTTTACACAGGAATCAAATGCTACCGCATTTGTTATGTGCTTGTATTGTGGTGGATTCAGCTGTTGGCACGATGATGCAGGTGACAGAGAGACTATATAGAACCTCGGAGAATCGCTCTGCTAAGTGAATTTTTGTTTGATTGCCAATAAAGTCTTAGAACCAAGGCAATTTGTATTCCTATGTGCTTTGCTTGTCATTCCTTCACATAAATCCCATGTTAATAACGCTAGAAATCACATATATTGGCTTTGTGGTATCTAGTAAATATTCTTCTTGGAGACTTAAGTTGGTGCATCTCCAGTTGAAAGCTTTCAAGATAAGGTGAACTGAACTGACAAATCCTGAATATGTAATTCATGTCTGTTGTACTCTTTTTTACAGCTATAGTTCACACAGTTTTGAGGATAAAGAAAATTCTTTGCCAATTAGATGACTGTGTTTCTTGGACAAAACCTTTTAAGTACCGCTTCCACCATTAACAATTGTATTGTCATTTACTCAGACATCTTATGAATAGCATACAAGTTCTTGATGTTGCAATTTATCTTCTTCCTTGATTGTTAGATGGATTATTTAATGGGGTATGCTCAAGATGGTACATTTCATGAGGTTTTCTCGAGGTTTCCTTCAATGGCTGACTACCTGGAATACTTCCCCTAATGTATTTTTTGGTTCATAAGTACAGACTAGTGTTGTGATTTTCTTTTTGGCATTAGAAGTTTTAGCAGCTCATGGAAGATTTATTGATCATGGGCAGGCGATGTGCTTTCTGGAACATCATCAAATGGTGTGCACCATGTTGGCCTATTTGAAGAATGGTTTGGAGTGCATTGGTGGAATGGGCGTACAGCTGTGATACTTCTAACTATGGTTTTTATTTTGAGTCCGCTGGTGTCTTTCAAAAGAGTTGGTGAGTGTCTCAACTATTAGATTGGCTCGTAGATATCATCTTGGTTTATCGATCAATTTGTTATATGGTGTACTTTTACATTGCCCATTGATATCATCATAGTTTCTATCTAGTGGTATGGAACCATCGAGATTTATTAATAAATTATACTGTCAAGGCACATTATGTGCATTTTTTAAGGTGCTTTAAGGATGTGGATGCTAGTTCATTATTGTTGCAATGTTTTTTATTTAGGGATTTGTAATGATTTAATAGTTGTTTTGAATATATGGCAGATTCTTTAAAGTTCACTTCTGCAATAGCAGTTGCATTGGCTGTTGTGTTTGTTGTGATCACTGCTGGTATTGCAATTGTGAAATTGTTTATTGGTGGCATCCACATGCCAAGATTATTACCAGATGTTGTTGATAATGCCTCATTCTTGAAGCTTTTCACAGTGGTCCCAGTCATTGTGACTGCTTATGTCTGCCATTACAATGGTATGTAATGTTTTCAAGTGTTTGCAATACCCTGATTTTAATCTTGTAGCTTAACTGAAATTTTATATTTACAGTTCTAGTGACTGGCTATGTCTTTGTTGTGCAGTTCATCCAATAAACAATGAACTTGAGGAGCCTTCAGATATGCAAGCCATTGTTCACACATCCTTGGCATTGTGTACAGTTGTATACATAACCACAAGTTTTTTTGGGTTTCTTCTTTTTGGGGATCAGACTATGGATGATGTCCTAGCCAATTTCGACATCGATTTGGGAGTTCCATACAGTACAGTACTGAGTAACGTTGTTCGGATAAGCTATATTTTACATCTGATGCTGGTCTTTCCTCTCATTTTCTATCCTTTGCGCCTTAATCTTGATGGGCTTTTATTTCCAAGTGGGCGGTCCCTCATTCTGGATAACAAGAGATTCATCTTGATTACAGCTGGAATAATAGCGATTGTTTTCTTGGGGGCAACATTCATTCCTAACATCTGGGTCGCATTTCAATTCACAGGGACGACAACAGCAGTCATTCTTGGCTTCATCTTCCCAGCTGCCATTGCTCTAAGGTAAATAGTAATCTGAGTCTTATCTATTATTCTTCTGAATTTTGGGTGTCCACTTGGAACCTATTACCAACAATTGTCGTGTAGTTCCTAATTGTCAACATTTTCGCTTGCAGAGACACTTATGGGATTTCAACAAAAAAGGAAAGGTACCTTGCAATCTTAATGATTATTCTGGCAGTAGTTTCCAGTTCGATTGCTATAGCAGGTGATATTTATGCTATGGTTAATAAAAGTGATGGAGGTTCTCCACGATCTTAAGATCGCTAATTTATACTAATTTGCACTGTATTAGAAAGAAAAGCTGATCAAGGGAATTTCTGTTACAGGGAGAATATCATTGTAAACCATCTATGTTCCATCATGGTTCTCATTTCTCAACAATATTATTGTATTGTATTGCATCTGTATATATTGAAAAGCTCACAGTTGGTCCTGCTACCAATGTTTCCTAAGTCTTTTTTGAATGCAATGGTAACTAGCTTTATTTAGAGTAAACTTGCTTCTGCTCGATTACTCTCTTCGGGGATTCATTTTGTAATTATTTATTCCCAACATAATGGCATTGGTTGATGCTTTTCTTGTTCTGGTTTCACCTTGGGATGTATGTTAATGCTTTTGGATCATTATCAAGAGAGTTTCTCCTGAAGAGGATAGACTTCTAAGCTCCATTGAGCATACTTTCTGGAGATAAAGGTATCTGAGAGTTCAAGTCTTAGACACTTGGCTGATTTTTGAAGCTTATACTTGCTAAGAAAGTTGGAGAAAAACAATCAAGATGCAAAATGACAAGAACAAATCATTGCAACAGTAATAAAATAAAAATTTCCACAATGATTGAGAAAAGTTTTAAATGCTTGGCCGATTTTAAAGCCTAGACTTACTACCAAACATGGACAAGCCAGGCAGAATAAGTATGAAAAAGGCAAAAAAGGCAAACAAGATGAAAACAGCAAAGAAATAAGTGTTTTTATGGAATTATTAATTTAATCTGAATGTATCATCTTCATTAAGGACAGTTGGACTAACTTGAGTTGTACTACAATTTTTAACCTAAGTGAATTTCAAATATCTCTTCATTTAGCAAAAATATATCAGAAGGCTATTTATAATGAAAGACAAGGGTAAAATTATTCACATAAGAAGCAGGTTGGATGGTGGAACAAAACACATTTCGAGGATATCTTCTCTGTTAAGTCGAGAGTCGAATCTGAACTTCAAGGCTAAATGAGGAAATACTGTTAAGAGGTATGGATCTCTTACGCATCCAAAGAAAAGACTTTTGGCTGAGTTAGTGGAAATACAAAGGGGGGAAAGTTATTGGAGGCAGAAATGAAGGGAACCATGGTTGAAAGGAGGAGAGAGAAAAAAATTCACGAGTCTATTCTCGAAAGGAGAAATTTGAACAGAATTTCATTTATTAACCCTCTGAAGGAACTTTGCTTATAGACCCAGCAGTTGAAGGGAAGCAGCCGCCCACTTTTTTGAGAATTTGTTGGGCAGCGAGGAGGCTTCAACTCTTTTTTATCATAACAGTGTTCTCTTGAAGATTCAACTGCTTGTGTCCAAAGAGCAAAATCAGAATTTGCTAGCTCCTTTCACAAAATAATTAAATTGGACTTTTGGATGGACACGTGGAATGGCCTCACGCCTTTGGTGGATATTACGGATTTCTCGGAGACAAGATGGTTACTTATCTTTGGGGCAGCAAGGTCTCAGATTACACTTGTTCCGAAACTTCGAGGGAATCACTTTATATGAGGGGAAGAGTCTAGATAATGTTCACATTCGAGAGGTGTAGAGGCAATCACTCATCAAGAATTGGGTAGGTGAAAACCCATTAGGGGCATCCATATGAACAAGATAAGATGGTCCTATTCCAAACCTCGAGAATATTCTACTAGTTAAGTTTATAAGGCAGTTACAACATTTGAGGATAACCTCGATTGGTTGCATATTTTATGTTGAAACAAATGGTGCCTTCCTAAGGCCAAGGTCTCCTTGTATTGCCTTTCAAAAGAAGGTTCTAATGGGGAAAAGGTTAAAGAAGCTTGGATTCTAAGGCCAAGGTCTCTTTGTATTGCCTTTCACAAGAAGGTTCTAATGGGAAAAGGTTAAAGAAGCTTGGATTCTTGGGCCTTTCTAGATGTGTTTTGTGCTTTCAAGTTGGACCATCTCCTTTTCAACTGCTTATTTACTAAAAAATATTGTAAATTTGGGACATTGATTGCTTTGGAAAAAAAAATCACTAATTTGTTGCTAAATTTGTTTCTCGGTTGGCCCTTAAAAATTGTGCTTACTTCAATGTCTTTTCCTTTCCCAACTATTTGATACATATGGAAAGAATGGAATGGAAGGATTTTTCCTTGGGAAGAGGTTGTAGGTTGGGTTAGAGGTAGCAAACAATGAAGTGGCATTAAATAGTGTGAACCTATAGTCAATCAAGATTTTTCCCTGGGAAGAGGTTGTGGTTGGGTTAGAGGTAGCAAACAATGAAGTGGTATTAAATAGTGTGAACCTATAGTCAATCAAGATTTTTCACTGTGAAGAGGTTGTGGTTGGGTTAGAGGTAGCAAACAATGAAGTGGTATTAAATAGTGCGAACCTATAGTCAATCAAGATTTGCTTCTTCTCTTCCTAAGACTAGAAGATGATTAAATCTTGGCCACTTTTTCATTTCTTTCCTCTCCAAGGGGATTTTAATGTTAAACCTTTTGATTTAGCCAAATAAAATTGCCAATGGAGTACCCCTACTTAACCTTTTTTTTCAAATTGAATTATGATTGGGTTTCTCAAGGAAACCATAGGCTTTCTACAATAGGTTGTGTAATTATGGATAGCAATAGACTCCTAATCAAAGTCGCTTCTTAGAAGCTCCATGTGGGATCCAATAGTGAAGCAAAAGCACATGCATTGTTTCTTGGTCTTCAAATAGTTCGTCATTGTGGTTTACATAATTTTTAAATTAAAGGTGATTCTATGGTGATCTTCTATGGAGTTTGAATTAGATGCACCCAAAATTGGAAATTAGCAAACTAGTGAGGCTTGGCATTTCTTGGATTCTTTGGACAACTCTGAGGTAAGTCATTGTTGTAGGGAGACTAATGATGTAGTCAATTTCTTGGCAAACTGGGGGATTAGTTTGGTGATTGAATCTTTAGCAAACGGTTGGATTGGACTACTAAAAGTGTTAAGAAGGATCTTCTTTGGTTGGGTTCCCAATTCTTCTCTCCCCCAATTCTAAGTCAATGAGGTTTATTAGGTTAGGTAGATTTTGATTGAAAAGACATTCAGTGGCCTCTTGATACTTGTTCAAGTTGATTATGTCGTTTCCTTTTGCAATCTCCCTTATTGTTTGGATTGTTTTTAGATGCAAAGGACATATAGAAGTCTTTAGTACATGCACATAGTGGGCAACTTTGTCTTCTCAATTTAGAAAGATTTCATTTAGTATTTGACACCCCCCCCCCCCCGTTTGACATATAGCTAAATTGAATGTCGTCAAGTTGCCCCCCTCAAATTTGGAAATTTCATTAGAGTTTGGATGGGTACTAACATCTTTCCTCGTAAGGCCATGGTGTCTACATTAATTAGTAGCATGTTGTTTGCTTTCCTTGGCAATGAACTTGATGATTTTAAGAGTCTTCCTTTCCCCAAGGATGATTTTAAGTCCTCTTTTCCCTAAGGAAAGCAAAACATCTCTTCATCTCACAAGATCTCAGTGGAAAGGCTTAAGAGCTATTCTTTGTCCCATCAAGATTAGTGATTAACCCTATTTTTCTAGTTCTTGGAGATGAATTTGCAAGGTAGTTCTACAAAGGAATACTACACAGTGAAGAGAGCCTTAGTCTTTCTACCAAACTCAATACACTTCATACAAAAGAATGAGATAGTTAATGCACTAGTGGAAAGTTACATTTGGGAAAATAACCTCTACAACTTGGATGAGACCCTTGAGGAAAATGACTTTACTTTTCACTATATATGTTGATTTCAGAGGGATCTTCCCTTTGGATCTATATTGCTCCTTATGGAAATGTGATGCCTTTATTAAGGTAATCAAGACAAAAATTTGGATTGTCATATCTAAAACTCTTACAATCTCTTCACCTTCCTAGATTGACTCTTTTTGTCTAATTAGGTTTCCAAATTGAAAAAGGACGTAAAGAAAACAAATTTCTTGGTTTGTAATGCCAAAATGGGAGGGTCTTTTAATGAAAAGGGAGCTAGTATTGGTGGTGGTGCATCCTCTAATTAGTAGAAAATTCTTAGGTTTCTTTTTCTCCCACTCTCTTGTAAATGTGGCATAGCATGGCTTCTTGAAATTTTATGTTATTTATTTTCATGGTTTAATATAAAGGGCATGGAGCCTATTGTCCATAATTATGTTTAAAAAAAGGATAGCAATGCATCATCAAGATAAAGTATATCAAGATTGTCCTAATATCAACAAAAACAACAGTAAAACCAATTGGCAAGTCATCAAAATATTTGTAAGAGGATCATTAATATTTTGGAACCTACCTAGTACTTAACAAAGTTATCCTCAAGTATATCATTATCCAATTTAACTCCTTTTGATGCATCCACTTTTGCTTTCCCATGTGATCCTTCTTTTTCTATACCTTTTGTTGCTTCCCTCTTAAAATTAACAAACTTTTCAATATGTTTTCCCCTCACATCCTCAACAATCCAATCTTAATACAAATCAATGTTATCCAAACCAATCACATAATGTGTGTCTTTCTTCCTCACCCTTTTGATGCAATGATGAAGGTTGTATTGTACAAAAATGAGGTCACCATTAAGCTTTTAGATCAATTTTTTGTGCTACTTCATATGAGTGACATCAAACATATTTCAATTGTACTTACACCTAAAAGTGTTATAAGGTCAAGAAATTACAATGTTTTGAAGATTTGATGTTTTCACACCAAATATTCTTATCACAAATTTGTAAAGATGACATTTATAAGTTTGCAAGTAAATTAGAATTGCACTTTTAACAAAAAATTAGTATCTACAAGACTATGATTGAACTTTTGAACTCTATTTTTTTACCTCACTAGTAGGTCATTTTCCTTTTAGAATGTATAGAAGTGAAAACACAACCTCTTTTGTACCCTTTTTAATTTGTAACGTGTCATTAATTGTGTCTAAAGCTTTTGTTGAGTGTCATCCTCTTTATGCATGTGTTCGGTTATCCTAAACCTCTTCATCTCCCTTAAAGAAGAAAAAATGGGTTAAAGTAATGTCGTTTTATTTTTGTCCTAGTGTAGCTGCCCAATCCACCTTCGGTCAATCATATACAAAATGGATTCATTCTCTTATTTTTCTCATGGTAATGAAATCTAGGATTAGTATGAGAATTATTAAAATGTCATTTTCCATGAATCTTTTCTTAAGCAAATGACTAAGAGCTAAGGCTAACATTTTATTCCCAATTCTTTCACCATTTTAATGGAGCATATATACAAATTTTATGTAGTTGAAGTATCCATCAAAGTATTTAATTCACTCGAAGGAAGCCAAACTCTCGTAATTCTAAAAATTACACAATTCTATGATAGTTTTGGTGCCTTAATTGAGAAATATCAATTATTTGATCCAAGGACTCAATATTTGTTAGGGGAACTTTGGGTGGGAGACCACTTAAGTTTGTGGTCATTGAAAGAAATCCTAGACCTTACAATTTTTTACACCATCTTAAATGGGGTTAAATACTATATAGATATCCAAATGCTATGAATAAAAAAGATGTGTTTTATTTTAACAAGGGAAGGATTTTCGAGGAAGGTTTGTCACACCAACCCATTCCAATATGTTTACCATATGAGTTGCCTTGTTTATTACTTTCAAGACTCACTATTGTGTGAATGTTAATAATTTTTATACCTCCTTTATATGTAGGAGAAAAATAAACATTCTCAACAATCTACGAAATTCTTTGACACTCTTGAGTTTGAAAAAAGGAAATCCATGAATATTTTGATAAGCATGTCATATTTTTCCTTGGAAGGAACACTAAAAGAGGAATAATAAACATATGTAGTGACTAATTGTAATTAAAAATATGAAAATTTGTAGCTAAAGACAAGGTTGTGATGATCTAATTTGAAGGGGTTGCCCATAAGGAAAACATGATCTTAAACGTATCTCCTAGTTTAATTGGAGACCAACCATACTAAGCAAGCTAATGTGGAAATGACATGAAGTTGCATCTTTATCATAATGTTTTTCACCATTGTATGATAGTCCCATATGATATTCATAAAAAAAGATTCATACGGATTCCATTAATTTAAGATCTTTTAGTTCTAGTAAGGGCAAGGAAAGAATCATAAAAAAAACATCAATTACCTAATTGGCTTTCCTCTCTTTGGAAGAATAATCAACTATAGAAGGGCTCTTAAAATTCCATTGAAAACAAATAAATAAAATGTTTCATTGTTTGAACATAGAGAGAAGGAACGAGTGGGAAATTGTTTGATGAATCTCAATTAGCCAAATTGTCGAGATATGACCATTATTTATTAGAGGCAAGAACATATATAAACAAAGAGGGTTTAAACAAAATAAATGAACTAAGGAGCAAAACCTAAATATTTAAATATGGGTAAAATAAAAGGTCATTCAACTTAGTTATATGCTTTTCTAAAATCAAATTTATCATTTTTTGTGTGGATCTAGCTCACCACCATGGCTTCCTAAGAAACTATGTTATTATAAATGTTCAATAAACAGTGCTTTTATTCTATTCTAACAATTGCAAGAAGATATCTCAATATTAATAGAAATAATATTAATCTAAAACAAAAGAAAACTGGTAAAAGTGATCTAAAACCAAATAATTCTAAAAGATTAAAAACACATAACTCAATATTTACCATAAGAAACTCTTTTAGAAAAAACCCCATAAATAATAGCACCACTTTGATTATATTTGTATAAGGAATCTATAATACAATGAAAAGAATTTGACCATATTATCAAAGAGATTTTTTAAAATTCTCTTTGGATCTATTTTGGTAGCATGTACTTATCTTCCATAACATCCTACACATCCCATCCCAATCATTCCATATATATGCCAGCGCAATCTAGGAAAACTTGGCAAGCTTTCAAAGTCCATGAGCCAAAAAATTAGTAAGTTTTCTCAATTTGACCCATGTGCCCCACCTATTAAATTCTTTCACAAGATAAAATGTAATTCCAAAGTGGAATCTTTCCCCCTACATCCAAGTGTCATTTTTGTAACTTGGAAACCTAGGGTTAAGTCTACCCAATAATCATATCAAATTTTGAGGCAAACCGACATGCTTGTCTTCATGTGATCTATTGGTGATCAAAACTGCACTCTACAATTCTAGAAGGAAAACCCTAAATACTATCGGAGCAGCCAAGATCAACTTGTGAGATCAAGCAATTCTACAAACAAGAATATAACAAATAAAATATTATTATACAAATCTAGTAAATGTACAAAGAATCCTTGAATATAAAGGCTAGAACGAGGAGATAAGAATGTAGAATTAAAATTTTGACTAACCCTTCAAAAGTGAGACACATGTGGAACACTTGGGACAATTGTGGAGACACATGTAGAGTCCATGTGAAGTGAGACAAAAGGTAAAAATTCTCTCTAATTGAGATTAAGTGTAGTATGAATAGGACCAACTAGGTAGGATAATAATTAGTTAGGTAAAAAAACCTTTTACACTAACACCCATTTTAAAATTGATACTTAAGGAGAAAGCTAAACACTAAAAAATGAGTCCCAAAACTAGGTTTAATGAGGTACTTATGTACAATAATTTAATCTCTCGCAAATAGAGAGAAAAAGTAAACCATGTGGGAGAAAATTCCTTCAAAACAAAAAATGAGTACGAGAAAGCCTCCTCAAAAGTTGTCTTGAAATATAGGAACATGGAGAAAAACTAAACCATGTAGAACCTATAAACTCTATTGAAGAACTAGTTTCTACAGGAATTAATGAATCATCCTTGATGAATTTAGATTATGATAAGAGAGGTGCAAAACACTACACAAGTGACCTCAAGTACACTATTTAACTATATATGCATGGATGACATAGAGAAAAAACACATTGTGAAATTGAAAATGTAGACAGTGCTATGATTAAGGAGATACAAAAAGATTGCACGATTGACGCCATCGAGACTACTAAATGTGCATATAGTTCTCTACATAAGTACCATAGCCTTATGAATATTGATCAATAGAAAATAGAAGGTTGCCTCCATAAATATGAATGCAAGAGTATCTATATATTATTAGTTCCATCTCATCAAAGTGCATGGATAACTAGTTGCTTGTACCCGCCTAGTATATAGGAATAAAAAATTGATACATAGCTCACTCCAAAGTGAAATCAAGGAATCATTAGTATAACCATATGATGATACCCCCCATAATGTTGACAAGGGAGAAATATCGATAGATCAACTAAAATGTGGCACAAAGTTTGCAAATTAATGCAACATCACATTCAATATGATGTACAAGCAATTGAAAAGGGAGTGCAAAAATAGGAAATTTCTTGGATTATTTGTTGTTGTGGAGAGACACCCACCAAACAAAGTTGTGATGGAAAAAACTAAAGCACATATGCAACCTCTAGAGATCTTAATAAATAGTGTGGATGCAAAAGAAACTCACTATGATGTACGAAATCCCCCGTAATAATTAGATTTGACACTTTATCTTAATGCATTTACAGAAAATGAGCTATTGTAGAGTTCTTTCAAGTGTCTAAAAAATTATGATTTTAATTTATATCACGAGGTGACCATAAGAAGACATAGTACATGTATTACAACCTCAAAAAATGTAAAATTAAACCCTTAAAAAAAACAATGCTATAAAATATCTCCTCATTTTTTTTAAGTTTTCAATACACATTGTGCATTATAAAAGCCTAAATCAGCAATTTATAATACATGATAATTTTACAAGTTTTTTGGAAAAATAAGATATCCAAGGATAAACTATTACATTACTTGTATTTTTATGATAAATTTGTTTGTGAAATTTTGACATCAAGGACAAAAGTTATGCCTTACCAACAAAATCCAAAAAATTGTAAAACTAAAATTTATAGACAACTCCCAAAATATTATAGACAAATCCCTAAATATTATAGCATGATGATGGAAAATTAATTATATAATAACAAAGCTCTTGGAAAGAGCTTTCTAATGGCTATTAGAAGTTCGAAAATCTGACTTCAAACAGCTAAGTTATTAAAAAATAAAATTTAATACCCCTTTTAGGAGTGTTCCAAGGTCTTGATGGTCCTATGTGGCATTTGCAAAGACCAGGCAATGCTATGGTGGAGATGACAAAATCTGAAAAGTGTTGTGCAAAAAATTAGACAAGTTTAGGAGGACATAGTTGTGCAAACATATAGTAGAGTCAAAAATGTTGCAAAGGTGCTATAAAGTTTAAAATACGAAGTTTGTATAGGGGAGAGGATTCAGTAGTTGAGCATCCTAACTTCACGCTTCTAATTATCCTACGTGGGAATTTTGTATCACTCCCAATTTTTTACAGCAGCTTACTTGGCAAGTCCCCTACTTATAACTAAAGTTTCAGGGCCACATCAGCATGCTTTTTGTCAAGGTGTCCAAAAAGGCCCAAAAAAAAGTGAGACCAATCCTTGTGCATTCACAGCATGTTTTATTGAGCGCTGATGTGGAATCACATGATTGGTTGCTTTTTAGATCAAAGGAATACATTTTATTTAATTATGGATAATCATCATCAACACTAACAACTTTAAAGTCACAACTATTGATCTAATATTGATAAAAATATTAAACATTATATAAACAAGCACTATCATAACTATTGAAACATGCTCAGATATTGAGTCCTCTCCCCTAATCACCATGGAGTCCAAAAATTTGAGTTTACAGAGATGTTGTACAGTTCAAAAATACAGTCATATAAAGATGTTGTAGAATCTAAAAAATCTCAGTCTGCAAAGTTGCAATATCTAAAAAATTGACCAACTGCAAAACATTACAAAAATATGCCAGAGTTTAAAAACCCAAGGATCCAAAAAATGCACTAAATTTCGTAAACTCGAGGATTTGTAAAAATGTAGTAGTTTAGAGTTTGGTAGTCGCCAACATTATAGAGTTTTGGCAATTGGTGGGAAGGTGACATTTTGGCAAATGGTAGGGAGGTGACATTTTGACAGTTGATAAGATGGTGACATTTCAGTAGTTGAGGTTTCATAGGGCCCTCAGCATGTTAGACTTTCGTAGTTCAAATTGACAGATGACGACGGTAGAGGAATGGTCATGACAGATGAAAAAACTATGCTTGCAGTGTGGTGTTGTGTAGGAAATTTTTGGCATGGACTGCAAGATAGAATTTATGACTGTTGGGTAAAGAATAGAGCCAAATATGATGGTCTGGTTGTAAAGATCTGTATAGACTATATGAGTTTCTACATGACCGCCGTTTTTTATATGAAAATATAGGTTTTCAGATCTTTTGAGCATGGTGGTTTTTAGTTTTTGTTCTAGGACACATCATATGAAAGTAGGTATCCAAAAACTCTTGTAATTTCAAGATTATTTGGGAAGGGATTTGTAAGCTTACTTTGATAACATGTTGAGGAAGCCAAAATCAACTTACAAGATCAAACCATTTCATAAAATAAGAATATACAAGATAAAATATTATCATACAAGTCTAGTAAAATGTACAAAGAATTCTTACAAATTGAGGTAAAGATGAGGAAATAAGAATCTAGGATTGAAAGTTTGAATACTCCTCCAAAAAGGAGACACATGTGGGACATTTGAGACAAGTGCAGGGATACATGTAGATTCCACATAAGGTGAGATAAAAAGATAAAAAGTCTTTCTAAGTGAGCTTACGTGAGTATGAATAGGATCAACTAGGTAGGATAATAACTAGTTATGTAAAAACACTTTTCACACTAACAAACACTAAGCTCAAGGAAACAAAGTTGGGATAGGTACTTAAGTAGCACCCATGATTAAATTATAATTGTCTTGAGCAACTAACAAGAGTGAGAAACTCATCTATTCTTTTGGGTTTAGACTCTACTTAGGGAAAGGAGTGCTCCTAGATACCTTCGAATGATAAATGAAAAAAAAATGGCTACATGGCTTGGCTAGACCCTAAGCATGCAGATATTCCAAAAAAACATTGTCACTAACATCCTTAATGTTCGGATTACCAATCTTTTAAACCATAGATCTCTTATTAAAGTAGACTAATCAATGAGTTACACTACAAACTTAGATGTAAAGATTCATATCTCCAAATATAAAACTCTTCATATTTTCTTACTTCACTTGTAGCATAGAACCTAGGATGTGCATAACTCTCTAAAGATTACTCACAAGTGTATGCTCTATAAGAATATAACAAATGCATGTAACACTAAGTTTATGTCGACTAGTAAAACTTAAATTATGAATATTTTATGAAAACAAGAGGTGGATATTTATCATTTTCAAGATTGATTAAATGGTTAAGAAGAGGAATTATGTCTTGATCCATAGGCATCATAGTATGCAAAGGAATCTTGAATAGGGAACGAGAAATGCATATAAGATCTTGCTATTCTAGCTACACTTTTATTGAAATGTAAATTCAAAGATTCAATAGCTCCACATGACCAAACACTCTTCGACATATAGAAATAAACATACAACCTCATATGATATTAATGGAAATCTTTTACAACTAATACAGTAGTAGACTAATAAAATAACAAGCTAGCAAATGTAGCTTAAGAGATTTATCAAATTCCATAAAATTATTATACACTTAGGTGCATATCCTCCATCATCATCATGTTGAATAAATCTCTTAGGTGGATTACCCTCAATTATAATATTTTCAAAACTTTTGTGAGGGTCATCATTTTCAGTGTGTTGAATATTATAGTAATTAGGAGGCATTCTTATTTACAATCAAGTTGTATGGGTCAGAACACCCACATTGTTCCAATCACAAGAAAACACACAAATCATGGTTCTCCTAATTTTATAATGTGGGAAATCTGATACCAAATGTAATGCCCCAATATTTTATCCAAGATCTTAAATGAAAGAATTATTTATGATGCATTTGTGACATCATGTGTCACAATGCACACATATGCACTAGATATGCCATGACATTGTTGGGTGAAAATAGTGTAATCAACTTTTCAATAGATTACGCCATCTAGATTTCAACCACAACTGTGTGAGATATGATCTCTCCTCTCAGAAAGGGGAGGTGCCCTTCTTACTGCTAATTAGAAGCTATAGTAAACTTAAAAGAATACTCACAAAATGTACACTGTACTCATGAAATGGGGGGTGTGTGTTACATTCATACTTCTCTCTTTTTTCAGAGAAGATGTTTACAATGCTTCACAATGAAAAGCTTTAGATCTGAAATAACTTAAACTTAAACAACAGCAATAATGCCAATATTTCTATCTTGACAAAGCAAAGCTTAGAAATACCATATATGATTTATAATGACAAAAGATAAAAAGAAAAGGGAAGGCTCATGAAGGCACAAAGTCATTCCATAGCCTTTTCAATGTTGGATCCTGTAACGGTAACGTTCGTTGTATTAGAAGCACAAAGTCTTCTTAGACGAAACGATTCCTCAAACAGCATGAATGATTACAAGCACAAAGTCTTGTAGATCCTTCAACAAAATCTTCAAACATAAACAAATCCAAATGATAAATGTAACACAAAGTCTTGTAGATCCTTCAACAAAATCTTCAAACATAAACAAATCCAAATGATAAATGTAACACAAAGTTTACATCAAACACTTGAAGCCCTTTCAATCTCATACACCAATCTATACTGATATAATCAACACACAAAACGATTGATTCCAACACAAAGTCTGGGATGCAATCTTCTTCTTTATTCATTAGATCTGAATTCACAATATTGAACACAAAGTCTCAATGCTTGTTTCAAAATAGCAACACTTCGTTGCAAAATCTCAAAAGGTAACTATTACAAAAGAAATCCCTCTTATTTATAGAAAAGGAGGGAAGAGCAAAATTAGGGAATCAGATGAGTAAAAATAGGAAACCCTAATCTAACTGAGTGTAATTTATTTCTACGTAATTGCACCTCATATTTTGGTGTAATTACATTTTACAAAAAGACACCTAAAGTGTCAAAAACTATTTACAATGTGCAAAGTAGGGGACACCAAAAATGGCGAACACTGGAGACGAAAAAGAAGACTATTGTTCTTTGCATTAGGCGCGGAAGTCTTCATATCTCTTTATCGTCTCTCTCATGAACTTATCATCTGGTCCGACTGTAAAATCCACCAGCGTATGTATTTTGGTAATCAACTTCTTTGCAGACGAAGAAACCTTTTTACATCTTTCAAGATGAGTCTTGAAACAATCAAGTGATAGCCATAGATCACACATAGTGTGTATGGTGTTTTTAGTAAAACCTTTGTCATCCACCAGCTTCATGAAGGCTTCCTTATACACTTGAATTATTTCGCTGAGGGGAAGGAAGGTGTGCTCGTCATCAAGGAGATCACCTGGCAATTCTTCCATTCCATTTACCAGAAGAACCTAGTAGCCTTCAACATCTTCTTGTGCCTGGTGAATGTCATCAATCAGAGACTTCAATACCTGGATTCTATGCTTGAGCGATTCTTTCACTTCAACATATTTCTCCTTACCAGGTATTGCTCCATTTTTTACCAATTGGTTGATCTTGGATTCTTTCATTTTCAGCCATGACGATAAAGTCCTTTCCATCTGGGATAGATCTCTCACAAGTGATCCTTCCTCTTTGTTAAGCTCAATCTACAGTTGGGCTATTTGTATTTTCTTCTCACTTGCGGTAGTGATGACCCGCGTCCCATGATCTTTGATCTCTTCAATAAACTCATTTAGGACTTTACCGTTGGTTGCAAGCTTTTCTGCCTTTTGAACAACTGGTTCTTCGACATTAACCAAGGTCATAGATTTGGCATCACCCATTGAAGATCCTGCTATGTTTCTCAAGACGTTCGCATAGCATTCAACTTTCTCCTTGTATATATTTTTAGCTTGCTCCATCTTGTCAAGTCTTCCTGCTAGAGCATCTAACACTACTTGGGCATCTGCTTTTGCACTTTCATTTGTCACCTTCCCAAGTTGTATTCGTTGTATGGTATAATCTTCCATGTTTACATCTCCCTCTGGTTGTGGAGGGAAACCTACCTCAACAAACTTCTGACCAGCTTTATCAACCTAGATTCTTGACAATACCTTAGCTTTTTTCTTTTCCTTGTTCTTGGGAGCAAGTATTTCTTCCAAGTCTAGCTCATCGGGGGAGATCATCTGCTTTTTTCATTTAGGAACCTGCGACACGAACCAAGGGGGAAGGGAAGAAGTATACACATCACTTGTTACTGCTAATTCCTGAGCTGCAGGGGCTCTTTGAGGAATAGTTGAAATAGTAACTATGGGCGTTGTTGTAGTCATTATGGGCCCAGTTGTTTGTACGCCAACATGATTTTGCAATGATTCATTCATGAATCTATCAAACTCAACCTCCGAAGAAATGTCAAAAGATGGAGATGACAAGCTAGGGAGAGAAACTGGCGAACTAGATAGGTCATTGATATTTTTTGATCGGCCAACTGCAGAAGAAACCAACACCGTTGACACTACTGGTAGGGAAGAAACATCTTCTACCCCTGTAACCGTGGTAGGAAGAGGAGAAGAGGGAATGGGTGGAATGGGAGATTTAGGATTTGAAGGAGTATGAGGAAGTGAAGAGACTGGAACCTGTTCGGTTTCACCTTGAGGAAGTGACAAAACCTACTTATCCTCTTGGTACTCCTCAACCTCTTGTGCTGATTGCTCTTCTTCTTCATTTGATTCAATTTATCCAGAGTTCTCATCATCTGATTCTTCAAATTCGAACTTTGTATCTCCTCCTTCCTCATCTGAAGATAACTCTTTGGAAACAAGCTCCCTCTCTTCTGCACGAGATGTGGTTGCCCTTGTTTCTTGTATTTCAATAGTTTGTGGAGTAATTTTCCCCACAATGAACTTAATCCTTGGCCCTCTTCTTGATGAAGAGGGAATCGCAACCTATTTTTCTTTGGCGCGAGATTCTAGCAATGGACTAGGTTTCTCTTTAGGAAGCTCACCTTCAGAATCTGTCTTGAAGGCCTTTATTTTAAAACCATGCTTGTGGAGCCATTCTATCATGTTGTGTAGGATAGGGGCCAACCTTTCTCTCATGTAAGTACATTCTTTTTTGGACCATTGTACTGGAGGAAAAGGTTTCCCGACAATGTTGTCCTCATCATAGGCAGAATTAAGGACGCCACCTGGATCCGTGAAATCTTCAGGCAAATCAGCTATTTGGAGAGCCCTGATTTGATCAACTATCAACCTGCAGAAATCCATTTTACGTACATCCTCTTCATCTCTACACTCTGCCCATATGTCTTCAAAATGGTAGATATGGCTGTGACCTTTCTTGAGTTTCTTCTTGAGGTCCCTGAAGTCAAAGTCACACATGTACCTATAGGTCTTGATAGTATTGATGTGCATCTCAGCTGAAACATTCTTGGCCTCCTGCACCGTTTTGATTGTGTACCTGCCAATGGTTAATGGAAACTTAAACCCTCGCTTATGATTCTTTTGTCATTCCTTGTGCACCAAAATTAATTGCTTGCACAACTCCATAAGAATCCATTTATCTAATGGCTATCTGGGAAGCATATAACGCCATCCTGTGAAACAACCTACCCTTATGTAGGTGAAGGTTGGAAATTGTAAAAACACACATTCCACCTTGCTAACTGTCTTGTAAGCTTCATTTGAAATCCTCTTCTTCTCCAGAGTTGGATCAAAAGTAAATAGCAAAGGAGCAAAGAAGGCATCTGTGACTCTTCTGAAATGATGGACGCTTTCCTATCTAATGGCTATCTGGGAAGCATATAAGGCCATCCTGTGAAACAACCTACCCTTATGTAGGTGAAGGTTGGAAATTGTAAAAACACACATTCCACCTTGTTGACTGCCTTGTAAGCTTCATTTGAAATCCTCTTCTTCTCCAGAGTTGTATCAAAAGTAAATAGCAAAGGAGCAAAGAAGGCATCTGTGACTCTTCTGAAATGATGGAAGCTTTCCCTCAGGTTCAATTGGTAATAGTGGTCATAGATTGGGGTAGAATGCCTATTACCTTTGGTAGATAAACTTGGAAACTGTCTCATTAGTATTTTTGAGTACACCAAGAAGGAAGTCATATAAAACTTTAAGGTGGTGGGCACCTTGATCAGCTGCTCATGGATTTCATCACTGATCTGCGTTCCCCAATCAATGTGTACTTTCCTCCTTCGAATAATCCGGATGTATTCATACATCCAATCTTGGAAATAAGAAGAACCAGGCAAGCCCTTGACTCTGCTTAACAAGGTAATCATATCTCTTACGTCTTCTTTGAAGTCACTCCTGGGGAGTCCCTTAGGCCTCCTAGAAACAGCATGCCGAGGAGTCTTCAACCACTGTGAGTTAATCAATGTTTTGGCTTTGACTGGATCATTGTCAAATATCTCTTGAGCTCTCTAGATTGTGATAGGAGTGTATTGTTCCATTTGTGGCACTTTGAAGACTATGTCGAAAAACTCACCATCAAGTCTCATTACTACTTGACCTACCGAATCCCTTACCATTCTGTCCTCTTCAATGTAGTGTGCAGCTACCTGAAGTACAAACTCCATGTGATGGGCTGAAGTTGGAATAGTTGAAACCATATGAAGATTGCTATGTACAATGGCTTTCAAATTCTCATCCCACGGCCTTTATTGAATCCTCCTCACGAAATCTACCAGAACTTGATGGCCGATCTCAGTGTCTTTGATTTCATCTATCTTGGACAACACAACAGTCGGAGGAAAAATCCCCTGGTACTTATACTTCATCTTCCCTTTATCTTTAGGAGATGGTGATGGCGTTTCAGCTGACATTTAGGAGAGTAGAGACCAATGTATTTCTTATCTCCGAGGATCTTTGATGGAACTTTGGAAACAAACTGCAAGAATGGCGAATGCAATGATTGTCAGGAAATATATGTCACATAGGAAAGCGTGAGATGATCAAGGCGATATGGAGTCTCTATGTTTTGGCCGTGTGGTGCGGAAAATGATGAGCGAAAATGAGCATGGAATGATCAAGGCGATATGGAGTCGAAAAATGAAGAGAAAACACTATTTCAAGTGTTTAAAGGAAAAATGCAGATTTTGGTGCTCGGGCGGTGAAAATCACCGCTCAAGCACTGAAGTGATATTTCATTTTGGTGTTGAGGCAGTGAAAATCATCACTCGAGCACCAACCTTGCAAGAAAGTTCGGTGTCGTGGCGGTGATTTTCATCGCCTCGACACTTAGGGTATTTTTTTGTCGGTGTCATGGCGGTGATTTTCACCGCCAAGACACCGATATTGCTTGGTGACTTCGGTGACGACGTCGAAAAACCCCTCCTATATACCGAGGGAAAAAGAAAGTCGAAACGCGTGACGGTAGGGGGAAGTTTTCCATGACAGTTGAGAGAATGATCGCGAAGAAATGAAAGTAAGAAGACACGGAGGGAGGAACGAAAACAAGGCGACATGAACAACAGGTGAAGAACGCCAAAGACAAGGAAAATCGAAAGTATTCAAAACTTTAAAACAAAGAAAATAAACAATCGAAATAAAAACAAGGATGTGCACATACCTATGATAGTCGTGGTGAAGATGGAGACACAAACCACGCGCTAGAGAACAACCCCAAGAAAGATCTTAATGAGGGCAACTCGTAATGGCACGGGTAGACGCGAAGTATGGAGAGGAGGCGTTAAAAACAAAGTGAGGAAAAAGCTCAAGTTAAAGTTAATAAAGCCTAGAAAATAACCTAAGTCGCGCGCATTGAATGCGGCTAGAAAGACTCAACTCGACTTAGAATTAGGTGCTCGGGCGGTGATTTTCACCGCTCGAGCACCAACACAAAAGATAACTTAAGGTGCAATGGCAGTGAAAATCACCGCCCAAGCACCAAAAACTAGGAAAAAATAAACTAACTCCTAGGATAAAAAGGAGTCAGACTTTAAGCTCGAACTCGAGCCTATCGTCACCTGCCCAGACTAGGTAGGTTTAGAGACTTCATAAAATGAGTTTTGCCTCGTTTTGCATGCTTGAAACACACGGTCCTAGGAAATGGACTAGTTTCGTAGGGGGGTTATCCGTGCATCGAGCGCTGCTAGATTCTGTGATAACAATTGGCTCCTGCTGGGGATCTTTTTTTAGTCGTTCTTTCAAATGAATGAAGAGAGAAGAACCACCAGAATTCAAGTGCCTTTATCCATCCATTGGGCTTGGAGTCAAGCGACAATGACAAAAAAACAAAAAGACATATCGACTAAAAATAAGAATAAAAACACTTACCTCTGGAACACTCGCTATTTTAACACACAAAGTGTTTGAGATGTTGTCCGCTATGTGGAAGAGTGAATGGCGTTCCATCTTTGTATGCTAATAAGAAACTATTTTCACCGCACAGTTGGTGAACCAAGAAGGGTCCAGTCCACAGTGAATCGAACTTCCCATGCATACTTTTTGGCTCTCTTTGTTTGTCCCATAGGAGAACGAGGTCCCCAATTTGAAAGGCCCTGGATTTAGCTTTCTTATCAAACAGTTTCTTTACTTGTTGCTAGTGTTCGGAAATGTGATCAACAACTTGGACACGCTTCTCTTCCAATTCAGAGAGATACATCAAGCGTTTGTCCGCAAAATTTTCAAAGGTCTCGTCTTCAATAGCCTTTGCCAACTTGAGGGCTGGAAATTCCAGAGTTATGGGTAATTCGGCATTTAACCCGTATAAGAGTTGAAAAGGAGACATGCCAATTGCCTGCTTGGGAGTGATCTTGTTTGCCCACAAGGCATCATACAAAGCCTTATGCCAAAGGCGTTGATTTTCCTCTACTAGCTTATGGATGATAGTCACTAGATTTTTGTTGCTCGATTTTGCTTGACCATTACCCTGTGGATAATAGTCAAAAGAATGTGACAAGGTTATGCCATGCTCAAAACAAAACTTGATGATTTCGTTTGAAGAGAAGGTAGAAGCATTGTCGACAACGATCTTGTTTGGCACGCCAAACCTGGAAATGATATTCTCTTTCAAGAATTCGCACACTACTTCAGAAGTTGCGCGCTTAGTGGGGATTGCCTCTACCCACTTGGTAAAATAGTCGGTAGCAATCAAAACATAGACATGTCTAGCATTGGAAGATGGATTAACTACACCTATGAAGTCTATTCCCCATTGTTGGAAAGTTTCTTCTATTACTACTAGCTTCAGTGGTAAAGCTGCTAGTTTGGGTCAGCCAACAAACTGTTGACATAACTCGCACTTACGTACCCAGGAGTACACATCTTGGAAGAGCGTAGGCCAATAGTATTTTGCTCTCAAAATTTTGTGAGCAGTGACCGGTGCTGAGAAATGTCCTACACACGCCAAGTCATGGTATGATTTTAACAATTTTTCTTGTTGTTCCTTGTCCACACACCATAGAAAGGTACCATCGATGGCGCACTTATACAAGCCATTGTCCCATAAGACAAAATTTGTTGATCTCAACTTGACAGTCCTTTTTTCTTTTGATGTCAAGTTGCTGGGGCATTCACCGTATGTGAGAAAATGAGTGATATTAGAGAACCACTCATCAATGGTGCTGACAAACAGCACAAGGGGTAGTTCACTAGAATTTTCTTCAACATCGGGAACTTCAGCATCCTCTAAAATTTCTTCGTCGAGGTTGTTCTCAGCAATGAGTTGACACAGGCCACGTCCCCGTATCAGTTTGGTGAGTTTGATCTCTAGATCATACTCCTGAATCTTGGCAACCCAGTTGCCTCTTTTCGTTCCAAATTCTTGTTGTGTTAGAATTGACTTAACAGTTGTATTTGGAACCAAAACCTTGACCTGACTATTCAAGATGTAAAACCGAAAATGCTTGACAGCTTTGACTACGGAAAAGGCATGCTTTTCCATCTAAGAATAATTCAACTCATAGTTCTTGAGGGGACAACTCATGAATGCAATGGGCGATTCATTACCTTCATGGTTTTCCTGTACCAAAATGGTTGAAAGTGTATGCTTGGAAGCATAACTATACATTATAAAATCTTTGGTGAAATTAGGACAAACCAGCACGGGAGCATGAGCGATCGCCTCCTTGATGTCATCAAATGCAGCTTTCCCTTCCGCAGTCCAGTGGAAAGTGGTATTACCTTTCATCATATCTACAATATGACGAGTTTTTTCTGCAAAATTCGGGAGGAACCTTTGTAGGAAATTTACCTTACCGAAGAATGAGTGAACGACCTTTTTGCTTGATGGCAGGGAGAGGGTTCTGATGCCATTAACTCTTTCTGAGTCAATCTTGATTCCTTCGGTGGAGACTATATGGCCAAGTAGTTTTCCCTTCGTAACCCCAAAGACTGACTTTTTGGGGTTGAGGGAGATGCCATGTTGACGACATCTCTCCAAGACTTGTCTCAAGTGATTACAGTGCTCGTGATGCCTTTTGGAAAATACTGTGAGGTCATCAAGATACACCACAATGAACTTACCCATCACATCACGGAAAGCCAAGTCCATAGCACGTTGGAAAGTAGCACCGACGTTTATCAAACCAAAAGGCATCCGACGATATGCAAAGGTACCCCATGGTGTCATGAAGGCAGTCTTGTGTTGATCTTCTGCGGTGACCTCAATTTGATTATAACCAGAGAAATCGTCTAGCATGGAGAGCATCTCGGATCCGGTCACATTCTACAAGACTTCATCCATGACAAGGAGAGGGTAGTTGTCTTTAAGTGACAACTGGTTGAGATTTCTAAAATCAACGCAAATGCGGATCTCACCATTCTTCTTACGCATAGGGACGATATTTCCTATCCATGTCGAATGGTGAATTGGGAAGATTATCCGTGCATTCAGCATCTTTTGGACTTTTGCAAGAATTGTTCCAGAAATCTTTGGGTTGTGCTGCCTTTGCTTTTGCTTAAAAGGCAAAGCTCCAACCTTCAGTGGGATATCATGTTGCACTTCCTTTGGTCGGAAAGATTTGAGATCTTCATATGAATATGCTAGAACATCCATATATTCTTGTAACAGTCTAGTGAACTGGATCCTTTCTTCTGGGGTGCAACATTTGTCAATGTTTCCCATCTTGGGATCAACTTCAGTTCCCAAATTGTATTGCTCAACCTCATTAGACGAATCAGAGTCGACGAGCTATTGTTTGGCATAACGGTCATGTTTGTCAAAGAGTCTTTCTAGAGATACCAACCCCTAGGGATTTTGTTCCCTTTTAGTTGTAGGAATTCTTCGCCGAAAACTAGATCTATGCTGGACACAGATTCTCATAGAGGAGAATCACTTCCTTTGAAGTACAATTCATTGAAATTCTTGGCCTTTTCCAAGAAGGCAACTATTTGATGATCGTCGTTGAAGATCTGCCAATTTTCTGAATTGTCGAGGACACTTGCGCGGAAGACCAACTCGATAGTGTAGGTAGAACCTTGAAAATATTTGTGCAATATGAGAAGCGTGGCTGACACTACCATAGAGTCTGCCTGGCCATTGTATTCTCTTGGTGCCGCAGAGATATCAAAAGCATCAAATTCTTCAATGCAATCCCAAACGAGATTGTGATAATGTCTAAGCCTGTCATTTTTTGTTTGGTAAAGGTTTCTTACCTGACATACTATTAGCTCGGCGTCACCTTGTGCATGCAGGTTTTTAATACCTTTCTTGCATGCTACTTGCATTCCCAACAGCAAGGCTTCATATTCTGCGGTGTTGTTGGTATTATCGAACTGTAGCTTGAAAGAAAAAGGGAAGATCTTCCCGTTAGGAGAAATGAAAACTATTCCAGCTCCAGAACCGGTTGAAGAACAACTACCATCGAACTCTAGCAACCAAACGATGTTCGGATCGCCGAGGCCAATGGTATCAAAACTTGAAAACTCGTCTTTTGGCAGAGTTTCAGGATCTGATGTCGACGAATCATCTGGTGGTGAGTCGTTCGTCAAAGAGAGAGATTCAACACTCTCCAACTCATGTGCCATTGAAGATTCACCAATCTCTTGAGTTTGGAGATAATAAGTCCCCATACCTGAAGATTCAAACAAGATCTGGGCTTTGGGATCATCTGATTGGGTCACAGAGAATTTGGCTTACTTCTCAGGAATCAGCTTTTACATTATGCCCTTTACTGATATTCTAGCTTTGGACATATCCATGCTCAATTCTCCTCCAACATCCTTGCAGAAATTCCTTTCGAGGAGAATTTTGTATGATGTTGGTACATCAGCCACTAGGACTGTCATTTTGATCTTTTTATCAGGATATGCAGCAAACGCATATTGCGTGTCTTTGATCTGACCGATCAAGGGTACTTGCTTATTTTCCATAGAAAAGCAACGGCTAAAATTTTTAGTCATTTCTAGACCCAAGGTAGTGGCTACTTTGGCGGGCATCACGTTGTCGGATGCACTAGAGTCTATGACACAATTGCTTAATTTGAAACCATTTACTAGCAAGGAGATAAAGAAAGAATCAATGCACCTAGATGCAGTTGGAGGATTGGATACCAGATTATTGCGAGGTACCTTTGGTATAGGAACAACTAGGACCTCGGGGGGTGAATCCCGAGTTGGAGTAATTCCCTAATCCTTAACAAATTGGACAAGCTTGTCAAATTGGTCAGGATTAGCCTTGAGGTATTCTGCCTCGGACATTTGGACCTTGGTTCTCTTTGCATGGTCAATAATATCAAAGGCTTGAAAAGAATTCTGTAAACTAGATGTAGTGACTTCACTAATCGGTTTAACGAAAGGCACGTTGGTCTTTGGAACAGGGTGATTAGCTTTAGGTATAGTGGGAGTGGAAGTCGAGGAACGTGGTGCATTGGCTTGTGGATTTACTGCTTTCTTAGGTTGCCAAGGGAGGGGAGATCCTCTTTTGGCAATTGTGACAGGCGGATTTTCCTTTTCAGGTGGGGCCACAGCTTGAACTTTGTCAAGTTGGTTTTGTTGATGTTGTGTAAAGACAACATAAGTATCCGTCACCAAGTCATCTGATTCCTCTTCATCCATTATCTGCAAGTAACTAATCTTGGAGTCGCCAGTCGATTCCATTTCTTCCTCTTGGAAGAGATCGACATTTTGTTCTTCAGGATAATTCGTCTGAACATAATCATCTTGCTCGGTTTCATAATATCCCGCAGCAGCATTAGTAGGTGGAGCTTCAAGGGCGACCCTACCTGGTGGTGCCGAAAGACGATTTTGAGTCTTGTTCCCGACATAATTGGGGAAATTCCTTCTGGGGATGTCCTTGTAATTCATGTTATTGTTAGCCACTTGCTTCTTAAGAGCGAGGAGCTCATTCGCCAACCGTTGCACCATAGGGTCAGCGAAATTGGAATTGGTGCTAGGAGTGATGGCATTGGATGCTGAAGACCCTGATGCTTGCATCCTTTTATTGGTGTTGGAGTTGTCATTGATTCTGATCTCTCCAGCTAGGATCATATCATCTTCAAGGCTTGTGGCTAATTGTTGTGTCGCTTCAACATTAGCTAGAGTTTCCCTACGTAAGAAAAAACTCACCTTGGGTAACTGGGTATTTATGAAGAAGCACTTCAAGTTGTGATCCGTAGGTTTTGCATCTTGTGGGATCCGCGTCACCATCTTGTTGAATTTGGCCACAAATTCTCTCATCGGTTCATGGGCTTCCTTTCGCATGGTTGTCAGTTGTGCCAACAAAGCATGTGCATCTTCAGCAGGCTTGAATCTCTCCTCGAACTTTGTTCGGAGAGTAGCCCAACTAGTGATTGAAGCGTTGGGAAGTGTATAAAACCATTCGGCAGCAACCCCTTGGAGGGATTTGATGAAGAGCCTCATAGAAACGTCTTCATGTTCAATGGCCAAAATGCCACAAACGATATAGAAGACAGCAATGTGTTCATCAGGGTGTTGCTTGCCATCACCGATGAATTTCGAGAGATATTTCCTCGAAACATGTGAAAGATCATATAGTGGTGCAGCCAAACATAGAGGACCAAAGGCATTTCCCCACGGTCCAACAGGTGGTGCGGCCATTACTGGTTGCATGATAAACGCTTGAGTTGGACGCCTGCTATAGACAGACCAAACAGGTGGAAAAGCAGATCTGTCTTTCCGAGGAGGAAAACTCATAGCACGTTGCGGCAGTGACCTCATTCACGAAGGAGTAAAAGGAAAGTTACGGTGCAGTAACTCTTCAAACAGAGGATCTGTAACTCCTTGAGCTCTTAAACTTCCTGTGTAGCTTCAGTCCGCCCGAATGTAGATCTGAAAAAGACGAAGACTTATAGAGAAAAATTTACAAAATATAATAAGAAACTAGAAATGATTTTACTTCAAACAAAAACTTGAGGCTTGGATTGCATGTTCATTCCCCAGTGGAGTCACCAAAAAATTGTTGGGTGAAAATAGTGTAATCAACTTTTCAATAGATTACGCCATCTAGATTTCAACCACAGCTGTGTGAGATATGATCTCTCCTCTCAGAAAGGGGACGCGCCCTTCTTACTGCTAATTAGAAGCTATAGTAAACTTAAAAGAATACTCACAAAATGTACACTGTACTCATGAAATGGGGGGTGTGTGTTACATTCATACTTCTCTCTTTTTTCAGAGAAGATGTTTACAATGCTTCACGATGAAAAGCTTCAGATCTGAAATAACTTAAACTTAAACAACAGCAATAATGCCAATATTTCTATCTTGACAAAGCAAAGCTTAGAAATACCATATATGATTTATAATGACAAAAGATAAAAAGAAAAGGGAAGGCTCATGAAGGCACAAAGTCATTCCGTAGCCTTTTCAATGTTGGATCCTGTAACGGTAACGTTCGTTGTATTAGAAGCACAAAGTCTTCTTAGACGAAACGATTCCTCAAACAGCATGAATGATTACAAGCACAAAGTCTTGTGGATCCTTCAACAAAATCTTCAAACATAAACAAATCCAAATGATAAATGTAACACAAAGTTTACATCAAACACTTGAAGCCCTTTCAATCTCATACACCAATCACTGCTGATATAATCAACACACAAAACGATTGATTCCAACACAAAGTCTGGGATGCAATATTCTTCTTTATTCATTAGATTTGAATTCACAATATTGAACACAAAGTCTCAATGCTTGTTTCAAAATAGCAGCACTTCGTTGCAAAATCTCAAAAGGTAACTATTACAAAAGAAATCCCTCTTATTTACAGAAAAGGAGGGAAGAGCAAACTTAGGGAATCATATGAGTAAAAATAGGAAACCCTAATCTAACTGAGTGTAATTTATTTCTACGTAATTGCACCTCATATTTTGGTGTAATTACATTTTACAAAAAGACACCTAAAGTGTCAAAAACTATTTACAATGTGCAAAGTAGGGGACACCAAAAATGGCGAACACCGGAGACGAAAAAGAAGACTATTGTTCTTTCCATTGGGCGCGGAAGTCTTCATATCTCTTTGTTGTCTCTCTCATGAACTTATCATCTGGTCCGACTGTAAAATCCACCAGCGTATGTATTTTGGTAATCAACTTCTTTGCAGACGAAGAAACCTTTTTACATCTTTCAAGATGAGTCTTGAAACAATCAAGTGATAGTCGTAGATCACACACAGTGTGTATGGTGTTTTTAGTAAAACCTTTTTCATCCACCAGCTTCATGAAGGCTTCCTTATACACTTGAATTATTTCACTGAGGGGAAGGAAGGTGTGCTCGTCATCAAGGAGATCACCTGGAAATTCTTCCATTCCATTGACTAGAAGAACCGGGTAGCCTTCAACATCTTCTTGTGCGTGGTGAATGTCATCAATCAGAAACTTCAATACCTGGATTCTATGCTTGAGCGATTCTTTCACTTCAACATATTTCTCCTTACCAGGTATTACTCCATTTTTTACCGATTGGTTGATCTTGGATTCTTCCATTTTCAGCCATGACGATAAAGTCCTTTCCATCTGGGATAGATCTCTCACAAGTGATCCTTCCTCTTTGTTAAACTCAGTCTGCAGCTGGACTATTTGTATTTTCTTCTCACTTGCGGTAGTGATGACCCACGTCCTATGATCTTCGATCTCTTCAATAAACTCATTTAGGACTTTACCCTTGGCTGCAAGCTTTTCTGCCTTTTGAACAACTAGTTCTTCGACATTAACCAAGGTCATAGATTTGGCATCACCCATTGAAGATCCTACTATGTTTCTCAAGATGTTCGCATACTGTTCATATTTCTCCTTGTATATATTTTTAGCTTGCTCCATCTTTTCAAGCCTTCCTGCCAGAGCATCTAACACTACTTGGGCATTTGCTTTTGCACTTTCATTTGTCACCTTCCCAAGTTGTATTCTCTGTATGGTATAATCTTCCATGTTTACATCTCCCTCTGGTTGTGGAGGGAAACCTACCTCAACAAACTTCTGACCAGCTTTATCAACCTAGAGTCTTGACAATACCTTAGCTTTTTTCTTTTCCTTGTTCTTGGGAGCAGGTATTTCTTCCAGGTCCAGCTCATCGAGGGAGATCATCTGCTTTTTCCGTTTAGGAACCTACGACACCAACTAAGGGGTAAGGGAAGAAGTATACACATCACTTGTTACTACTAATTCCTGAGCTGCAGGGGCTCTTTGAGGAATAGTTGAAATAGTAACTATGGGCGTCGTTGTAGTCATTATGGGCCCATTTGTTTGTACACCAAGCTGATTCTGCAATGATTCATTCATGAATCTATCAAACTCAGCCTCCGAAGAAATGTCAAAAGATGGAGATGACAAGCTAGGGAGAGAAACTGGCGAACTAGATAGGTCATTGATATTTTTTGATCGGCCGATTGCAGAAGAAACCAACACCGTTGACACTACTGGTAGGGAAGAAACATCTTCTACCCCTATAACCGTGGTAGGAAGAGGAGAAGAGGGAATGGGTGGAATGGGAGATTTAGGATTTGAAGGAGTATGAGGAAGTGAAGAGACTCAAACCTATTTGGTTTCACCTTGAGGAGGTGACAAAACCTGCTCATCCTCTTAGTACTCCTCAACCTCTTGTGTTGATTACTCTTCTTTTCATTTGATTCAATTTCTCTAGAGTTCTCATCATCTGATTCTTCGGATTCGAACTCTGTATCTCCTCCTTCCTCATCTGAAGATAACTCTTCAGAAACAAGCTCCCTCTCTTCTACATGAGATGTGGTTGCCCTTGTTTCTTGTACTTCAATAGTTTTTGGAGTACTTTTCCCCACAATGAACTTAATCCTTGGCCCTCTTCTTGATGAAGAGGGAATCACGGCCTGTTTTTCTTTGGCACGAGATTCTGGCGGTGGACTAGGTTTCTCTTTAGAAGCTCACCTTCAGAATCTGTCTTGAAGTCCTTTATTTGAAAACCATGCTTGTGGAGCCATTCTATCATGTTGTGTAGGATAGGGGCCAACCTTTCTCTCATGTAAGTACATTCTTTTTTGGACCATTGTATTGGAGGAAAAGGTTTCCCAACAATGTTGTCCTCATCATAGGTAGAATTAAGGACATCACTTGGATCCATGAAATCTTCAAGCAAATCAACTATTTGGAGAGCCTTGATTTGATCAACTGTCAACCTGCAGAAATCCATTTCACATACATCCTCTTCATCTCTACACTCTACCCATATGTCTTCAAAATGGTAGATATGGCTATGACCTTTTTTGAGTTTCTTCTTGACGTCCCTAAAGTCAAAGTCATGCCTGTACCTATAGGTCGTGATAGTATTGATGTGCATCTCAGCTGAAACATTCTTGGCCTTTTGCACCGTTTTGATTGTGTACCTTCCAATGGTTAATAGGAAACTTAAACCCTGGCTTATGATTCTTTTGTTGTTCCTTTTGTTGTTCCTTGTGCACCAAAATTAATTGCTTGCACAACTCCATAAGAATCCATTTATATGATGGGTATCTGGGAAGCATATAAGGCCATCCTATGAAACAACCTACTCTTATGTAGGTGAAGGTTGGAAATTGTAAAAACACACATCCCACCTTGCTGACCACCTTGTAAGCTTCATCTGAAATCCTCTTCTTCTCCAGAGTTGGATCAAAAGTAAATAGCAATGGATCAATTGGTAATAGTAGTCATAGATTGGGGTAGAATGCCTATTACCTCTGGTAGATAAACCTGGAAACTGTCTCATTACTGCTGCTGAGTACACCAAGAAGGAAGTCATATAAAACTTTAAGGTGGTGGGCACCTTGATCAACTGCTCATGGATTTTGTCACTGATCTGTGTTTCCCAATCAATGTGTACTTTCCTCCTTCGGATAATCCGAATGTATTCATACATCCAATCTTGGAAATAAGAAGAACCAGGCAAGCCCTTGACTCTGCTTAACAAGGTAATCATATCTCTTGTGTCTTCTTCAAAGTCACTCCTGGGGAGTCCCTTAGGCCACCTAGAAACAACATGCCGAGGAGTCTTCAACCATTGTGAGTTAATCAATGTTTTGGCTTTGACTAGATCATTGTCAAATATTTCTTGAGCTCTCTGAATTGTGATAGGAGTGTATTGTTCCATTTGTGGCACTTTGAAGACTATGTCGAAAAACTGGCCGTCAAGTCTCATTACTACTTGACCTACTGAATCCCTTACCGTTTTGTCCTCTTCAATGTAGTGTGTAGCTACCTGAAGTAAAAACTCTGTGTGATGGGGTGAAGTTGGAAAATTTGAAACCATATGAAGATTGCTATGTACAATGTCTTTCAAATTCTCCTCCCACGGCCTCTATTGAATCCTCCTCACGAAATCTGCCAAATCTTGATGGCCGATCTCAGTGTCTTTGATTTCATCTATCTTGGACAACACCACGGTCGGAGGAAAAACGTGCCGGTACTTATACTTCATCTTCCCTTTATCTTTAGGAGATGGTGATGGCGTTTCAGCTGACATTTAGGAGAGCAGAGACTAATGTATTTCTTATCTCTGAGGATCTTTGATGGAACTTTGGAAACAAACTGCAAGAATGGGTGATGCAATGATTGTCCGGAAATATATGTCACATAGGAAAGTGTGAGATGATCAAGCCGATATGGAGTCTCTATGTTTTGGTCGTGTAGTGTGGAATGATCAAGGCGATATGGAGTCGAAAAATGAAGAGAAAACACTATTTCAAGTGTTTAAAGGAAAAATGCAGATTTTGGTGCTCGGGCGGTGAAAATCACCACTCGAGCACCGAAGTGATATTTCATTTTGGTGTCGAGGCGGTGAAAATCATCCCTCAAGCACCAACCTTGCAAGACAATTCGGTGTCGTGGTGGTGATTTTCATCGCCTCGACACTTAGGGTATTTTTCTGTTGGTGTCATGGCAATGATTTTCACCGCCAAGACACCAGTATTGCTTGGTGACTTCGGTGACGGCATCGAAAAACCCCGCCTATACACTGAGGGAAAAAGAAAGCCGAAACGCGTGAAGGTAGGGGGAAGTTTGCCATGATAGTTGAGAGAATGATCGCGAAGAAATGACAGTAAGAAGACACGGAGGGAGGAACGAAAACAAGGCGACATGAACAACAGGTGAAGAATGCCAAAGACAAGGAAAATCGAAAGTATTCAAAACTTTAAAACAAAGAAAATAAACAATCGAAATAAAAACAAGGATGTGCACATACCTGTGATAGTCGTGGTGAAGATGGAGACACAAACAGCGTGCTGGAGAACAACCCCAAGAAAGATCTTAATGAGGGCAACTCGTAATGGCACGGGTAGACACGAAGTATGGAGAGGAGGCGTTAAAAACAAAGTGAGGAAAAAGCTCAAGTTAAAGTTAATAAAGCCTAGAAAACAACCTAAGTCGCGCACATTGAATGCGGCTAGAAAGACTCAACTCAACTTAGAATTAGGTACTCGAGCAGTGATTTTCACCGCTCGAGCACCAACACAAAAGATAACTTAAGGTGCAACGGCGGTGAAAATCACCGCCCGAGCACCAAAAATTGCAAACGAAGTTAGGTGCAATGGCGGTGATTTTCACCGCCGTTGCACCAAAAACAGTTAGAAGAAAATGGTGCTACGGCGGTGAATTTCACCACCTGAGCACCAAAAACTAGGAAAAAATAAACTAACTCTTGGGATAAAAAGGAGTCAGACTTTAAGCTCGAACTCAAGCCTATCGTCACCTGCCTAGACTAGGTAGGTTTAGAGACTTCGTAAAATGAGTTTTTCCTCGTTTTGCGTGCTTGAAACACATAGTCCTAGTAAATGGACTAGTTTTGTAGGGGGGTTATCCGTGAATCGAGCGTTGCTAGATTCTGTGATAACAGACATAACATTGATACACAAATCATAATATAAATGCATAAAGCATGAATATACATGTAGAATACTTAGACATTTTTTCATGACAACATCATCACAATTATCATACAAGAGGATATATTTTCCTCTAATCACAAAGAAAGGGTACAATGCCATTAACCCCATCTCTCATAAAAAAAGAATACAAGAATGTGAATGGACCTCCATTTCCTAGTATAGGTAAATTTAATCATCTCATCCAACAAAACCAAGCAAGATACTCTCACACAACCTAAACAATGTATAAATTTCATCCAAACATGAGGAATATCTAATTAGGAGGTTGAATGGTGAGGTGAGGTGCTATCTTGACATAGGACAAGAATACATGTTTTATCTTGAGGCATGAATTCCAAGATAGTTCATGAAGCACAATTAGCAAAGGAAAACAAATTAAAAAATAAAGATGATAGGCATTCAAGGTAGACCTTGGGGAGAAACTTCCGTTTAGGAATTTTTTTCATAAACAATTAGTAACTACCCATTATCTTAGGATTGCCCCATTTGGACCAAATTACCCCTTTTTTCAATATAAAATTTCCCAAGGAATTTAAGAATCACCTTTGGCTATCCTAGGATCACCCCTTTCATCAAATAATTTCCCTTCGAAATAAATAGTTTTGGACAATAGAACCTCTAGTGAGTATGTTTTTATTCCAAAGAAATCATAAGGACTCCCTACAATCCTAGTATCCAAAATTACATCAGAAACCAATTTGACAACCTTTAAAACAATTACAAAGTACTAAAGTCTAAAAATTGGAGCATTTCCAAGCCAAGGAAAGCCATGAAGGTTTAACACAAAATATGTCATAGTATCCTTGTATATTTTTTTATAAAATAGTTTCAAAATAATGGTTTCTAAAATTATCAGGGTTTGTTTTACCATAATTAACATCCACAAAATGATATCAATAAATGCATCTAACTTAAAATCATCTACACTAGCATGATCCATATATGAAAGATGTGTAATCAACAATCCACTATGGTAAACCAAATAAAATAATCATAATCATATATAAAGGGAAAATAGTGAAACAAAAACACTTCTAGAATTCAAACATATAAAATCATAACATGCTCATCTAAAATACATAGTCAAGCATCTCGATAGCAATAGAAAACATCACTAGTAATTACAGTATCAATATCAAAACAAAAACCAAATAGTGAGATTAGGAACATGTAGTTTTGGGCCTTGCAATTGTCAAATGGAAACTTATAAGCATTTTCAAAATTGACAATAATGACACTCATGGTATGAATCAATGTTTTCTTAGTGAAAGTGGCATAGTCAATATAGGTTTTACACAATAGCATGGTCTCCATTGATGAAAATTACAAAAATCAAGTTGGTAGTGATGATGGTTTGTTAGGTCTACAATTGGATTCTTGAGTTAGCATTGTTGGAAAATTTTGTGATTCCCTAGGGAGTTGGATGTAGAAAATGAAGATGTGTGTATTTACAAGAAGGTTGAACTAGAACATGAGCATAGGTAGATGTTGCTAAGTTGATGCTATACTAGGAAATTCAACTCGTACCATCAAGAGGAAAATATTAAAGGTTCTACATTGATTTAGATGGGTACATATGTGACCATTAGTAATGCACAAAGATGATGTCTTAGGATGGTGAACATTGTGACCCTTCATAAGCTTAAGATAATTGATTTCAAGGTAGCAATGAAGTGAGATTCAATGAAATTGTGTTCAATTCAAAGTGTCTTCTAGAAATGCAAAATAAAAGATATATAGACCTAAGATAAAATTTAGACCTTCCACTAATAGAAAATTGAACAATATTATATACTACCTAAATATTAATATTTAAAGAAAAATATATATACATCACATATAAATTTAAAACTACTAATTATTAATATAATTATTAACTAAGGGAAGGTTGTGTGTGCCTTAGATTATAAGTCTTTAACCAAAGCAAACCTTAATCCTAGTTTCTTTTTAGTGCACTCTATAATCTCATTCTAACACGAAGTGGGGTTAATTTTTTTTTAAATAAATGAATCTTTTAACCAATTTTGTGCCCTAGACTTATACTTTTAGCCCACCAAGACCTTAAAATATGCTTGCTCATTAACAATTTGATCCATAAGACAAATACATCTCAAAAGAAGTAAAGCCCACTATCATATGCTACAAACATGTTTTATCCAAATATCTACAGAAGTCCTTTTAAAAATATCTTTCTAAATTAACATTAAAATTTCCAATACCTTGACATTGAGAGTAGATTAAAACTATTGTTCGATAGATGTGGATATTAACTCTCTTATTGGATAAATAATATATAAGTAGGTTTCCACATTTATGTGTACATGTAAAATTTAGTAAGGTTATTTTGGATTGAAATTGAGATTTTCTTATAAAACATCATTTAGTTATTAATCAGCATAATTATCTTTCATAAGTTATATGGAAAGAATGTCTTCAATTATTTGGCATGTGATTAAAATAAATGTGAAGGGTATTATAGTATTGTCATTGTATTTATCAATAAAAACTTGTTGAATGTTATTTAAGTCGCAATGGCTTAGTTCTCTTGTAAGTTTTGGAGAAATTTAGAATTTTATGTACATAGATAACATTAATTCAAGAAAATGATTATTTTCAAATGTTATATTAAGGAGGAGTTAATTCTTTATATTTTTTGAAGTTTTCTATAGATATTTTGAAAAATTTAGTTAAAATAGTGAAGTTAAAATAAGTGTTGAACAAATGAGACTCACAAAAGGAAAGGTAAAAGAACATTTAGCAAAGATACGCAAAATATTACCAAAGAAAAGAAATGGAAAGCAATTGAATTTCCAAAATCAAAGAGGTTATGTTTTAATATAGACTTACAAAACAAGTCATTGTAAAGATCAAAATACAAGACCAAGGATTCAAAATAGCATGACTAGATTTGACTCGTCAAAGTCGAGGGAATTTGGTTGAGGGGTAGCATGTGGACTTAATAGTAGGATGCAATTCCATAGTGATTGGAATCTTGGTGTAGATTGACAAGATGTGTGTTCTTATGTGCATTATCAAGGAATTTAGAGGGATTGTTTTTAATATGGAGTTTGAATAAAATATAACTTTAGTTATGGTGTTGTTAGTAGTATAGGGGTCAACATATTTTTATGGGATAAATAATTACAAACAGTATTAGTGTATCCACCTTCACTAACATTTTTATGGCATAAATAAGTAAGAGGTGTTGTATGATTAGCTGGTTTTGAGTTTGTGAAGCTCATCATCTCTAAATAATGGGTTGAATCAAGAAGTATTAAGTATCATTTTGTGAATAACCATGTATGAGTTATATCATCTAAGTATATTATAGAAAATAAGTTGTGCAAGGAAAAATCGAAAAGTGGAATGAGAAGATATTTGTAGTCTATGTATTCTTGATTTTTAATGAAAAGTTGAGCACTAGGTGGTAGAAGGGAGGCACTCATAAGAGAAAGATAATATTTTTTCAAAATAGTAATTAGCAAAGAAAATTTATGTTGTTTCAATGTTTAATTAAATGGGTAAGCAATAAACAGTTAGTGCAAAAAAATAGCTTGGTTGAAACCTTGGAATGGTTCACAAAATTAATTTTGATGATGAGTCCCAAGATAATCCTGGTTCTATCAAAGCTAGAGTAGTGATTAAAAAATTCAATAGTCTTTTTTGTTAATGGTGGGTTTCTTGGTATTTGAATCAACAAGTTAAAAATTGTGTCAATAATTATTTTAGCTTCTTCTCTTGGATGTGGAAGATTAGTTGTGTAAGGTGACTCCATAAATGTGATACAAGGTATTCACAAGGACTCACACACATTGGATGAATCATTAATTATTGGAAGTGGTGTTGGTTTTCAACAAATTGTATAATGAAGTTTTTATTTTCATTGCTACCATGAATACAACATGGCAATGGACTTTCTTGCCAATGTAGGTGTAAATTGAGATCCCTTATCAACCGTTTTTAGTTAGGACTTTAATTCTTGGTTAGGTCTCAAAATATTTATTTTCAAGACATTATGATTGTTGTGAGTAGCCTCTTCTCTTCTACCACATGTTGGCAACTACTTGTGTCACTACCTTAACTAGGTCATATTTGGTATAATTTCCCCTATTTTTCCAATTGGTGCTTAAAGGTGGTGGCAAGTTTTATAGAAGGTGATTTGTAATTAGATAATCATGATGCAATCCTTTTGGCACGAAGTGGATCATAGCTTGTGGAGGCATTTCAATGTATGGTTGTAATGTCCCCTCCTAGCCTCTAAGCAGTGCATTTGAACTTTAGTCTATTCCAGAGTTCCTATAGGCTAAATGGTTCTAGTAAGGGAACCTAGTTCCATCTTTATGTTGGGTTCTTTGGAGTTCGAGGGGTACTTTCTTTTTTAGCAAGGACCAGTCTAGTGCTTAGTGTCTACAGTGAGCTCATTCGCATATCAGTTATTTTCCTAGCTTGTGTCTTTGATGTTTTTACTATTTTTAGTGCTTACTAAAAATAGTAAGTCCATTTTTAGAAGTTGGACCTGGTCAGGCTACATTCAACAGCATTATTTCAATTGAGGCTCTTGGTTGCTAAGGTTGGAATATTTAAATATTTGTTCTCCTCTTCAAAAATGAACTAAATAAAGTTAATTTATATTTCTAAGTTGAGGGTGGGAGGGGACATATTATGTACCTTGGTGCCTAATGTATTGACTTCAAATTGTTTTAAAGAAACTAAATTACTTATGAATGTTAGATAAGAGGGGGGATGCACAAGCTAATGTTTGAGTTGAAAATTAAATTAAAACAAAACAAAATATCAAAAGGGGCATTGGTTTATGAAGGAGTTTAGGGTTTTAGCAATGTTGGTTGCCCTAATTTGTTGATGAGACTTTATATTCTCATTTTGTCTCTTTTCATTATGTGGATTTTGGTTGCATAAGGAGATGTTGGATTTCTTCTAGAAGGCTGAGAACGAGTTTTGACGATGAAAACCCTTGACATTGAGAGGTTCTTTCAGTAGTGAAACACCTACCCTAGCCGGTGGTGGCGTGGTTCCATCTAGGGATCACATTCTTAGAATAATTGTTGAAGTTGCAGTCATTTGAAATGAAGATATTTGAATATTTCTGATGTGGGTTGGGTTTTTTTGGCTTGGGGAAGCATTTCTTCTTTTTTGAGTGTTTTGGAGTATGTTTGGTGATGATTTCCAGTAATTTTTTAGCATAGTTTAACAGGGTTTGAACTTGGGTTTTGATTCATACGTCATTTTTAGTTGGGTTTTTCAATCTGGGTATTGATTATTTGTATTCTCCTAGACAAGGCGCCCCTGTTCATATACTCACTTGAATTTTTAGAGAAAGAGTTGATTTTACAAAGCAAATCACCCTCCTTGTGCAAGGCACCCCAATTTGAGGTAATTTCTAGATTTTTACTTGTTGATGAATAGGTCGATCTAGGTCATTGTTGGGGTCTGAAAATCATTGGATACTACTTGGGTTTACAAGGAGAATGTTGGTTGATCATTCTGGTGAATGAAATTGCTTGAGAAGAAATTATCTAGTTGTTTGCACACTCATATCCAGGTCTGAAAGTACTTCTAGCAATTTTGATATATTTTATGTGAGACTGAAATTTTTTGTTATTAAAATTTGAATATTGAAAGTTCTAAAAAGTTCCCTTTCACAGTGCATTTGGTTCTATTTTATGTACTTTGCATAATTTACTTCATGTAAAGTCAAAAACATGAATGGAACATGAAACTCTATGCATTAAACACTCTCAAACAAACACAATCAACAAGAAAGAAAACATAAAAAAATAAATTAGGGGTCTTACATTACAGTGGTATCAAAGCTCATTTGATCTTGCCATCCAATGGGCATACTTGATTCATGAGCATTAGTGATAGGGAAACAAGATATCAAGAGAGGGTTAGAAAGAAAGAAGAGAGTTGTTGGGAGCATTGGCCATCAACTGGTGAATCATCTAGATCAAAAACCTATTCAACTGAGTCATCTAGATCAAAAACTCATTCAGTAGAGTCCTTTGGTTTTAAAAATATGGGTGATAAGGGAGAAGAAGGAGATAGAAATGAGGCACCACTAGATAGAATGATTTTGTTATTAGATTATTTGGTTAAAAGGCAAGGGAGAGCAACCCAACAGGTTGAATAAACCATCTAGCAGTTAGCTCAGTTGATACAGAGGATGGATCATATGGGACAGGGAAACGGAATAGGGCAACATAGAGCAGTTAATAAGCAGAATGGGGGAGCAATGGCACGACCCCTTATGCTTGTTTTCCAACCTAGATTAGATGCTCAACATGATCCTGAGATCACTATCGTAGAACAACAAGAATAGTTCAGATAGGATTAGATGGCTGCAAGACCTAGGTTTCAAATGAAAATCTCTCAAAGAGTACATTGATCTCAGAATGAGGCATACACCCAATAGGGGTAACAAGGATTAGCATCATGACTTGTGTAGGAAGGTTGGAAAGCTTACACTCCCATATTTTGATGGTTTTGGAAAAATGGCAGCAAGAGTGTGGGTTCAAAAACTGGACACCTACTTCACATTAAACCCCATGCCAGAGTTAGAGTTTATTCAATATGCTTCCATACATCTAGATGGGATTGCACACGAATGGTGGTACAATGGAATGGTGAAAATGGGACATGCTCAAATAACTTCTTATGTTGAGTTCACTAAGAGATTGATCGAAAGGTTTGATAAGGACTCGAAAATGCATTTTAAGGAGCTAGCATAGTTAAAACAATGGGGTGCAGTTGATTCCTACATTGCATACTTTCAAAAGTTATCAATGTTAGTGACGAATATTTTGGAAAGAAGACTCATAGTGTTGTTCATAGATGGCCTTTATGATCCTCTTAGTGGTTGGATTAAAGCCTTCAACCCACCTACCCTTTAGGAAGCTATAAATAAAGCTAGGGACATGGAAACATCATCTTTTAAGAGAAAATTTCAATCGAAGGGCTTGTTGCACAAGAAAGAAAAAACAAGAAAATCGTCACAAAGGAGCATGAGCAACCTAAAAAATAATACACCAAGATAGATAGTGAAACTGTGAATGAGCTTAGAAGGAAGGGATTGTGTTTTACATGCAAGGAACCTTATACTCAAGGTCATTAATGCTCGGCTAAGGCTAAAGCACTACTTATTGAGTACCAATCTGATGAAGAAGTTGTATCAGAAAAATCAGACCAACAAGCTAATTTCGATGAAAGTGAAGATGAAAAAGCATCCAAAGAGGGTGAGAAGGTGGAGGACAAAGATTGGAAGTTAGCTCAACTTCACAGTTTCCAGAAAAATGAGTCTCTTCACATTAGGGGAGTACTCCAGGGGCAGCATATGGTGGATTTGATTGATATAGGGGTTACTCATAATTTCATAGATGAGGGCTTATTAGCACAAAGAGACCTTCAAACACAAGAGGTGAGTGGGTTCTGAGTTATGGTAGCTGATGGGTTTACTATTCATTGCACTAAAATGGTTCCTCAGTTGAGCATACAGTTTCGAAATTATGAGGTTAAGGAGGATTTCTATGTGGTGAGAATTGGAGACACAAATGCAGTCTTGGGTATTCAATGGTTGTGCTCATTGGGAGAGATCACACTAAATTTTTAGACCATGGACCTGAAATTCAAATCAGATGGGAAGAATGTGGTCTTGAGGGGTATGTCTAATGGAGGGCCATGTGTGGTGTATTTCAAAAGAATGGAGAGGCTATTCAAGCATGATCAAGTAGAGTGGGCAGTGGAGTGTGTTATTATGCCCACAGTCATAGACGAGGTTAAGAGGTCATACCCGCTCAATATACAGGAAATGATTACAAAGGGTAAGATTTTTGGTAGCATTCCTCCAAGTAGGCCTCCTGATAAAGGCATTGAGCATGTGATAGAGATTGAGGAGGTAGCTAAGCTGGTAATTACTACTCCCTATCATCATCCTAAGAGACTCAAGGATGAGATAGAGAAAACCATACAAGAGCTACTTGAGATGGGACATATTTGGCCTAGTAAGAGTCCATTTGCTTCTTTAGTTGTTTTGGTGAAGAAGAAGGATGGGACTTTGTGCATGTGTGTGGACTAAAAGTCATTGAACAAAAAGAGCATCAAAAATGGGTGCCCTATTCCACGCATTGATGAGCTTATAAATGAGTTGCATGGAGCGGTTGCCTTCTCCAAGATTGATTTGAGATCTGGTTATCATCGTATTAGAGTGAGGGAGGAGGATCTGGAGAAGACTACCTTTAGGTGTCACTTCGGGCACTTTGAGTTTCTTGTAATGCCTTTTGGCTTGACAAATGCACCAGCCACTTTCCAATCATGCATGAGCATGGTGTTTAGCAAGAAGCTATGTAAGTATGTTCTTATCTTTTTTTATGACATCCTTATCTATAGTAGATCATGGGAGGAATATTTAGAACACTTGGATGAGGTGCTTGGTACACTTGAGAGTGAATCACTCTTTGCTAAGGAAACAAAGTGTGAGTTTGGGATGACAGAGCTTCTATACTTGGGTCATATCATTAGTGCTAATGGTGTGCGTGTAGATCCTAAGAAGATTAAGGCAATACTAGATTGGCCACCACCCACAAACTTGACACATCTTAAGGGGTTTTTTGGTTTGTGTGGTTTCTACAGGAGGTTTGTTAAGGGGTTTTCACAGGTTGCAGCCCCACCTATAGACTTAACCAAGAAAGAGGCATTCTCTTGGTCTGAATCAACACAAAAGGCATTTGATCATTTTAAGGTTTTGATGAGTTCATGTCCAGTGTTAGCTATTCCATATTTTTCTAAACCTTTTGAGCTTGGGTGTGATGCATCAGGTGAAGGTATAGGGGTTGTCCTCATGCAAAGCAAGCATCCCATCGCTTTTGAGAGCAGAAAATTAAGGGGAGGTGAGAAAAAATATTCTATATATGATAAGGAGATGTTAGCTATCATGCACGCTTTGGCTAAATATAGACAATATCTCACTAGGGGCAGATTTATAGTAAAACTGATCATAACAGCTTGAAATACTTTCTAAATCAGAAGGACTTGAGCGAGAGACAACAAAAATGGGTTAGCGAACTTCGAGCCTTTAATTTTGACATTGAATATGTCAAGGGAAAACGTAATGTAGTGGCTGATGCACTCTCTAGGAGACCACATTTGTGCATATTTTCTAAGATTGCAGCAGATTGGAAGGAGAATATTCAAGCAAATATGCCAAGAACAACATTACAAACAACATTATAGATGTTACTTTGGGTGATGAAAAGTATAGTGTGAGAGATGGGTTAATCTTCTACAAGGAGAGAATTATGTTGGTGCCTGAAACTAAGATGAATGAGCATATTTTAAAGACATTTCATGACACTCCTATGGTTGGTCACTCGGGGTTCTATAAGAGGTATAGATTGACCTATGAGAGATTCTCATGGAAGGGCATGAAAGAAGACATTATGAGGTATGCGTGTGAGTATCAAGTGTGCCAACAAAACAAAAATGAGCACACATACCATGTTGATCCGCTACAACCTCTACCCAGTCCTACTCAAAAATAGGAGAGTATATCAATGGATTTCATCACAAGGCTTCCCAAGGTGCAAGGGAAGGATTGTATTTATGTGGTAGTAGATAGTTTGACCAAATTTTCTCACTTCTTTGCCATATCAACAAGTTATGCATCATTACAAGTGGTAGATTTATTTTTTAAGGAGGTGTTTAGGCTTCATGGGGGACCTAAAAACATCATAAGTGACATGGACAACAAGTCCATGAGTTTGTTTTGGCAAGAATTGTTCAAGCTATGTGGTACTAAGCTAGCTCCTAGCACTAGTTACCATCCCCAGATGGATGGTCAGACTGAAATAGTTAACAAATGGGTGGAGGACTATCTACGAAACTATGTTTCGAGATAGCAGAAGGCTTGGGTTAGATGGTTACATTTGGGGGATTTTTGCTACAACTCCACTTTTTCACATGTCTATTAAGATGTCACCCTTCATGGCGTTGTATGGTTATGAGGCTCCAAGCTTCATTGATTTATTATTTGGTGATTGTAGAGTTCCCAAAGCTAATGATTTCTTACAAGAGAGTCAGGATATAATGAGATCATTGAGAGAGAACATTCAACATGTGCAAAATCAGTAAAATTTGTACGTTGATCAACACTGTATAGAGAGGGAGTTTGAGGTGGGTGACATGGTTTATGTTAGATTGTAGTCGTACAGACAGTCCACTCTCAAAGAGAGTGGAGCAGAGAAGTTGAAACCACATTTTTATGGCCCTTTCAGAGTTACTAGGAGGGTTGGAGAGGTAGCTTATGAGCTAGCATTACCTGAGGAGAGTAGAGTGCATAATGTTTTTCATGTATCATGTCTTAAGAAGGAACTTGGACAGAATGTCACTCCTTCAGCAGTGTTACCCCCATTAGATGAGGAGGGGAGGTTGGAGCTTATTCAAAAGGCAGTTATTGATTTCAGGGAGAGGACCGTCAGAAGGAGAGTGATCACAAAGTATTTGGTGAAGTGGCAAGACCTTCTAATTGAGGATGCTACTTGGGAGAGTGAGCAAATTTTACAACATCCAACATTATGATTGCTTGAGGGCAAGCAATCTTTGGGGAGGGCGGACTGTAATGTCCCCTCCTAGCCTCTGAGCAATGCATTTGACCTTTATCCTATTCTAGAGTTCTTGTAGGCTAAACGGTTCTGGTAAGGGAACTCGGTCTAGTTCTTTATGTTGGGTTTTCAGAGTTCGGGGGTACTTTCTATTTTTAGCAGGGGACCAATCTAATGCTTATTGTCTACAGTGAGCTCATTGGCATATCAGTTATCTTCCCAGCTTGTGTCTTTGACGTTTTTACTATTTTTAGTGTTTACTAAAAATAGTAAGTCCGTTTTTAGAAGCTGGACCTGGTTAGGCTACATTTAGCAACATTATTTTAGTTGAGACTCTTGGTTGCTAAGGTTGGAATATTTAAATATTTGTCCTCCTCTTCGAAAATGAATTAAATAAAGTTACTTTATATTTTTAAGTTGAGGGTGGGAGGGGACATATTATGTATCTTGGCGCCTAATGCATTCACTAGTTGTTTTAAAGCAACTAAATTACTTATGAATGTTGGATAAGAGGGGGGACGCCCAAGCTAACGTTTGAGTTAAAAATTAAACTAAAACAAAAGAAAATATCAAAAGGGGTGTTGGTTTATGAAGGGGTTTAGGGTTTTAGCAATGTTGGTTGCCCCAATTTGTTAATGAGACTTTATATTCTCATTTTGAAGCCTCTTTTCATTATGTGGATTTTGGTTGCATAAGGAGATGTTGTTGGATTTCTTCCAAAAGGTTGAGAATGAGTGTTGAAGATGAAAACCATTGACATTGAGAGTTGCTTTCAGTAGTGAAACGCCTACCCTAGCCGGTGGTGGCGTGGTTCCATAGGGGATCACATTCTGAGCATCATTGTTGAAGTTTCAATCATTCAGAATGAAGATATTTGAATATTTCTGATGTGGGTTGGTTGTTTTTTGGCTTGGGGAAGCGTTGCTTCTTTTTGGAGTATGTTTGGTGATTATTTCCAGTAATTTCTTAGCACAGTTTGACAAGGTCTGAACCTGGGTTTTGATTCATACATCATTTTCAGTTGGGTTTTTCAACATGGGTATTGATTATTTGTATTCCCCTAGTCAAGGCGCCCATGTTCATATACTCACTTGAACTTTTAGAGCAAGAGTTGATTTTACATAGCAAATCGCCCTCCTTGTGCAAGGCACCCAATTTGAGGTAATTTCCAAATTTGTACCTGCTAATGTATAGGTCAATCTGGGTCATTGTTGGGGTCTGAAAATCATTGGATACTACTTGGGTTTGCAAGGAGAATGTTGGTTGATCATTGTGGTGAATGAAATTGCTTGAGAAGACATTATTTGGCTGTTTGCACACTCATATCTAGGTCTGAAAGTACTTCTAGCAATTCTGATATATTTTATGTGACTGAAATTTTATGTTATTAAAATCTAAATATTGGAAGTTCTGAAAAGTTCCCTTTCATAGTGCATTTGCTTCTATTTTATGTACTGTGCATTATTTACTTCATGCAATGTCAAAAACATGTGGCACATGAAACTCTATGCATTAAACACTCTCAAACAAACACAATCAGCAAGAAACAAAATAGGAAAAAAAAATCAGGGGTCTTACATTACAATGGCAAGAGATGTTTGGGTTTGGTGTAGCCTTTCTTTGGTTTTCTATGTCTTTTGTGTTTGTAGAGCTTGGCTTTAGGCTTCTTAGAGGATGGTTGTTGCTTGCTCTTGTTGGGTTATTTTCTAGGTGGTATGGCTTGACAATGCCACTCTCAAAAGCCCAAGGATCCCTATTTAAGGGAAGTGTTTATTACAAGCATCATTGTTCTATCTTCCACTACCTTGAAGCATGAACTTTTGCCTCTATGAAAGGTGTGTTGGATCCATATGGCTTTGGAAGTTGGCCATGTGTGGTTGAAAGCTTCTTTTACAAAAGATGTCAAAAAGAAGTTGGTAGAGGTTGTTCCCTCGATAGAGCTTTGGCTTCAACTCCTAGTTCGTTCCTTCCAATTTGTTGTTTTGGCATTGATGAGTGAAGAATTGGAGGTATATATTAAGACGAAAGAATTGAAATCCACAACCTCTTTGGGGGATGTGTGTCTAATAAGGAAGTACTGAATATGTATAGGAATTCAAGGAGCATACATAATTCTACCTAGATATGAATATTGTGTTGGAACAATTTATGGTTACCTATTCTCAAGGTTGCTTGGAGGTCTCAAGTGCTTTCACTTTGTCTTCGTACATAGATGATTATTTGCTACAAACTAAAAAATAGCTTGATTTTTACAATGTGAAATTTCTAGCTCTTAAATCTACATACATAGGTGTTTCTACCAAAGAGAAGTGATAAGATTACGACAGTTAACTCAAAGGTCTAAGAGATGGATCCTATAGTGGTGTTTGTGTCTAACGTCTTTGAATAGGCTAGTGAAGACAAAAGCTAAGGTTTTAACTTCGATGGATCCTATAGTGGTGTTTGTGTCTAACGTCTTTGAATAGGCTAGTGATGACAAAAGCTAAGGTTTTAACTTCGCTTAACTGTTCAGAACTCAATGTTTTTTAATTGTCCAAAGTGTAACTCTTTTTTGTCCATTGCTTATTATAAATGTTTATTGCACTATTGCTTTTTCTTCTATCACAAAGGCTTCCATAATTCTCAAATGGTAAGATAGAAAGTATTTATTTTAAATCCAATATAAATAATGTGTCGGACATCCAAAGACATAGGAGGGAAAAAAATTTTACCTCAGCACAATTATTTTGATATTTATTATGAGACATCCCTCTATGAAATGGAAGGCCATTAATTTGTAATCACGATGGAAGCTTTTATTTTAGTTTCAAATGTGGACAACGTGCCAAGTATGACATAAGAAGCATAAAAGGGGACTTCTTCATTTAACAATTTAATTATAACTATTTTGATATTCATCATGACGATACATATTCCCATATGAAACACACTTGCTAATAAGCCATAGGTTTAATCAGCATTCATTTGTCCAAATATGTTATTTAAATTTTAAAATGACTATTCATCTATTTGTTAGATGACAATTCTTATATCCATCTATATAAATGTTTTTATTATAAATAAACCAGCTGCATTCTAGCATGGGTTATTTCTCACGTTTAATAACAACATTTTATTGTTAATAAATCTTTACCATCACTTGATTAGGCCCTTTTGCACTTTGCATATATTATGGTCTATTTATTGGTATTCCTTACTTAAAAATAGCAGCAGTCTATAGGACTTCAGCGTTTTATTCCCTTTTATAGGGAAAAAGTGCTTGTACCTTCTGAAGTCATTGACATTAATATCTATGATTTTGGCTCTGCTAGGTTAATACTTTTCACTTTTATGTATGATACAGTTTTTTTTTTTTTTAATATTTAGGTATGATATTTTCACATTGTTTAGTGAGGATTTCTCTGTGATTTGGGTTTTTTGTTCCTGAGATTTGATCTATTTAAAATGACAGTATATTGTTTTGAAACACTTACTCGCACCCCAAATTTTGTAAGAAAAGTGTTCATATTTCACAAAATTTTGTATTGGTGTTCCATGTCATCCTAAGCGGCCAGGGCTAGTCGTATACCCCATCACAAAATAAAAATTGAAAACAGCTCTTTTTCCCTTTTGCGGCAGGCCACATCAAGAAACTAGAAAACTAAACATTAATAAATTTGGTATCAACTACAATATATGTCAAGGGAAAACCTAAATGGGGGGACCCCGGAAAGGGTTCACACAGCAGTTATTGACCTTGGAACGCTTGTATAGGTAGTTCTTTCACATAAGAAAAAAAATAAAATGATAACTACGCATAATTGGGCATCTACAGTGTTCACAATATAAACGGAAGGGAAAACTCCTTTGACCAGAGTAGTTTACTAAATTCTGCTAGCATTCAGTCCCGAAAGCAGAGTATATGACGTTCCACTTAAGTAGCATAAGCCATTTAAAGAACCATAGAGGGATTCAAATTGTGTTCTAATTTTTAGTTTTACTATGAAAGACTTGTGTTAATCATATCTATTATCCATGACTAATGCAACTTATAGGAATGACACAGCTTTGTTATATATTTTTCTGGGAGCTATTTTTGTTCAATTGTAATACTGGAGTGCAGCAAAATCGTCAAACTAGCATCTACTCGTCCATGCAGGCTGGTCACGTGCAAAATAATTGTTGAAGATTTTAATTACATCTTGCCACTAAATTCTGTAATGAAAGAGACCTAAACCACATGAAGCATGGATCAAGAACCGTGACATCTCACAAAAGCATCAAATTCGTAGTTTGCAGATGAAAGCAATTGATGGAGTTACCAACAGCATAAAAGGTTTGCATAATTAAATGCTAGTTTTGATGTGTTCCTTTCACAAGACCCAAACCTAAACGCCAAAATCATGTTTGTCCCATTATTCAGAAAGTCACATTACATTTAGATTCAAACATGAGTTACACTAGATTTTACAGAAACGGATTCAGCTCACATTGTTGACAACAGAAAAGAAATTCACCTAAATTTTCTTTACAATGCAAATTATTATAAGATTTGTCTTTAATATAGTTAACATAATAATCAACTCTTAAGATGATATTACGACTCCCATTGGTATCATGATGCATGCCAATAGAAGGCATGACAGATAAGGTACAAATAAGTGAGAAAACATAGAAAACAGTGATGGGAGGAAATTCCCAGGTTCCATATGAAGTAAAATATCAGATATTGAAAACATCTCAAACTTGCTGTCATCTACTAACGATGGTGGACAATTTGGTTAAGTTACAATGCTCAACTCAACTAACAAAAAATGTCGTGAACATTTTCCAATTACAAATAATGAATCAGTTAAACAAATTTCTGCAAACAAAATGAAAGATCATTGTCATTTACTTCGTTGTTATAAAAATGTTCTCTGATAGTTGGAAGCTTATTTTTAATTCAAAGTGTATACTGGTATTCAAATGAATGTCACACCGAGCGATCCATAAAATTCCCAATGCTAAAGAAGACAAGTTTCCAAAAGGACAGAATATAGCAAGATGCCATATCCATTATGCTTCTTGATGTTCCGCGCTATCATCAAAAGCATCCACCCAACTGCATAAGCATCACCCCAAACAAATACCATAAGGACTATAAAGCATAAAGTGTAAAGTTTAATCCACTCCATATTCACATCAAGAACAGAGACAGCAAAAACTAAAGCTTTTGCTTGTCCAAGCAAAGAGTAAGATACAAGAAACATCAAATTGTTAAATATGGGTTGAGAAAAAATCTTGAAATTTTAGAGAACAATTTAAATAGCCTTCAGTCATGTATAAATAGCAGAATTCCCACTAAAATATGGAATAGAAATTTTGCCCAAATTTGTTGCACATGATCTACATTCTACACATCAAACCACCAGTAAGACTACTTTGCAACCCGAAAAATATTTGTGAGATTTCTGTGTGAGATGAAGCAAACAAATTGAATGAAACTAGTTAGCAAAGAAATATTTTCCAGGCCAGTTTTACATAACATGTACTATTTTGAATCAGATTGTTATATAAAATTTAAATTACTAGTGTCACTATAATTAATAATTGTATACCAAAATCCAAAAGTATGTGCTGTTAAATAAGACTACAATATCACAATTTAACTGACCCACTTCAGTTGCTACACATTGCTTGCAATCATTAGGCAAATCTACATACTCAAATAGATAGGTAAGAGGCATATAAGGTAAAAACACAAGGTCCAATGTAAAACTAGTCATTGTGGAGCTCATTATTCAATTGAGAGCACATCAATATCACGTTATAGACTATGGTAGTCATTTGTCTCGAATTTGTAAATTTATTGCTTGATTTATGTAACATGATCAAGATCTGCTTTTGATGAACATACGAGGACAGGCCCCCATAGGCTAGCATCAATCACCTTAATGTAGCCTCCTATATTGAACAAAGATACTCAATGTGTAGGCCAATACACCTCTAATATGTATAAAGAAATTAAGAAGATCAGAAATTTAACTATCATTAAAAGTGAATATACAAAGGAGTCAATAATGTCTGATATGCAAGATATGGATTTCTCAAGCAGTCTATCCCTGCGCATGCATGAGAATTCAAGCCCAATTCCCAGTATTTTATAATTAGATAGCTTCAGTTTCATTTGGTGATGTTTATCCCATTATTTTCCTTGCTGTTTTGAATCTTCACTCTTCAAGGTAGCTTCTGTCTCGATTAATGTTTTCCCTTCCTTACATTCTGAACCTAGCTCTCCAATTTTATGGTCAATATTTCCATCAGCAACCTGAATTTTCTCCCAATTTCTTCAGATATTGTCTAGAATTAGGATTATTCATTTTTTCACCAATGCTTGTTTAGAGAGGCCATGCCCTCAATTCTCTCTTTAAACAGATGTAATGCCAGATGGTCCTCAACCATCCAGAGACAAATTACTAAAAAAAATATTATCATGCTCAGAAAACAGTGCTCAACCAATAGTTCAACAAGAATGGCTAATGTTTGTTTATTGAAAATAGAAAATCCTCAAGGAGCCCATTCCTGAGTGAATGAAATAGAACAGAGATTGAAACATAAAAGAAAAACCTTGATCTGCCCGCTTATATTAGCATATGCAGGGCCAAAATCCTGATAAGCCGGATGCACTCAAATTGGAAACCCAAGAGATATATTGATATTTTAACTATGTCAATACTGTATGGTATTTCAAGGCAACCAACTCCTCAAAAGATGGAAAAACACTTTCCAAGGTGCTCTATTGTTCTATAGAAAATATGGTCTGTTCTTGAAACCACTGAATCCTGACTTTAGTCGAACGAATGAGCTCCCAAACACCATTCTAGTTTAGGTAAAACTACTTTTACTCCCTAGAAAAAATTAAGTTTTTGCTAAGCAAAATAGGAAAGGTAATTAGGTAGTTCATAATTGATTCCAAGTTAACCATACAGCATGATGTTTGACATTAGGCCCATAGCAGCAAAAATCATTTGGGGAAAAAATCAGCAAATCAAAAGTATTAAGATTTTTTGAAAAAAAAAAGGAAAAAATCAGATTTAAAAAAATAAATAAATATATTATATTATTAGAATTATAATACAATAATATAATAATTATATTATATTAATATATTATAATTATTATTTTTTTTTTATCGGTAATATAGTTTTTTTATTTATCAAAAATTGAAAAAAGATTACATAATAAAATCCAATACAGCTTCAATAATAGACCTTTCTAAACCCCAACAAATCCATTGATGACACCCAAACACCAAAACCCCCAATTCCAGCGTAAACCACCCCAAACAGAAGAAAGCTCAATATTACTTGTTAACATGCTTCAACACAAAAACCTCAAAGATCTAAAAACAGATCAAGAGCCTGAAGCTGTTTTAAATCTTCCTTTGGCCTGAGAACGAAGAACCATTGCAAACACTTTCTTTTTCACCTTCTTTGATTTCTTCCCCATTACCGTTTGCCACCCGTCCTCCACCCTTGCTGCCTTCTTTTGCCAGTCCAAAGGAGGTTCCCGTGGGCTCCTCCAGGCTCCATCCTCACTGCAACCTGTTTATTGATGTTGTTCATCAGCCATCCGTTCTCCAACCTTTATCTCCTGTGACCTCACCACACCTTTCTTTTCTCTACATTCAGGTGTTGCAGCCCCAATTTTGACGCCTACTTTTTCACTAGTCTCTGCCACAATCTCCTCCTGAACTGGGGTCACCTTGTCCTATTGCAGCTCCTTCCTTCTATTCTCTTGTCCTAGTGTCTTCCCGTCTTGCTTTGGTTCCTCTCTTGCAAGACGTTCCTCTTCTACACTTGCTCGATTCTCATCCTCAGTGTGTTTAGGCTAGGGGTTCACTTGTTTTTCCCCTCATTTCTCCACCGTGTAGTGCTGGGCAAAGGCTTCTTTCCACCAAGAAGCAGATTTTTTAGTTCTGAGTTTTGCACATTCAGCTGCCAAATGGCTCGTCTGATGACAGATTCTACACCTAAACGGTATCCCTTCATAGTACAGCAGCTGCACCCAACAACCTTTCGAATACTTCAATTGAATCTCCACCGAAGGCACCTTGGACACATTCATTTCTACCAAGATTCGTGCATAAGTCGAATGTAAAATTTTTGAAGAATCCTCATCCACCATTAAAAAGTTACCTAGAGAGTTTCCAATACCTTCCAAGCAAGAATCAAACTAGAATTGCAGGGGGAGGTTGGGAAGTCTCACCCAAATAGGAATACTCTCAAAAGTTTCAGTGGCTGGGATGAAACCCGAATGCCATGGCTTTAACATCAAAGTGTTTATCATCCTAGTCCCAATGATAATCACAAAGAATCTTCTTCCTATCCAGATCTTTTTCAAAAACAACAATAAAAAAACCTTTGGACATTGGATAAATCTAAACATACCCATCCAAAAGAGGTTTCCAAGGGTTTGAGATCCACTGGTGAAGGTCATTCAATCCTAGCCATAACCCCCTGAATCTCCCAATCACACCCAACCCAGAGAAAACTTTTTCATTGCAGATAACTTCTTGCTCCAGCTCTCCAACTAATTCCATAGTGACTGATTTTGAAAAAGAAAGGGAAGCATGATCCCCTCCATTCACCCCCCCAGAGCTTCTGTTTTGGCACAATCTCCCTTCTATTATGGGCAATAAAGGCTCCTTGCCAACTCCAACCCTTCCCGCCGCAGCCAAGGTTTGTTGTCCCTGAGTCCGACCGCCGTTCCCTGATGCCAGGTCTCTACTGCACCTCTCAATCTTCCTACGGTGATCCCCCTTATTGCAAACATCTCCTTCCTTTAAAATACTGTAGTCTCCGTCCGCCACAGAGACACCAAGCTTCCCCTATGAAGCCTTGGCCAGACACTTCGGCTCAAGCGAAACCCTACCAACATCCACAGAGGGCAAACGACCGTTTGAGCCCGTCATTTTTTACCCTTCATCTAATATATTATAATTATTATTAGATTAATATATTATAATTATTATTAGATTAATATATTATAATTAATTATAAATATTATATTATATTATAGTTTGAATATAAATCACAAAAAATAAATAAAATATATTAGGGTGTAGTGAATAGGGTCGATGCCCTATCACATGCATCTTTCCGCACAATAGATAGATAGAGAGAGAGAGAGAGAGAGAGAGAGAGAGAGAGGGGTTGCAAGTGTTGGAAGAATTGGCCATGGAAGTATCACCAACTATGAGCATCCTTTAAGAACCAATCACGAAGAGCCTCAATACTTTGACCATGTAAGTGCACAAAATCAATGAACTCACTCGTGACTATATCTCGCAATTTAGTTTCAGAGAAGAGTCTACAGAATGTTGCCTTGTACCTTTCTGCCACTTCAAAATCTCTATATGGGGGAAGCCTTCCTGGTACAAAAAGAATCTCAAGACTGTAGTATTTTGGAGTCAATGCAAAGGTAAGATGTAATGAGGTGGTCATTTTGTTCCATCTTTCTTCAATAATTGCATGCACTTATTTGAAGAAAGTCTCTTCAAGGTCTTGCTCTTTCGCATTTATGATGCTCTTCATCTTCTCAATCATTGAGTTGATGCCATCATATATCTCTCCAATGCAAAGTTTGTCCATTTCAATATAGCGAATCATGCTCAAAATGGGCTCGGTGAAACTAAAGAGATGCTCCACAAGATCCCACCATGAGTCATCTAATATCATTTGCTTTATTGTTGTTGCCCTATCAGAGTTGCTTTCCCACCATATAGACCAATTTTAGCTAATCACCATGCTAGAAAGTGCCTCTCTAACTTTCACAAGTCGTCTCAAGACGATTGTGTTAGAGGTAAAACGAGTCTTTGCAACCTATTAAAAATAAAAAATAAAATAATTAAAATTTAAGAACAAACTTTAAAGAAGAATTAGAATACACAATCAAACTCTGAAAATGTAAAATTTTATACTATATTTACATTCAATAACTCCAATTTTAAAAATGATCTAAAAATGCCTTGAGATGTGGTGGTTGGTGATGAACATTTGGATGTCATCAACCTCTGCATACAACTCTTTGATCCAATCAATTTTATTCCCAATCTTTTGTAGCATAAGATGAAAAGAGTGGACCACACAAGATGTTCAAGAGATATGTGAATATCGTTCCTCAACCAACAACACAACTCTACAATCCTTTGTGTTGTCCATTATGACTTGAACAACATTACGGGGTCCCACTTCCTCAATGGCTGTGATGAGAATATCAGCAATAAATTGGCCATCTTTCATCTGCCCTTCACAATCTACGGCTCTCAAAAACATTGCCCCCTTTAAGGGACACTGCTATAACATTGATCAAGGCCCAATTTTTTGCACCCATCTAAAACAATGGACACACCTATCTCAACCCATGAATCACTTATGGGCTGCAATGAATCTTCAACGATCTTGACCTCTTTTTCCAATAAGGTGCCACACACCTTCTCCCGAGCCCTTGTACCCTTTTGGAGCTTCATTAACTTTTTTCAACATCTCTTTCCAAAATGGAGAGCAAACAACATTGAAAGCCAACCCATTTGCATAAATACATCTTGCTACGTGTTGGTCGGCAATGTCTCAACCCTCATTTTGAAATGCAATTTCCAAAGGTCCCGTTGGTCTTTTGTTTGCAGTGGGTTATTCAATTTGACGATGAGTGGCCAAAAATGGATGGATTTCTACCACAACATTGGAATTAGATGGAGGCATTAGGGGCTGCATTCCCTTTGATCTTTTTTTATTAAGGGGTGACTTGATTTACGGCCTGCCCATTCATGTGCTTGTTCTTGCTCGATAATATATCCTATCACAACGGATACGGTAACATAGCCTTTAAACAATGCCCTAGTAAGCATAATAGTTAAGAATAACAAATGCAGTATATAAAAATTCTGCAATAGATAACTACACTGAACTTTGTGATGCAACTGTAAATATCTCTGTGAATGTGACATGAAAAGCCTTCTTGTCTTCCATGCTTAAACTAAATGGTTTCTTTGAATGTTAAAATATAAATTAAGTGACAGCCAATGAGAATTATTCTTGGACAAGCTGCCAAAACAAAGCCACAAAATAATGGTTTATAAAGAAAAGACTTTAGTGTCTAATCCAATCTGTGAATAATTAAGCCTATATTGACACTTCTATGTGAACAGTATAGTATGCATGCTTCCTTGTGAGGTATAGTAAGTGCTAAGTCCTCGGCAGTACAGCTTGTAGAACCAATCCCTTAAAGTATTTGTTTTGTAACTTGGCATTGAAATGATGAAAGAAATCAGAACTCTAAAAGCCAAGATATAATAATTCTACAGTGATGCTCAATATCTTTTAACTATGGCATGAAGAATCCCTGCATGAGAAAGTCAAGTGTATTCCTATTTCAAGCATGCCTTTAAATTGCTTTCAATGGTTGCTGTAGAGGAAAAGTCACCTGACATATAGACCTTGCATCCTTGTTCAGCTTTATTGGCAATGCCTGAATCAGTCTTGGGCACTTTTAAGATTTACTAATTTTAGAAAGCAATAAATGTTATGGTGTTTAACAGTGATAGTTATGGAAGATATACAATATTGACACTTCCAGATAACCAATACAACCTCTCAGACGGTTTATTGAAATTATAATCAAACAAAGAAATTATTCATTTCAAACTCAGAAGTGCATAGGATTTGAAATGAATAGGAAAGCATAAATTACCAATATTGCTTCTATTTCCTTCTCAGAAACTGGAGTCCGCTTTGGTTGTTCTGAAGCCTTTCCTCCAACACCAAGGTTCCTTGGAGGGGCTACAAAGAAAGATGATGCTTCTGCTGATTTGCTGTCAGTTTTAGGTGTTTGGGGAGACACCTGATGTGACAAATGTTCACCTGCAAATGTCAAGAAAAAAAAAATTAAGTTTGCTCTGACTCAACTTTAGACACTCTATAATTCTCTTGTGATTGAACTTTTGTTCAAATAGCCAGCAAGATGACCTTTCCGAAGGAATTGTACACAGAATGAATGTATTAACAGTTTCAGAATGGAAGTATTTAAACAGTTTTACAGTTTTATTTAGCTACTCAAAAGAGCCTCTCTCAAGAGAAACAATAAACTCCTCATACAGCAAGACTACAGTAGAAAGTCCCAAGCATAAACAATTATGGAAGTTAGGTGATTTCCTATTTCAAGTGTGCTACTATCTATTGAAAAGGTACTTTATGAAGAGTCATGTACTGATTGAACATATTTGGCACCAACCAAAGGTTTGTTTGATGAGAAAGAAAAACTATATGAAAATAACAGTGAGATAGGCCTGGATCATATAAGAAAAAAAATTATTTGCTGCACTGAAAAAGTTTAGTTAGCTTTGTCAATAAGAATTACTTTGGATAGCTATAGCTTATATTTCCTCAATGATCAAGTTGCCTAATGGGGATAAATTATTTTAAAATACATTATGTTCTAGTGATTGTACTGCTTGCATCCTATAAAATAAAGCAAATAACTATCCCAGTTAATTTTCCTAGTTACTGCATCTGTAAAGACATCTTAAGTTATAAATTCTTAGTAAACTAAAAACACCAAAAAAGAATTTTCCATCCCTATCAACTTATTTTGAGGACTACAACCAGAATATGCTTCTAATTCCTAAAGCTGTCCAAACGTGGGAACACAGTACCTCTACAGCACAAAAGATAAACTGTAAATCAGAAGATGGCAGACACATCTCTTTAGTCAATACTTATAGTTACCAAACTTCATATTGACAGATTTCAATAATAGATATAACAGAATCTAAATAATATGAATGTTTGTGGCACCACGTTTGGGGGCAATCCTCCAATACAACAGCAACTCTATATACAATATATTCAGGATGCTTTACACTTGCTACATCATTATAATATAATGAGTCTAACTAAAGACAACTACAACCCCATACATGAGGAATAAATACAATATATAGAGTCTAACTAAAGACAACAACTACTACCCATACATGTGGAATAAATACTTTTAACCTGATTTAGTATATGGAGAGACTTACAAAGGCTATGCACCCAAGCCAATACTAACTATTATTTAATACATATATCAATACAGGGGTTCCTAACATTGCCTCCCCTTTCGAAAGAGCTTTGACCTCAAACTTGGTATGAGAAAACTTTGATAGAATGCTAGCAAGATCCCACATTGTATCTTTAGGCTGCATTCATTTCCATTGCACCAGAACATCTTCAATAGCATAATTATGTAAGTTGCTTTGCACACTTGTCTAAGATCACCTCTGGTTCCAAAAAGATGGACCCCTCATCCAATGCTAGAAGTTCTTATAGCACCCATGTAGCTTGACCAATAATTCTCATGGAAAAGGACATGAAAAACCAGGTGGATTTTTGAAGAGGAGGAGAATGCAAGCTTATACACCACCTCCCCTATTTGCTGCACCACCTAATAAAGGCCATAAAATTTTGGACTGTACATATGACCCACCTTGTTACGCACAAGGAGGATTACTTGTAAGGCTATAGTAATGTATGGCTTGGAACAAAGCCACAAGCTACACCTTCAAGCTCACCTACAATACAAAGCTATCAAATTCACCAAAGCAATTTAACCCTTAGCACAAAAACAAAACATCTCAATAAACATTCATAAGCAAGATAGGCACAATAAATGGCACTAAGTAAATAACAAAATTAAAATAACATTGAATACTCAATGAACAGCAATTTAGCATAATGTCAACATAAGAATTATCATTGATCCATACAAGTGCGAAAAAGGCACTAATTTATACTGTTTACAATGCCATGTATGAAAAGAAATGAAAGAAACTAATTGAAGTACAATTCTAACTACAAATACTTGCATGACATGAAAGCTTTTTTACAAATTATCTCATTCACTAACATTAAAACTCAAACCATACAACATCTAGTCAAGCTATCGATTGAATTTATTACAAACTATGAATTAATGCTAATACATCTTGCATGATGAGATAACCGATCTAAAAATAGCCTACTCCAAGCTATAAATAGTGAATGCTAGATATAGCAAAAGGCTAAAAATAGCACTATCTCCTCATGCTAAAAATAGAGATGACTAAAACTAGCATAGGCTATAAATAGCTCCAACAAAAAATAGTAAATCCCAAAATATGCTTCTCTTTGAAAATGTTTAATGCTAAAAAAAGACTCTTGGATAGACGACTCTAGATGACTTTGATGATTCTACAGCATTTCCTTTAATCATGGCTAACCCTCTAAAAAACCTTGAAAATCCACTCATACATCACTCCTTTGTATTGGTGTCCCTGCTGGTAGGTACATTGCTTGAATATTAAAATCAAAATATTTTCATGTTGGTGTAAATAGGTATTTTACCTATCTAAATCCTATTTACATGTTAAGTCCAGTTAGGTCCTAGGAAGGAATTTTTCTAGTTAAGCATTAGTTGTCACTTATCTTATCTAGTTGGCATTCATTTAATGCTTGTGTCCTAGGTTGCTATGAGTTAGTTGTCTCATATGATAGGATTAAGACACTTGTCATGATCTTGTCTAATCCTATTCTTCACCTTGCCTATATGAGCAAGGCTTCATATGTACATTGTCATATTCATTTTGGCATTTTTGCATCCATAATCATAGCATGATATTTCTACCATTTCTCTCTTGTGGAAGTTGTTTTGTCTTGCAGGTGATCCTGGGGTGTTGAAGAGTTCACCATAAACTCCTACATGGTATCAAAGTTTTAGTGTTGCAGATTTCTTCCTAGATTTGAGGGACCTATCTTAGCGTGCAATTTTTGTTGGGTGCAATGTTCCACGAGGACGCCCCCTCCCCCAAATTCCAAATTTCAGTCGTCTCCCCAACTTGGGCGTTTCAGAGACTTAGGGATGGCTGAGAAACGTTCCCCCGCCATCCCCCCAACACTGTCGGGACTTGGGAAACTCGAAGGAAACGGCAAGAACGCCTGGACGTCTTGGAGAATTCTAGCCATCCCTCGAGCGTCTTGGAGACGCCCAAGCGTCTCCCGCGCTGGGACGTCCAAAAAAGCAATTTTAAAAAAAAAATCTTTTAATTTTCTAAGAATGTGAGCCTTGGGCCAAAACCTAAAGGATTGTGGGACCCTTCTAAAAGTCATAAGCTAAACAAAACACTCTCATTCTTCATTTTTTTGCTCACATATGCCATTTGATGTTTTGCAACAGCTAGGTGAAGAAAAGGAAAACCAGTGAAAGAGTGAGTTTGAGGTGTTGCAAGCACAAGAGGGGTGAGAAGGAGATAGAAGAAGAAGAGGAGAAGCATTCTACACCAACTTTGAAGGATTTTTCAAGCACAACGTAGGTTTTTATGACTGCTTTTTGAAGTTTTTTCAAATTTCTTTTTTGTTTCTTTTTTTAAGTTTTTAGATTCATTTTAAAATGTAGTTTGATGTTGAATCTTACAATGGGCATTGAAATGAACACATGAGTATGCATTTGCAACCATGTCTATGAAATTATGATTAAAAATTTAATAATAATTTCATAGACATGGCTGCAAATGCATATTCATATTTTCATTTGAAGGCTCATTGTTTTTTTTTCATCTTTCCATCAAGATTCAACATGAAATTTTCAAGTTTTTTAAACTAGGCTAAAACTAGGCACTTATAGAATTTATTTGTTTATTGCAGTGTCACAATGAGCTCTCATGACATGAGTGAGGATGAAGTTCATTCACATAGTGATATTGATCATGAATATGCTCCTGAGGCTAAGGGGAGTGACCATGGGGCTGAGCGTGAAGCCCAAACTAGTTCCATGGCAAGTGAAGCAAGTACTTTAGAGTGCCCTTCTATAGTATTTCCAGAGTATGCTAAGGGTCCTTTTGATCGCAAATCCCCTCTCAAACAATTTGCAACAAAAATACTAAGTTGACAAGGGGCAACATCTAGTGGCACAAAGAGGTGGAAGTGCAACTTTTGTGGTTAGGAGTGGTATGGGAGCATCACTAGAGTTAATGCACACCTTCTTTTCATTAGAGGAAAAGGTGTGGAGATATGTGAATTTTTGGAAAAACCGGAAAACATCAAATACAAAGTTGAAATAAATAAGTTATGGGGTGAACCTAATGATACTCTAGTTGCACCTATGCCTACTACTTTGCTTCATAGGACACATCTTCAACATAGCCAACCACAAAGATCCAGCCATACTTTGCAAACGAGAGTAAGAGGGACACCAGGTTCTTCCAGTGCCTATGCAGGAGAGGGGAGGGGGAAATGGAAATTACAAAGTCAAACTCAAAGTAACCCCATAGCAGATTTGTTTAATGCGCAGCTCAAGGATGACATAGATGATGCCATTGGCAAGTTCTTTTTTGCCAATGGCATCCCATTTCATGTTGCCCGATCTCCTTATTATAAGGAGATGATATCAATGGTGGCAAGGGGAGGAACATCATATGTGCCACCAAGTGAGACGAAATTGAGGACCGTGGTCTTGAATAAGAACTATTCCAAGATCAATTTGTTGATGGAGAAGATGAAGGAGTGTTGAGTTAAGACAAGATGCAGCATAGTCATGGATACGTGGACGGACATTAGCCATCGTCCACTCATTAACATCATGGTTACATGTACTGAGGGCCCATATTTTCTTAAGGTAGTTGATTGTTCAAGGCATCGCAAAGATGTTGATTTTCGGTTTGAGGTCCTCAGGGATGCTATTGAGGAGGTTGGGCCACAAAATGTGGTCCAAGTAGTGACAAATGTTGCACATGTGTGCAAAGCTGCAGAGAGACTTGTTGAGGCTGCTTATTGGCATATTTGGTGGACTCCATGTTGTGTGCATGCCATGAACAATGCACTCAAGGACATGGGGAAGATTGATTGGATTAGAGCAGTGGTAAATGATGTGAGAGATGTGCAGATGTTTATCTACAACCACCACATATATCATGCACTCTTCAGGACCTTCGCTACGAAGGAGTTCCTGAAATCTACTGATACAAGATATGCTTCCTATTTCATTCTCTTGGAGAGAATGATTGAGTTGCAAGAGGCACTACAACTCATGGTTATGACAACAGATTGGAATAAGTGGGCCGAGTCTAAGACAAAGCAGGGGAGGAGGGTGAAGGATACGGTGAAGAGCGATGTGTTTTGGGGTGATGCAAAATATATTTTCGCCATCATTAAACCAGTTTTCTAGGTTATTCGGTATGGGGATGCGGATGAACCTAGCCTTGGAGAGGTGTATGAGTGCATCGATTCTATGCTTAATCAGATGAGGGTTGTTGTGCGAGAGAGGGACCCCACATTAGCATTCTACCATGAGCACATTCAACCAATCATTCACAGGAGATGGGAGAAGCTCAACACTCCCTTGCACATGCCACCCTATGCACTTAATCCTAAGTGGTACTTGACTAGGCTTGGTAGAGTGACACTGATATAGGATGCAGAGGTGAAGGCAGGGTTCTTCAAGTGCATTGAGAGGATGTATGATGATGTAGATGCCAGCACAATTCGCAAAGAGTGGACCAAAACTATGGTTATTTAGATGCGGCCAAGATGGATATGCAAAACTATGGTGCAGGAGGACCCAATTTTGTGGACTTGCCATGGATCGGGATCTTTGACTACCACTCTAGCCATCTGATTGTTATCTCAGGTTTCTAGTTCTTCAACTGTCGAGAGGAACTAGTCTACATATAGCTTCATCCACTCTCTTAAGAGGAACAGACTTACCTCTAGGAGAGCAAAGAAGCTTGTGGCTATACATAGTGCTTTGCTCTCATTGACCGCAAAACACTTTTGTACAAAGAGAGTCCAGCAACACGATGGGATGTAGAGCCAAAGGAGCCAAGACAAATTGATGAGGATGCTTCAGTTTCGGCTTCAAATGCAGGGCTGGTTGGTGTTAGTTTGGTAGAGATTGACCACAAGGATTCCAATAGTTCGAGTGATGAGGAGTTTGGAGATGATTAAAGGCATCCCTTCACTAAATTTTTGCATTTTGTACTTGTTTTGATATCAATGCATCATGCTACTCATTGTAATCATCTTTATGATATGATATTATGATGTGACATGTCATATTTTCAATATTCATATAATAGAAATCTCAAATTCAACAATTTCATTTGTCAAATTTTAATATTTTATTTACTTTTAGTCTTTTAGTAATAGTATTCAAGTATTTAAAATGTTAGTATTTGCAATTTTACTAATGTGCCAAAGTTTAATTTGAAATGTTATTCTTAAACATCTTTTTATAACAAGTTATTCAAGTACCATCATATGTATATCAGCACCGCCCCCCGCCGCCGTCCCCCCCGCCGTCCCCAAACCTAAACCCCCCATCCCCGTCAGGAAACTCCATGGAACACTGGTTGGGTGTGAGTTGAGGTTTTGTGGAACTCGCCATTGAATCCAAGGCATCAGAAAAAGTCAAGTTTGGCTTTTGTTTCATCAAATTTCATTATGTTTTGACTGATCTACAAGGGTTTCAAGGAAGGGTTTCAATTGCCAGATCCGGGAGGTAGCTGATTTTTCAAAGCATTTTGGACAAAAACCGACCTCACCATTGCGCCCTAGAGGCCCAAGAACCTAAAGATCAACTGTCAAATAGACAAAATCTGAAATTTTTTGTTGAGGCACAAGGCAAAAAAATTTAGGCCATACAAACATACAGGTCCGTTTGGCCATATAGCCTGTACAGTACCATTACTGTCATCCCCTGCCTAACAAGAAGGCCATAGCTCGTACCTTCCAGTTTTAGTGGATCACCTCAATGTTCAGACTAGTAAAACTAACCTCGTAAATCTACATACCAGAGCATGACTCCCTTCACAATAACACCATTGCGAATTTAGTCCAGAACTAGAATTTTTAGTGCTAGGTTGACAACTGCTGTGGACAGACATCCAGTATGCTTGGCCACCAAAATTGTCTGATCATTGCTGTAACGATGAGTTTCTACAGCAATATCTTGTGAATCTCCAACTGTTTTTCTCATCACCAACCTTTAGAAGGACAATGGGATAGATATAGGATTGTCTCTCTAGCCTGAAACTGCCATTTCCATTTTTTTACTTAGATCCATTGTCCAAGCTCTTGCTTTCTTCTTTCAGTTTAGTGTTACCACCTACACCTATAATGGTCCTCAATCTTAAATGGCAATTGCAATTGTCTCCACCATAGTTGGCACACTCGCGAAAAACTTGCCGAGTTTTCAAAAACTCGAGAGTTTTTTTCCACCGCGAGTTTTTACGAGGTTAACTCGCCATCCTTTAAAAAACGAGTTTTTTCGAGTTTTTTGAAAAACTCGCGAGTCCGACAAAAAAACTCGGCCGCGTAGAACATAAAGCAGAAAACGTTTTTTTTCAGTTTCATTTCATTTCGAAATTGAATGATAGTTTGTGTGAGGAGCTCAAAACCCCCCCCAAGCAAGGAGATATCATTTCCAACGATTTGCCATCGAGGAGAGCAGATTCAAACGCCATTTTGTGTGGATTTTGAAGAGAAATTCGATTCACAGGTAGGGGTTTTGTTTTTATTTTTTATTTTTGCTTAATCATTTTCTTTCATTCTTCTTGCAAAATACTCATTCCAAATTGAAAAAAAGTCATAATAGAGCACAAAGAAACAATTTTTTTGCATTTACAATCCAAAAAACAAGATTCATCACAATCTTTTGTTGATTTTTGCTGATTTTTTTCATTTTTTTAATTGTTTTTTGAAATTTTCAGACCTAGGTTCATTTTTTGTGTAAAATGATAAGATTAGTTAATAATGTTAATTTATAATTCATTTAAACACATTTGTATCAATTTAAATCAAATTTAGCTCTATATCTTTTAAGTTTTAAATTTTTAATGATTTAGGTTGTTTTTAAATTTTTTTTGTATTAAAAAACTAATATGTTGTACATATTTTTTGTGTGTGTAGATTGATCATTGAGCATTGAATACACACTATAATGGCTTCTGGCTCAGCATCAGGTTCCAACCCCGCCCCACCATGTTCCACCCCGTCTACACCATCATCATGGGTTCCAGGCACTCGTCCTGCAGGGGCTAGAGACCCTACATGGAAGTATGGTGTGAGAGGGCACGTACCTGGAACAGTTGTTTGCAGTGAGTGCAAGAATACATATCATGGAGGCATAAATCGCCTCAAATACCATCTTGCAGGCATTCCTCAGCGTGATGCCAAGCCTTGTGAGAAGCCCAAAGAAGAGATTAGAAGAGAGATGCTTGCACTACTCTCAATTGCCGAGGAAAGAAAAATGCAAAGGGAGAGGGCAAAAAAAGCCATAGCAGCTGCCATAGCTAGTGGACATGCGCATGCCCATGGCCAAACTCAGGAGCACGAGGCTGAGCACATGGAGATAGAGTCAGATGAGGAGGGAGATATTGGCATTGTTGGCTCTCTTCGTGGTCCACGGATTCGCGTTCATAGCACAGCCACAGCTGTACTGTCCTCTAGGCCCCCCGTTTCCTCTAGTTCGACTTCGACTAGAGTGCCAGTGCCACCACCACCTTCATCTTCACGCAACCCACAGAGTTTTTTTGTGCCTCGAAACACACCAGGAGCACAGGTATCATTGGAGGCTACAGGGTGGAACAAGGAGGTGCATCAACATGCCGAGTCGGCATGTGCTGACTTTTGGTATTTCAATAACATACCATTTAATGTGGCGAGTAGTCCCTATTGGCACAATATGGTCACTGCATTGACAGTTGCGGGAAAAGGCTTCAAGCCACCTTCTCGCAAAGATTTGAGTGGGAGGTAGGTGAAAGTCAACTTAAATTTTATGCTAAGTTTATGTTCTTTAAATCAAATTAATTTATAATTTATTATTTATGTTGAATTGAAGCTATTTTTTGTTTAAAACTTACAATTTTGTACTTATTTAATTATTTTACTTTGTACCTGCAGGTTGCTCACAAATGCAACCCAAAGGGCAATGCAAGTGGTTGAACAACAAAAAGTTAAATGGAAGAAATATGGCTGCTCCATTCTTTCTGATGGGTGGACGGATGGGAGAAACCGCACCATCATTAACTTTTTGGTTGCTTGCAAAGGTGAAGTTGTGTTTTGGAAGTCGATAGATGCTTCCAACAGGATAAAAACTGCAGATACATTGTGTACATTGTTGGAAGAAGTTGTGATGGAGGTGGGGATTGCTAATGTGGTGCAAGTTATCACAGATAATGCAGCAGCGTATGTGGCAGCAGGAAGAATGCTTGAGATTAGACATCCATCACTCTTTTGGTCACCTTGTGCGGCACATTGCCTTGACCTTCTTTTGGAGGACATAGGCAAACTTGTTTGGGTGGCACCGATTGTAGATGATGCAAGGAGCATCACAAAATTTATCTACAATCACCCTTGGGTTCTTAGCTTGATGAGAGATCATACGCAAGGGAAGGAGTTGGTGAGACCAGGTGCCACAAGGTTTGCAACGATTTTCATAACGTTGCAAAGCATTTTGGATTCTTTGGGCTTTTTAAAACAAATGTTTGTGAGTCAAGCATGGAATGACTCCTCATATTCAAAGAAGCCCGAAGGAGAGAGAGTTGCTGCAATAGTCTTTGACCACTTGTTTGCACAAAAAGCTACAGAGATCGTGAAGGTAACTTCAAAACTTTGATTTTAATTTTAAACTCAAGTTGAATATAAATATATATATTTTTTAATTTAACTTTAAGCCTTTCATTATAAATTTCTAACTTTGATCTTTTTGTATTTTTAATCTAGGTGTCGGAGCCCTTGGTAAGAGTCCTTCGCTTGGTAGATGGGGATCAAAACCCCATGGGATATATTTATGAGGCCATGGATAGGACCAAAGAGGCTATCAAAAGTTACTACATGGGGAACAGCCTGAAATTTGATCCCATATGGGAAATTGTTGATAGGAGGTGGAACAATCAACTCCACCAACCCATCCATGCAATAGGGTACTTCCTCAACCCTTATTATTTCTTCTCAGAGAGCTTCTCCGATCCTAATGGAGAGGTTATGGAGGGGCTCATGACATGCTTTCAGAGGATGGAATTCGAGGTTGCAACGAGAGACCACATCGTCATGGAGTTGGATATGTACAGGGAAGCAATTGGTAATCTCTTTTCTTTAGAGATGGCTCTTAGAGGAAGAAACACTCTGCCACCAGGTATAAAATTGGGAGTCTTTAACTTTTAAGTTTATTTCACATGCATCATGATCATATAATTTGATAAAATGTGTTTTACTTTTGACTTTTGAGTCTTTGACTTTGTTTTCTAACTCTTCAATATTTATTTTTTTTGCAAAGGTTTGGTGGAAAAATTGGGGTGGAAAAACCCCACATCTTCAAAAAATTGCTCTCCGCGTATTATGTCAGCCCTGTAGTGCATCCAGTTGTGAGCACAATTGGAGCTTGTTCAAGTCCATTCACACGAAAAAGAGGAACAAGTTAGCACAAAAGCACCTGAATGATCTTGTCTTTGTGCAATACAACCTTCGGTTGCGCACAAAGAGAGTAGAAGAAAAATCACTGGATCCTATTGATTTAGATGAGATAGATCCTTATAGTGATTGGACAGGGCGAGATGAGCAGCCTCCATTGTTTAGCGCAGACGAGATCCTTGACTTTGAGAGACAAGCAATGGAGGATGTGGGTGCATCAGGAGATGTAGGGTTGGAGGACATTCCTGAGCCAGAGCCACAGACACAACCTTCCATGCCACAGCCAGAGCCACAGACACAACCTTCCATGCCAGCCGAGGAGCCAGTAGCAGTAGCAGTAGCACCGCGAGTGCAATCACCGCCACCACCTCCACGCACACGCGGGAGGGCTAGAGGACCCACCCCTTCTTCCCTAGCTGCTGCTAGACTAGGGAAGAGGAAAGCCTAGCATGTTGTATTTAGTTACTGTTTAGTATTTGCTTCTAGTTCTAGTTTTATTGCTTTCATGTATTAGACTTTCAGGCTTTTAGCCATTGGGATTCCGCATAAGAATGCGATTTTGTAATCAATTTACATTGAAGTCAATCAAAATTAATAGAAAACACTTTTGTACTCATTTATGGATTCATTGGATTCATTGGATTCATCTTGTCATTGAATTTTGCAAAAAAAATGTGTTTCTAATGAAATTTATGCAATTTTTTAAGTTCCCGAGTTTTTTTGCCGAGTTTTTGCCGAGTTTTTTCCGAGTTTTAAAAACTCTCTAGTTTTTGGCTTGGCGAGTTTTTTCTTGGGGCGAGTTTTCCAACTATGGTCTCCACGATTACTCACCACAGCCTGGAATATTTATTATATGTCCATTTGGGTGTTGCTTTCCCTCTGTCCTACATGGATCTGTTCTCAATTTATCTATTTTAAAATAAATTTTGTCATACTTATTAGCTTGGTACTTAGTTAAAATCAGTGCACATACTTTCGATATTCCTTGACATATTTATTGCATTTCGCACAATATTCCACTGAACGCTGCATCGATGTCACATAATGCTTCCTCCAAGATGCCAACCAGAACCTAATGCCCTTAACAAAATATAGACTCTGAGACAAGCCTGGCCTAAATGTTCTAACATGCTACTCCCAATTAAAAAAAATCAAATAGCATAAAAAAAAATCCAATTTCGGAATAAGTTTCGGTCTAATTACCTATTTAAAAGTATCCAAAACTGATGAGACAATGCCCATAAAACATTCAAATTATGATTGCAATCACGAGAAGCGAATATGAATTGATCGCTGGTATTTAAAAGCAATTCCGGAAAGGTTGTCTCTATTCTATTCTATTATGCATGAAGATCTTCTACTGTTGAGGCAACAGACATTGTAAGAACGCAGGATAACAGAAAAAGCTGTGTTTCTTCCTTCATACAATAAATTATAATGAAGCTTCCTTGTGCCCTATAATATTTCTGCTATTTTCGCGTTTATATATAAAAGAAGTGCCTAGGGTTTGAGTTTGATATATAAAAATGTGACTGAATACCTGCGCGTCTGTTAGGGAATTTGATTAAGGGGATCCGCTTCAGCACCTGGTTTGCGCCCATCTTACCTGGTCAATGCGAGCAAACAATGATGTACAATGTATTCTATTTAGTGAGTGATACAGATGGAGAAATTTAGTATTTCACAAGCAAGCATGAATATTATTTTTTAATTTTGAACAAAAAAGCTTTTATAATTATTATGTCCATAAGCCATCTCTTTGCTGATTAAGGAAGCTGTTTCAAGCAACAGGCTTCACCATCTATAATTATGGAGTGAAGGGCTTATGAGATTAGTTATAAAATAAAAGAACAAATCTCAAGTCATTAATATCCTTAATATGAATTATATTGTTGTCGATTTAATTTTGTATTTTATATTTTAATAACATTTAATTATGAGTAAGATATTCATTCTTATTATAAATTTTGGGTAGTCTTCTAGTTAGATGTAATGGAGATATGGGTGAAAGAATAATCAAGTTAAAGTTCAATAAATTTTGAAGCAGAATGTTCAAAGGTTCTTGTAATTTAGTAGACTTCCTTAAAATATGAGGCACAAAGGAAGTTGAATGGATGTATTAATTATTATATGCATATTTTTTTTTATCCTTAAAATCATTGCCCTTCAAAAAAACATTAGTTTTGAAATTTTGAAAGGTGAGAGGATGTAGAAAAAGATGATATCATACTCAAAGGCATTTTGACCTCAAGATTCTTTAGGTAGACGCAAATGTTCATAAAAAAAAAGAAAATCAATCAAATGCACTTATTTTTAATAGTAGGAAGGAGTCTCTCATAAAAATGATTTGTAGCTCATCATCATCGAATTGATGTTTTATATTATATAATGATTGAAAGTGAATAACATAATTGTTTCTTCTTTGGGATATATTCAAATTGTTCATGGCTATTTTCAAGTCCAAATTAAAAAATGTTTCAAGAATGTAGTAGTTATCTCATTAAAAGAAAGTACAAAACCACTTAGAAGTCAAAGAATATAATCTTTAAATGGTATAGTCCCTTAACATTCTTGGAACTAACTCGAGAAAGATTTGATCCTCACATACAAAATCCAAACATGCAAGATTGAAAGGTTGTAAATAGGCATTGGGGTCTCCTTTCCATTATATAGCTCAAATATAAGTGCAACAAAACCAAGAGGTAATGGATATTGTTGGATAATTCTTATGTTACTTTAAATGTAAAAGTAGATTAAAATTTGCATTACATTAAACTATAAGAAGAAAATAGTGATTATGTTTACCATAAAGAAATGAACAATATGAAGGTAAATGAACCACAATAAATAAACACGAAAAATGACATAAATTCCTATATTATTTTCCTCTTTCACTTATAATATTTTATTGAAACTATTTTCAACAATCCAACTCAATTAAGATAACCTAATGTTAATGCTACTATTTTTGTATTTTTAATGTTTACATAAAAAGAGAATACAATTATACAAAAGAAATAAAAATCTAATAAATTGATTGGTTGCAGAACACCAAATGATTGTAATAGATTCAAATGTTGTACATAAATCAAAAATAATACTTGTAGATGGAGAATACTAAAAAACATGAAGATATGGTCATAGAAACATCTACCACAGATAGAAAATTAAACAATTTGTACAATGGTCAAACACTTGCAAATAAGAGATAAGGCACATAGCAATAGTGACAAGAAAATATCAAAAAAATAACATAATAATACAATCTAAATATAAATTGAGTTAAATTACTTAAATGGCAAAGAAAGGTTGGAAAATACGAAATCATTGAATAAGATATTAAATATAGAAAAAAAAAGCTCAAAAATCACCTATATCTTGAACAAGACAAAAGGATGTGATTGCATAGGAGCTTGCCGAAATGGTCAAGCCCCTATTTTGGTCTTTTAACCTCCATTTGTAGTCAAAATTTGTCAATATATGTGTTTTTAATCTTAAGAGTGCTTAGAATTCAAACAACAATGCAATTGTATGTGAATAATAATAATGTTTGTCTATAACAATATTGGTATTCTATTGTGTATGGAGGGGAAACTAGGAAATGTAATATTCAATGGTGGCAAGAAGATAATACAATAATAGAGGAAAAGGATTTATATTGGCTTCCAAGAAGGGGGAAGAACATAGTAAACTTCAAGTATTCATAAGAAATAGTAAGCTTGCAACTTTTTGATAAAATAAGAGAAATGTGACAAACATTATGCAAATGTAGAAAAGTAAATAGAGAAACCAAAATAAATTAAAGTCATTATCACATTATTAGAATAGCTCATGAAGAGAAGTCTCCAAAAACCAATGGAAAAGAAGAAGCTCTCTAAGAAAACCAATGAGCAACATTGGAGAATCCCACAAAACTTAAGGAGCTTAAGAAACAAATAGCAAGATAGTAGTTTTATAACTTAGGAGGACTATAGGAAGGTTGTACAGTGTTGTAGAAAATGTTTGAGAGTGTATAGTTGATAATGCAATCATGGGTAGAGGATCCAATGAAGGACCATCCAACCATGCAACCAATAAATAGTAACATTATTGAACTACAATGAAACAACAAAATAACAATATTATCTTTGTTCATTCATATTCATAATTGAATTACAATCTAATACAATGAACATCCAACATATTAGGCTTTAATCATTTGATTACATATGGGCACAACTATGTATGAATTACATAATTTGAGTGATATTACAATGAAGTGTTAATGTTATGCTTCCAATTGAATTGATTGGAACTAACTACCTTCTAAAGATCATGGTAAATCTTTATATAGTAGCTTTTAGCCTTGTGAGTGATCTCATTCAGTTATAAGCAAGTGCAAAGCTCAATGCCAAGTGCAATGTGTAATCAACCAAACATGTGAAAGAAACTTTTAGAATGAATGTGATGATGATGGATCAATGAATCTTGATTATTTCATACTAAAAGCTCTTGTGGACCCAATGAATCTAGAAATGTGTTCGTTTATTGTCACATTCTTTGAAAAGGTGTCACAAGTATTGAATAGTGAAACTCGATTTTATTCTATCATATGTCTGGTTGTGAGTCAAAAAATGAATTAATCCTTTACAATGATCAAAATATCTTGGAAATTGGATGTATGTTCTAATATCCATGTACAGTATGTATTCCCAATTGTGAGTTGAAATATGTAATTATAGTGAAATACATGTTGAATTGCACAAGAAATTGAGAGGGGGGTGAATTAGTTGTATCTAATCACATTCACCACAGATCTTAACTAATTCCATTCACTTTAATCTATAATTAAGCATAAGCATGAAGTATAGATAATAGAAAGCAAAACAAGAAACACCATATTTACGTGGAAAGCCCAATGAGGAGAAACCATGGTGAGGTTTAACTCACAATATAAGAGTAATTGCAAAACCGATTACAAAGGCCCATTGCCAAAGGGCTCACTGCCCAAGATAGGACTCACTGTCCAGATGGAGGCTCACTGCCTACAGATACAGAAACATAGAAAGAAGAATGTTACACAGAGAACATTATCGCAATGCAACAAAAAATCCACCACTGTAACTTCCACACATTCACAGCCTAATCAAAGAATTGCAGACACCACCAACTCACTGCTTTCATGAGTCTAACACATTGAAGTTCTCACTGCCTTAGATCACTTTCGCATAATATTTCGCATCTACTTCACTTCTCACACTTGTGCCTTGAAAACCTTAACATCTTGTCTTCTATTTATACATTCTTTGATCTTAGAAACTTTCTCCAAGGTTGGTTACACACTCTTTGTTTTTACAAATTCAAATTAGGTCGACAACTCAACATTCTCGCGGTGGATAGGAATGAGAGTGGACCAAACCAATACTTAACCAAGACCCAAAACATTATCTTGGATCAATCACATACTTCCTTAATTGATAGTTATCCTTCGCATAACGTGTAAACACCAAGTCGGCCAAACCTAAGGAAAACACCAATGAACATTGAAGTACACGCATTCTCAACAAGAGGATAACATGTGGACCACATAACACACTTCACCATACACTAGAACACCTCTTAGATGCCTTCAAATTCATCTGCAACAACTTTTATACAAAGAACACTTTCCATCAATCCATCTGGACTATACAGATACACATAGTAACTCTAGAACTAATCTTCTGGAGCACCAAACCATAAATACTTTTGCCAAAACATGGATAACACCATTATTAGCCTTCTTCCATATCCACAAGATCTGAAACAAACCAGCAGAGGATTGTGAAGCAAAAACATTTCTCCCAGTCCACAAACAAACAACTCTACCAGACCAGTTCACAAAAAGGTGAACACAACTTTCACTCTTCATCAAACCAAAAGCTATAATCCAGGATATATCACCCAAGGATTCCCATAAACAACACTACATATCCACACAAGCATAGGATTGACACAAAAGAAATGCAGAGCACATTCTGAACACACACACATAATTTTGTCTTCATTGTTTATTAATTTTCTCAAAAGCACTTGATAACTTATCATATTAGCACACTTGTAACACCATAAAGATGGCTCCATGTACTCACAACATCTCTATAGTATCTCAACTATACATGTACCACCTGCAATCACATGATTCCTTTCACTACAACAACATGTACTGTGTTGACATCAATGACAACACCACCATACTCATTCATACTTGCAACAATCTCCCCCTTTGTCATTGATGGCAACACATGATGTGAAAAACCATCAAAGACAGCATACACACTCTTCCCCTTTTTTTTTAGATTAGATAGCCTACACAACATTCCTGCACTCTTCTCCTTACAAGATTCTTTCCCTTTCAACTTTTTCTGATATAGATAGACTTTTTCACATGACTCTCCCCCTTTGACATCAATGGCAAAGAAAATTTTTTACATGATTCTTCAGCCATATAAAATTATGATCACTCCCCCTTAGGAGTGCACCTATGTCAACACACATATCATACAACAACAATGATACTCCCTACTCCCCCTGAGGAGTAGACCCCAATCATCAGTCCAAACAGATGATGAATCTATAGATCCACTGGACTAATGCACCTTTATGTGCACCTAGTCCAAAGAAGGAGGGGCAGTAACCCCCAACTTCTCTCAGAGATATTCAAAAGTATCCTTAGGAAGAGCCTTAGTAAATATATCTGCAATCTAATCCTTTGTAGGCACATATTCAAGCCTGTCTTCATTCTCTAATACCTTCTCCCTAGATAAATGATAATTGATAGATATATGCTTTGTCCTTGAATGCATTACCAGATTCTTTGAAATATTTATTACACTTGTATTATCACATAAGATAGGGATAGGATCATCACACATCATGCCTATATCCTTCAATGTTTGCTTCATCCATAGTACCTATGTACAGAAAGATGTTGCTGCAATATACTCAACCTCTACAATGGATAGAGAAATTGAATCATGTTTCTTTCTTAGCCATGAAACCAACCTACATCCAAGAAAGAATACACCACCACTTGTACTCTTTTGGTCATATACACAACCAGCCCAATCTACATCAGTGTAAGAATTTAAAGTAAAATCAGTATCCTTAGGATACCACAAACCATAATCTAGAGTCCCTTTTAGATATTTGAATATCCTTTTCACAATTGTAACATGTGTTTCTTTGGTTTCTTCTTGAAATTTGGCAACCAAACATACTGCATGCATGATATCTGATCTAGTAGTAGTAACAGATAGTAGTCCACCAATCATAGATCTATACTTGCTCTGATCAACTTTAGGAGATTCATCATCCTTACTTAGTTTGCATCCAGTCACCATAGGAGTACAAACCAGTTTGGAATCATACATTCCAAACTTCTTCAGTAATTCTTTAACATACTTTGATTGTGAAATGAATATGCCCTTATCAGTTTGATTCACTTGAAGTCCAAAGAAGAAATTCAACTCACCAATCATGGACATTTCAATCTCTTTTTGCATCTCATCTGCAAATTTCTTGCACATACCCTCATTTCCTCCAAAGATAATATCATCAACATACACTACTACTATCAAGATTTTGTTTCCTTCAATCTTGAAATAAAGATTACTATCTATGAAGCCTTTATTGAACCTTTGTTGGTTCAAATACCTGTCCAACCTTGCATACCATGCTCTGGGAGCTTGTTTAAGTCCATATAGTGCATTTTTCAACTTACAGACCATATCTGATTGACCTAATAACTAAAATCCCTCTGGTTGTTCCATGTAGACCTCTTCTTCCAACTCTCCATTCAGGAATGCAGACTTAACATCCATCTGGTATACCTTTAAATCTTTGTGAGCATAAAATACCAAAAACATCTAAATGGCCTCCATTCTTTCCACCGGAGCAAATGTCTCCTCAAATTCTATTCCTTCAACCTATGAATAACCTTTGCACACAAGCCTTGCTTTGTTTCTTACTACTTCACCATCTTCATCCAACTTATTCCTAAATACCCATTTTGTACCAATCACATTCTTGTTTACCAGTCTAGAAACCAATTCCCATGTCTGATTTTTCTCTATCTATTGTAATTCCTCTTGCATGGCTCTAACCCAATTTTCATCTTTGCATGCTTCACACACTGTTTTAGTTTCTATCTTGGAAACTAGACACAAATTTACCTCAGCCACTACCACTTTGCTTCTTTTTGTTACACCTTTTCCTTTGTCTCCAATTATATGTTCTTCTATATGATTTTTCTATACATACTTTGGAGTCTTAGGAGCTAGTTTTGGAGTCTCTTCTTCTTCAATATGTTCTTCTTCTTCCTTATCCTTCTCTTGCTCTTGTCCACAAATAGGTTCATCTAGTTCATTTTCACTTATTTCAACTGGACTATTCATATTTTCATCAACTTTTACATTTGCACTTTCAACAATCTTTCTCAATCTCTTATTGAAGCATCTATATGCTTTTCTTTTGGTTGCATATCCAATAAAAATACCTTCATCACATATTGCATCAAACTTTCCTAGATTCTCATCATCTCTTTTGATATAACATTTGCTTCCAAAAACCTTAAAGTACTTAACATTAGGAATTTTACCATACCACAGTTCATAAGGAGTCTTTGTGTTGTTGCCTTTGATCTAAACTTTGTTAAGAATATAGACAACAATGTGAATTTCTTCTCTCCAGTATACCTCAGGAACATTTTCCTCACTCATCATAGTCCTTGCAGCTTCTTGAATTGCCTGGTTCTTCCTCTCAACACTCCATTTTGCTGAGGAGTTCAAGGAGTAGAAAGATGCCTCTTTATACCATGCTCTTCACAAAACATATTAAACTCATTGGAGGTGAATTCTCAACCTCTGTCAAACCTTAAACATTTCATTTTCTACCATAGCCTTGAACACTTTGAATCTATCTAGAGATTGAGCTTTCTCCCTAAGAAAAGTAACCCATGTCATTCTGGAGTAATCATCAATGAAAAGCATAAAATACCTGTCACCATTAAGACTTCTTGTTCTTGTAGGACTACAAAGGTCTGTATGAATCAATTCCAACATTCCAGTAGATGATTTTTTTTTCCTTTAAAGCTACAACTTGTTTGTTTTCCCAATTGACAACTTTTACAAATAGCATAGGTAGGCTTTGTGATTTTTGGAAGATCCCTAACAGCTTCTCTTGAACTAATCCTGATTAGGTTGTCAAAGTTTACATGTCCCATCCTCCGATGCCATAGCCAACTTTCATTAATTTGAGACACAAAACACCAACTATCAACACCCTTAAGCTGATAAATGTTTCCATATGTTCTTCTTCCTGCAGCTACCATAGCTTCAGACTCTCTTTTGATCTCACAAGTATTATTCTGAAACACAAGCTTAAATCCTTTGCTACACATTTTTCTAACACTCAAGAGGTTATACCTTAAACCCTTAACATAATAGACATCATCAGTATTGTGTTTTCCATCAAAGCTAATTGTTCCTTTTCCAACAATCTTTGCACCAGAATCATCTCCAAACATGACTATTCCTCCATCATACTTTTCAAGTTTAGTGAACTTAATTTTGTCTTAGATCATATGATTTGAGCAGCGAATGTCAATTACCCAATAGTCTTTGTCTTGTCTAGCATGAAAGGCAGAAACCAAAGTGCTTTCCATCTCTTCCTTCCTATTTTTCATACCATATTCCCATGCACATCTTTCATGGTTAGTAGACACTGATTTATTCTCTAAGGCTAGAAACATGCATTCATCTTTATCACCCTCAATATCAGATTCATCATCAGAAATTCCAACATCTTCTCTAACATAATACGATTTCTTGAACTTTTTATCTTTATTGTCTTTGCCCTTCTTGTGTATGGCTCTATTTGGACATATTGAAGCATAGTGAGCAATATTTCCACAAGTGAAACATTTAAAGGGTAACATACCTTTGTACTTACCGGTACCTTTCTTCAACTTCCTTGTAAAATTTGCTTCCAACTCCTTTGAACCTTCACTACCCGGATCATCTTCTGACTTTGTTGATTTGAAGATTGTTTTTGTTTTCTCCTTTCCTTTTCCAAACTTCCTCATTTCAAATGCAATCAAGGTGCCAAATAGTTGTTCTCTAGTGAATTTCTTTGGATCATACACTTCCTCAATGGCTAATACCTTGTCACTATAACTCTCTGGTAGGGTCATCAAAATCTTGTCCATTACATCTTCATTTGTCAAAGTACAACCTTGATTTTTGACTTCATTTACTGCAATATCAACCCTCTGAAAGCAGCTTGCAATTTCCTCACCTTCTTTCATTTTCAAGTTCTCATATCTACACCTAGTTATTAATTTATCTGATAGTTTGACTCTATCATTTCATTCATAGATATCTTTCAAATTTTCCCATACTTCATAAGTAGTCCCTAATGAAATAAAAAATTTCAGCTCAGTCTTAGATAAAGCAGTGCAGATTGCATACTTTTCTCTTTCATTTTCTTCATAGGCAGAAATCTCATCTACAAAAGAAAGACCACTTGCTAGCTCAACATATTTTGTCTCAACATCTTTCCAAGTCTTGCAACTAAGAGAGATCAGGTAACCTCTCATCTACACTTTTCAGACATTGTAGTCGGATCCATCAAACATAGGGATTGTCAATTTGTGTGCCATCAGATCTACCTTAAGCGATTAAGCTCTTCTTTGAGGAACCAAAGCTCTAATACCAATTGTTGAATTGCACAAGATAACTAAGAGGGGGGGTGAATCAGTTGTATCTAATCACATTCACCACAAATCTTAAATAATTCCACATTCACTTTAATCTGTAATTAAGCATAAGCATGAAGTGAAGATAACAAAAACAAAAATAAGAAACACCATATTTACGTGGAAAACCCAATGAGGGAAAAAGCACGGTGAGGGTTAACTCACAATATAAGAGTAATTGTAAAACCAATTACAAAGGCTCGTTGCCAAAGGGATCACTGCCCTAGGACTCACTGTCTAGATGGAGGCTCCCTGTCTACAAATATAGAAACATAGAAAGAAGAATGTTACATAGAGAACATTATCTCAATGCAATAGAAAATCCACCGCTGTAACTTCCACACATTCACAGCCTGATCAAAGAATTGCAGACACCATCAGCGCACTGCTTTCAGGAGTCTAACAAATTGAAGTTCTCGCTGCCTTAGATCACTTTCGCACAATATTTCACATCTACTTCACTTCTTACACTTGTGCCTTGCAAACCTTAACATCTTTCCTTGTATTTATACCATCTTCAATCTTAGAAACTTTCTCCAAGGTCAGCTACACACTCTTTGTTTTTACAAATTCAAATTAGGTCGGCGACTCAACATTCCCGCGGAGGATAAGAATGAGAGTGGAAGAAACCAATACTTAACCAGGACCCAAAACAATATTTTGTATCAATCACATTCTTCCTTGATTGATACTTATCCTTCGCATAATGTGTAAACACCAGGTCGGCCAAACCTAATGAAAACACCAATGAACATTGAAGTACGCACATTCACAACAAAAGGATAACATGTGGACCACATAACATGCTTCACCATACATTGGAGCACCTCTTAGATGCCTTCAAATTCATCTACAACAACTACAACAACTTTTATACAAAGAACACTTTCCATCAGTCCATCCAGACTGCACAAACACACATAGTAACTCTGGAACTAATCTTTCGGAGCACCAAACCACAAACACTTTTGCTAGAACATGGATAACACCATTATTAGCCTTCTTCCAGATCCGAAAGATCTGAAACGAACCAGTAGAGGACTGTGGAGTAGAAACATTCTCCCAATCCATAGACAAACAACTCTGCCAGACCAGTTCACAAACCGGTGAAAACAACTTTCACTCTTCATCAAACCAGAAGCTATAATCCAGGATATATCACCCAAGGATGCCCATAAACAACACTATAGATCCACACAAGAATAGGATCAACACAGAAGAAATGCAGAGCACATTATCGGAGCACATTCTGAACACACACAAAATTTTGTCTTCACTGTATTATTTTTTCAAAAGCACTTGATAACTTATCATATCAGCACACCTGTAACACCATAAAGATAGCTCCGTGTACTCACAACATCTGTAGAGTATCTCAACTATACATGTACCACCTGCAATCACATGATTCCTTTCACTGCAACAACCTATACTGTGTTGACATCAATTACAACATTAATGACAACACCACCATACTCATTCATACTTGCAACAATATGATATGATCCTTGGTGAATAGAATCCTATTGAAAATCTGCAAACAAACAAAAAGGTAAAAGAAAATATTTTTAGGTAATCCAAGATTGCTTACACCCTAGAATTCTCCTCCATCAATTACAAACAAAACCAATCAAGAGATATAAAAACTCAAAAATAAGAAATCCTCAAATCATGAATTGTTATTTTGAAAAGGAGAATCAAGGAAAGACTATTTAAAATTTGGGATGAATTGAGCTAATGGCAACTACATTGAAGAGGAATTCAAATTATTGTTGTTTTGACTATTATAAACTATTTGTATAGCTACATCATCACAAGATAGATTCACAATTGCGGTGATGTTGTATCTGTGATTTTGTCCAAAGGAAAACAATATTCAAAAACATTAGAAAATGGTCATGAATAAAAAAATAGAAATAAAAATATTAGAAAAATAAATAAAAAATACAAGTGCATAACAAACATAAAATTTCGCACCCAAATTAGGAAAAAGGCTAGATGGACTAAAATGAAACCTAAAACACATTACGAGAATGGACATTAAGGTACAATTTGTAGATTTAAAATTATGGGTATGTATTTTTTTACATTACATTTTGGCCCCACTTTAGTGAGCATGTTCTACTATGTGATAAATTATGCTGAAGTACAAAAAAATAAATAAAAAATAAAAATTGGAGAATACATAAAGGATATACTACAAAGTCTTCAAGTGAGGGATCCATTACCCCTAAGCTAAGATCTATAAAAAAAACATGTTAAACAACACATAATTGATGGAAGTCTGTGTATTTTGTGTTGTCATTGATGTCAACAAATCTATGTTGTTTCACTGATGTCAATCTTAGAGATGCTTTGATTTGTTGCATTATGTTGTCATTAGTAGTCTCATTGGTGTTAGACTCTAGTGTTGCTTTGATAAGCATGTGTGTGGTTGAATTGTTGTAGTGTAGTTGGTTTAGTTATGATAAGGAAGTGTTATAAATGATGTGTTGGTGTTTGTAGTGCTTGGATTTCAAGTGCTTTTGAGAAATTTTGAATAAAAGAGGAAATAGTGTGATAAAGAGTGTTCAGTGTAGCAGAGTAGTGTTTTGGTTCTTGCTCTGTATTTCTTTTGTGTTAAAGATTTTCTTATGCGATTCGGATATGTTGATCAGAGGTGTTATATCTAGAGTTTCTTGTCCTAGATCATTGTGTAGAGAAAGTTGTGTTCACCAGTGTGTGAACTATGAAAGCAATATTGTCCGGAAGAAATGGTTTTGCTCCATATTTCTCCATAATGTGGTTTCTAGTCTTGCTGATCTGGGGTTTTGCTTACATTGCTCATATCTATCTTTAATCTGAGTTGTTTGAAGTTTGGTGCTTTGCAAGGTTGGATTTGTGTGTTACAGTTTGTGGAAGGTTAATTGGGTGTATAGGATGAATGTGTTCTTCAAGTGAAATTTGTTGTGAAGGAATTTGTTAGATTTTAAGATATTTAAGGAATATTCCAGATTATGTTTAAGTGTTGTGTGTGGTATGTGATTCATCTTTGGACTTGTGAAGTACATGTACTTAAATGCCCAATGGTTTTTACACATGTTCGATAGACCTTGGGTGTTTACACTAATTACAGATATGCTTCAACGTTTGTGGAAGTGTGGTATGACATGAATATGTGGATTTAGGTCTGAATTAAAGTTTGATGTGGTCTTCTTTCATTCCTCTCCACCATGGGAATGCTTAATACCGACCTAATTTGAATTTGCACGTTTGAAGTGCATAGTCAACCTTGTAGATTGTTTTCAAGGTTGTGGACGGTATATATATGTGTTGATTTGATGAAGGATTGGTTTGTGAAGTGTGAAAGTGTGAAGTTTCACAACAACACAATAGGCAATTAGCGTCGACTTTTGCGCCAAAATTTAGTGTATTTGAGTGCATGAATTGAACAATTTGGCTGGTGCCCAACTCAATGCAAACAAGCATGGTCATCTCAGCATCAGATATAGCATCACGTTTCACGCTGGATTTAGCGTCGGGACATCATAACACCTCTGTTGGCACCTAAAATTGCGCCGGGTAGTAGCATCAAAAATTGCGCCAAAATGGGCGCCCAATTTGGCTTCTAATTTTACTTCCATGTCTACTCCCATGTTTGCTTCTAGTTTTGCTTCCAATTTGACGTCCAGTTTTGCCACCAATTTTTCTTCCAATTTTGCCTCTAGGTTTGCTTCCAATTTTGCTTCCGATTTTCCTTCCAGTTTTGCTTCTAGTTTTTCTTTTGGGTTTGCTTCCATGTTTGCTTTCGGTTTTGCTTCCAAGTTTGCTTCCAGATTTGCTTTCAGTTTTGCTTCCAGTTTTTCTTTCGGTTTTGCTTCCAGTTTTGCTTCGAGGTTTGCTTTCGATTTTGCTTCCAATTTTGATTTTGAGATTGCTTCTAGTTTGGCTTCCATTGTTGCTTCCTTTTTTGCTTCTAAAAATGCTTCTTGTTTTACTTCCATTTATTAATTTAATATGTTTTATTTCAATTTGATTAGTTAAATATATTGTACCTCTTAAATAACTCATATGATTATAGAGTAAGTAATTTAATTATTTAACTCATATTATTAAATAACAATATAATTATTGTAACATGATCATCATCTATAATTAAAACAAGTGAGTCAAATATTTATAATTTAATTGAATTTGACAACATCCATCCTAAGGAGTAAATTAAAATCTTTATACTTAATAAATACCCATCCAAAAATCATTGACCACTTTTAATATATATAAATTGACAAGTCAATATTGATAAGATCATTATCATATATAACTAAAACAAGTGAAATTCAAATATGCTAGTACATCAAAAACATGTCAAAATGATACATGTCCAACAGTCAACATAAGTGAAAATGATACGTGTACAAATGATATAAATAAAATTGATAAATTATGTAACTCAAATTGATACAAGTCAAGATGATACATGTCCAAATGATATAGTTTCAAAAATGATACATGTCAATATGATACAACTCAACAATATAGTACTGTAAGCTGTGAAAATGATACATATGATAGTAACCATGAAAAGATTCATCATAACGATATATCAACAATGATCCATGATGTAGTCTATATGATCATGAATTTCACTGGTTACTATCACCAATCGTCTCATTATCATCATTGTCATCGGCCTAGGTTTCTTCCATATCTGCGTCATCATCATCCTCTACCATGTGATATGTACCAACAAAACCAATATTTTGTGGATCTATATCATGTTGAGGATCATCTTGATCTTCTAGAAGACCTGTGTTTTGCAAAACAAAAACATTTAAAATGAAAATTTATTATTTATTTCATGCAATAATTTATTTTCATGTTATATATCTAATATTACAACATATGAGATGAAACCATAATCATATTACATCATATCAAAGTGCACATACCATATTAAAATTTTAAAAAATTTACAACTAATACTGGTGAGTCAGGAGAAACTTCAACTTTCAAAAACAAAGCCAATTAGGCTAGCAGACTTGTGGATCAGGCCAGCATTTGGTGGAAGAGGAAGAAAGATGACTGGAACTCTAGAGGGCCACCATAATGGATTTCGGTATTCAACCATGAGAGCAGAAGAGAGAGTTGATATCACGTATCAAAACATTAAGCATGCATTCTTCCAACCAGCGCAAAAGGAGATGATTAATTTGCTTCATTAGGCTAGCAGACATGTGGATCAGGCCAGTATTTGGTGGAAGAGGAAGAAAGATGATTGGAACTCTGGAGGCCCACCATAATGGATTTCGGTATTCAACCATGAGAGTAGAAGAGAGAGTTAATATCACGTATCAAAACATTAAGCATGCATTCTTCCAGCCAGCAGAGAAGGAGATGATTACTTTGTTTCATTAGGTTGGCAGATGTGTGGATTAGACTAGCATTTGGTGGAAGAGGAAGAAAGATGACTGGAACTTTGGAGGCCCACCATAATGGATTTCAGTATTCAACCATGAGAACATAAGAGATAGCTGATATCACGTATCAAAACATTAAGCATGCATTCTTCTAGCCAGCACAGAAGGAGATGATTACTTTGCTTCATTAGGTTGGCAGACGTGTGGATCAAACCAGCATTTGGTGGAAGAGGAAGAAAGATGATTGGAACTCTAGAGGCCCACCATAATGGATTTCGGTATTCAACCATGAGAGTAGAAGAGAGCTAATATCACGTATCAAAACATTAAGCATGCATTCTTCCAGCTAGCGGAGAAGGAGATGATTACTTTGCTTCATTAGGTTGGCAGACGTGTGGATCAGGCCAGCATTTGGTGGAAGAGGAAGAAAGATCACTAGAACTCTGGAGGCCCACCATAATGGATTTTCGTATTCAACCATAAGAGCAGAAGAGAGAGATGATATCACATATCAAAACATTAAGCATGCATTCTTCCAGCCAGCGAAGAAGGAGATGATTACTTTGCTTCATTTTCATTTGCATAACCATATCATGGCATGGGAACCAAGAAGACCAAGGATACGTCCAATTTTATGTGGAGGTAATGGATGTGGTCCAAACTTTAGGAGGGGCAAGAAGGTCAATGTATGATCCTTATGAAATTGAGGAAGAACAACAAGAGAGGGACAAGACTGCAAAAACACAAAACATGTAAGAGAGCTATGGGAGCAGCCTCATCTAAAAGATTAGATTACATAATCATGGACTGCAGAAACATAAAACATGTAGAAAAGGAAAGATGCTAAAATTGTAGACTAATTATATCCCACAAATAAGATCATGCTATCCATAATGCACGCACTCATTTTAAGGCATTCAAAAAACAAAATAGAGATATAGTCTCCCCACTAAAATACAAGCATACATACTAACCAAGGATTAAATTCCTTTAACAGTTTTCTCAAAAACATACAATGATAAAAATATTAGCTTTGAATTAACAAGGATAAGGACAAGAACTTACGATTACCTCTAGATGTAGAAGGGTGCTTCACTTGAGCACCCCCCATGTGGCTCTCCTCCCTTCCTCTCTTCATTTATATGACCACCAGTCTCACCTCAAGCTACTCTTGCAAAAAAAAAAAAAAAATCATATTCATTACAATTAGTCTAGGTTTCTTGTTTCTACAACCCCCTCCTCCTCCTTCCCTTACAATCACAAAAATCATGAATCCTTCACAAACAAAACCCCAAATTCTCAACAGTCAAAATGGATATAAATTCAAAACCCAAAAAAACAAACCCAATAAAAACACAAAATACTCAAACACCAAAATTAAGATCAAGCTCCTCTAAAACCCAAGAAGTAAAAGAAAAAAAGAATTACATAAAATTGAAGCTTCTGGAACAAAATTATTCGACCACATATTTGTGTCAAGAGGTCAAGAGATCGAGACTTGCAGAGCTTATTTCATTTCCACTACCTTCTCTCATATTTTTTTCTTTCTTTAACAGATCCTTGCAAGCTTAATGGAAAATTAAAAATAAATGCTTTCATTGAAACCCCAACTATTACTAAAGCCTTCTTAAAAGGAGCATCAATTTAAAATATATACATGCAAGGCCTTTCAGGGCTTAAATAGACTAGCCTCTACACTAAACACTTTCCACAAACAAAGGGCATTGCAATATAATACAAAATAAAATAAAAAACAAAAGTTAATTGTGAACCAAGATGAGCACCACAGACCTTGTTTTGAAGCACAAAAATTTGAACCTCTATCGATCCGTTGCAATGAAAATCAATCATAATTCCATCAAATCCATGAAATATTAAGGCATAAACATATCCTCGTCCTCCTGCTGCTCCTCCTCCTTAAGGATTTGTCAAGCGAGTAAGAGAGCTATGACAACAACCTCATCTAAAAGATTTTGAACTAGATTTTGATATACCATTTAAGGAGCTTGGTTTTCATGGAGTTCCTTTCAAAGCCTCTGCTTTTATTGTTCCTACGGTAAATTTTTTGGTAGAGTTGGTGGAATTACCTTTCTTAGTAATCACTATTAGTGAGATTGAGAATTGTTAACCTTGAGCGAGTAGGACTTGGGAAAAAGTCATTTGATATGGCTGTTTTTTTCAAAGACTTCAAGCGGGATGTACTTCGAATGTACGCTATTCCTCAATCTTCGTTTGATGGCATCAAGGAATGGTTGAACTCCATGGATATAAAGTATTATGAAAGCATAATGAACTTGAACCGGTGGCCAATTTTAAGGAAATTTCCTTTAGATGCAAGGATTCAAAGCACATCAACCACATGGTACAAATGATTAAATCCCAGAGATGATTTGTAGCAATGAAAGAGTCTGAAAAGGCAGAGAGAGCTACACTGGTGACTTAGGAGAAACTTCAGCTTTCAAAAACAAAGCCAATTAGGCTGGCAAACGTGTAGATCAGGCCAACATTTGGTGGAAGAGGAAGAAAGATGACTGGAACTTTGGAGGCCCACCATAATGGATTTTGGTATTCAACCATGAGAGCAGAAGAGAGAGTTGATATCACGTATCAAAATATTAAGCATGCATTCTTCCAGCCAGTGGAGAAGAAGATGATTGGCCTCCATTCATTAAGCCAACAAAAAGGTCCAATTTTCTCCTCAAACGTAGAGTGAAATTGGCCTCCATTTCTTCTCTAGTACACTAGCTTCCAAACTGCCTCATATCCTAGACCTGTTACATTCCTTTCCAACGAAAATCGAGAAGCATAATACGAAATGCCTTGTGTGTCTTCAAAACACATCATATTGTCAGCCCTCACCATTAATGTCGAACATGCGTCCAACACCGCCAACAATTCCTTCATCAATACTTCAAGTCCTTCAGGAATTTAAAACACATTCCTCTACTTGCTAGTGTTAACTCCTTCCTACATTAATTACAACAGACAAATTTCTTCCAAATGAATTCCACTAAAATCTTCTATTCTTATTTCCTCCACCTCTGCAAAAGATAGAGCCCATTTCAATAGGGTATCTGCTTCGGCAATGTCTATGCAGGCAATGAATTTTTGATTTGATTGTATTTATTAATTAATTGAAAATAAAAAGTGCATTCACTTTTTATTTTCAATTAATTAATAAATACAGTCAAATCAGTTAATGGTGGAATGTGTTGCTAGCATAGACAATACTTTTCCTAATCACACCCTGCAAATTCCAAGCATCAATTCCTCCTTTTATTATTCCTTGGATTACTTGGATGAATTGTTGACAGAAAAAAATAGGATTACTTGGATGCTTCTTCCATTCATTTTGTATCAACATATGTTCGTGAAGACACAAAATTTAATAGCTCAATCAAGTAGAGCTTTTGTGATTTTCAAATGAAGAGTAAGGTACATTTTTATTTCTGTACATTACATTCATGTTCATAAACAAAATCAGAAGATTACATTACTAAGTTGCACTTATGTAGATGCATATAATATAGGAAATATTGCACAATCTTTTCAAAAATGTAGTCTTTATCGATAATGTAAATGTATGTTGTTCCACACAAGTTATGGAACTGACTATTTGAATGCATATAATTGAAAAACTATGCATTAATAGATACAAAAGAGAAAAATGCACATAAAGAGAAAGGGGACCCATCATTGCCTCAATGACGAATCCGGGTTGCTTTGGTCTGCGTCATCTTCAGTCTTCCCGCTTGTCTAAGCCTCCAAGTTGATGTCTTCCTTGTTGCTCCTAGGTTTCCTGCATTTGAGTGAGAAGAGTGTTGTTAGAGAAATGAAGGATCACCAGTCAAAATATGTGCATACATCTATAAACATATAATTTGATCATCATGTGCATTAAAATAACTTGCATACCATAGATGTCCAGGAAAACAAGAAAGTTATCAACATAGCCATGATTCTGACAAAATTGATCATCAAAGATTCCAAGATAGTTTTCATTAATAGTTTGGTTAAAAGTAAGCAGCCCCAAGCATCATAACAGTCACAAGAATTGAACATGAGGGGAAGTCATGTAGATTAAAAGCTTACACAATAGTCATCACTTGCAAAGACAGAGACAACATGTTTCCACATAACAAATTAAATCGAATGAATGAAAGGTGCAATGATGAAGTCCATAATAGTGAATGTTGCTTATAAAGAGGGATTGAAGGAAAACATTTTGTATCAAGGAGAACAAGGTAGCCTCAAACTTTGTTGTACCTGAGTATGACAGTACCTGAGCTTCTGGTGTTTCTAGATGGAACCTATAGTGGAAAAGTGTAGTCTCCATTGAAGGAACCATCTTCAGAGCCCTTCCCTGAAATGAGGGTTGAAAACATTAGAAGAAAAGAAATATCATAATTCTTAAGTAACAATTTGTATCAAGATAAATGTCAGAAAGTATAATTAAAAAGACAAATCCTTACAATTGCACCTCAAATTGGACCAAACAACAACAACAAATGTGCCCTAATAAATCTTGCAGATTTAAACAACTTGAAAAGACCACTTTGGAGATAGCAAAGCAATAAATAAGCATGAAAATCAACACAAAAATTGAACACTAAAGATGGATTACGAGTTATAATGTATTTGCTTCATTATATTGCTCAAAATATGAACACACATAACATTAGTTCTTTTGATATGAATAAGTGGATGAGATAGTCTAGTATTTATTCTAATGGATTGAAATGATGATGATATGATGATCAAAATCGGACCTTGGTTTCCCTATTTGTACGGGAAGCAACAAGCTTCAGGTTCATTCACAAAAGTTACATCATTTCTTAACTAAAGCATAATTAACATAACATAGAAACTTAAAAAGATAGGTCCATTCCAATTGTTGCCAAACATTAAATAATGCTTGTGTTTGTTGATAGGTAGAAGATTTTGATGAAACACATACTAATACCCAAGATCCAACTGGGTTATTGAGATTTAGACGGGATCCAAACCATCCTTTAAACCATACCAGGGCGAAAAGAGCAAGATTAAAGAGAACAACCGGAAGTGTTTCACACCGGCTCATGGTACAATCCAACCTGGTTATGACACTGATAGCAATCTGAATTTTCCTGAATCGTCCATACCCAAACGTTGTATCACAATCTATTCTTCCTTCACATAAAAATGCCACATGTTAACCCCTTCTAAATAAAAATCATAATAGCATGAAACAATGAGTCCCCTATATTAGTAAGTAAGTAGGAAGTCTATAGGGCATAGTTTGATTTTATACAAGGATGCTCATGAATAGAATCTTCAAGTGACAGTGAGTGAGTTGTTTGAGATTGCAGCTGATGGTGCAATATCCAGTTTTAAAGGTAGTTAGCAAAGTGATAAATGTGCAAGAAAATCAAATTGTACACAACAAACAATTCACAATGTTATCTTGCATAATGCCTTAAGTTTGAAGACAAAAATCTCATTATATCTTGATGAAAGTAGTGACCTTAATGATCAATCACTGGAAACCATGATTTTAAAACATGTTATTGTACTTATGGAGGCAGCATTTTAAGCAAGGCGGTGAGTGGTGGTTTGGAACAATGACAGGTATGAAGGACTTTCTATATATGCCTACTATGCAGTCTAGCTTAAGACAACGTTCTTAGAAGAGATTGAAGGTGGATTAGGGAACTCAAGGGTTATCATGATAAAGATTAAAGCAAAGACTGAGATCTATTTAAAAGCCACTATCATGAAGATATTAAAGATGTCAAATGCAAAACCCTAGCAGCTGGAATAATGAACACAGTGTGAAAGAGGACAATGTGCTAAGGCAGATTTATGAGATCTTTAAATGCATACTATGCAATCTAGCTTAAGACAAAGTTCTTAGAAGAGATTGAAGGTGGATTAGGGAACTCAAGGGTTACCATGATAAAGATTAAAGCAAAGAATGAGATCTATTTAAAATCCACTATCATGAAGATATTAAAGATGTCAAATGCAAAACCCTAGCAGCTGGAATAATGAACATAGTGTGAAAGAGGACAGTGTGCTAGGGAAGATTTAGGAGATATCCACATTATCTAATCACAGGAAAATACATCATTTATTTATTTTTTAAAATTAAAATAAATTATTCTAAACCCTATATAGGACACATCGATACTTAAAAATCATCTAATTTATTTTTTTAAATTAAAAGAAGTCATTCTAAACCCTATATAGGATACATTGATACTTCAAAAGCATCTGAAGGAATTTGAGATTATGCAAACATATGTCAATTAAATACTTGGATTACAAACAGTATTGTGAACATTGTAACCCTTGTTGATCAGAGCTAGAATTGATAAACAACAATGAATCCTATGCCTCCTATCACGCACATCTCCTTACCATTCTCTATCATTCTTTACTGAAACACTTCTCCATTTTGGCGGGCTATGCCTGAAAATAAGGTTTCAATAAAGGTTTTATTGTATGTTTATCAAAATGAAAACTCCATTCTAGCGGGCTATGCTTGAGAATAAGATTTAGACGGAATTTTTAGAGTATGTTTATTAGAGTTTTAGAGTATTTTGGCTGGCTATATTCTTGATTCAAATGGATTGTGACTGACGTGATTTTCCGCCACGATTATTGTACTATCGTCGTCTCTTATTATACCCTTTGCGGTATGGCGGTCTTTTGCCCTTCCCTTATGTTGTTTACCGCACTACCGCCTTGCTCAAGGCTTCTTGTTGCGGGGTTGTGGTGTAAACCGCTCTACCGCATATGTTGCTCACCTTCCTAGTGGTATAGCGATGTATTATTTTGATCATTACCTAAAGAGTGTCGATGAGACAATCTTCTTTGTCTTACCAATATCTCAATGTCTCATTGACATTAGATCTTATGTTCCTCTGATGTTGGTTCCCGGTGTCGATGAGACAAGTTAATATCTCTTGTCGATATGCCACTGTCTCATCGATATTTTCCTTCGGCGTTATTTCTTTATATATCGGTGTAACTCTGCCATGTCAGGGAGACTCATGATTATCGTTGTAGTATGGTGGTGTTTTTCCCTTCCCTTTTGTTTTTTACCGCACTACCGTCTTGCTCAAGGCTTCTTGTTGTGGTGTTGCGGTGTATACCGCTCTACCGCATATGTTGCTCACCTTCCCAGCTGTATAGCGGTGTATGCTTTTGATCATTACCTGAACAGTGTCGATGAGACAATCTTCTTTGTCTTACCGATATCTCAATGTCTCATCGACATTAGATCTTATGTTCCTCTGATTATGGTTGTTGGTGTCGATGAGACAAGTTAATATCTCTTTTCGATATGCCACTGTCTCATTGATATTTTCCTTCGACGGTATTTCTTTATATATCAGTGTAACTCTGCCATGTCGAGGAGACTCGTGATTATCCCTATGGTATGGTGGTGTTTTTCCCTTCTCTTTAGTTCTTTACCACACTACCGCCTTGCTCAAGGCTTCTTGCTGCGAGGTTGCGGTGTATACTGCTCTATCACATATATTGCTCACCCTCCCGACGGTCTAGCGGTGTATGCTTTTGATCATTACTTGAAGAGTGTTGATGAGACAATATTATTTGTCTTATCGATATCTCAATGTCTCATCAACATTACTTCGTTATATCCAAGATTTGTGTTTCGCCGAGCACTTGTAGATATACCTTGTCGATGTGACATGAGTGATTCTCTCCTCGATATGACCGTATCTTGTTGATATTTCAATATTTTACATTGTCGATGAGATATATAAATAAGTCTCTTCGACATAGGGGTGTCTAAACCGAAGCTAAATTCGAAGCTCAAGTCATGAGGCTAAATGTGGTGCTAAAATTAAAGCTAAACTTGGAGCCAAAGGGGGCGCTAACAGTAGTGCCACACTCAAAGCCAATATTGGCACTAAAGGCGTTGATAATTTCGGCCTAAATTAGCGTCGACTAGTCCTGATTGGCACAAATAAACACCAAAAATAGTGCCATCCCGATAAATAGTGTCGAAAATTCTAAAAAATTGACAAAAAATACATTAAAACATTGGGTGGAAGCAAAAAATAGAGCAAATCACAGGGATTTTTTGTAGTGTGTAGTGTGAGCTTTAACGACTAAGACTACTAGAAGCAGTGAGCAGAAGGTGTCAACAGTCTTCAAAGAGAGTGTGTATGTAATGGTGGCACAGTGGTGGAACCTTTCTATTGCTTTGAGATGGATTTCTCATTGTAACAATCTTCTTTCTTCATTTATGTAATCTAGCAGTGATCCTACTATATTTGGTGTTGCAATTAATTTATATTGTGAGCTAATTATCACCGTGGTTTTTCCCTTCTTGGGTTTTCCACGTAAATCCGGTGTTCTCATGTGTTTGGATGTGTTTTCATTATTGATTCTCATGTTTATGTTCTACTAATGTGTGATAAGGGTTTAATGATTGTTAAGGATTAGTGAAGATTTGAATGGTAATGAGGGTTTGTTGTTTTATGTACAACTAATTCACCCCCCTCTCAATTGTCTTGTGCAATCAAAAATTGGTATCAGAGCAAGGTTCATTGGAAGAAATATTAATCGCTTGAGGTAGATTTGAGATGCCGCACAAGAAGGAGGCTCCTCTATTTGATGGATTAGATTATGCATTTTGGAAGACCAAGATGGAAGGTTTCCTTATTTTTCTAGGGTTTGGAGTTTGGAAGTCTGTTGAATCTGGATATACTATGCCTACAAATGGACTGAGCACTAATGATGAGACCAAGGCCTATGAGAACGATGGAAAAGAAAGGTATGCTCTTTTGAGTGGTCTTTCTAATACTGAACTTGTAAAAGTTATGAATCTCAAATTTGTTAGTGAGATCTAGAAGAAGCTGGAAAGTATCTATGAATGAGATGAAAAAGTCAAGTAAGCTAAGATGTAGAACCTAAAGTTCAAATTTGAAACCCTTCGAATGTGAGAGGATGAAGATATTACAAGCTACATGCATAAAGTGGATGAAGTTGTCAATTCCATCAAAGGCCTTGGTGGAAAACTTGTAGAAGATGAAGTGGTAAAGAAGGTACTAAGAACTCTGCCTAAATCTTATAGTCATATAGTTTATGTTATTGAAGAAGCTCATAATTTAAATTTGTATTCTAGAGATCAATTGTTTGGTGCTTTAATTTTATTTGAATTGAGAGAGTTTGGTCCAAGTAGTTTAAAGAATGAGAGGACTTTTAAAGTTAGTAAAGTTGAAAAGAATGAAGAATTAGATCCAGATGATATTGATGATGTAGAAGCAAACTTTGTGATGAGATTGAAAAAGGGTACTAGAAAATACAGAGGTAAGTTACCTTTCAAATGTTTCAATTATGGAAAGATTGGTCATTATGCTTCAAGATGTCCTATCAAAGCTTCAAAAGATAAATATAAGGAGAACAAAGGTAAATCAGTTAAGAAAAGTTATTATGTTAAAGAAGATGCCATTATATCTGATGATGATTTTGATTACCCTAATGAAGAGGATAATGAATACTTGTTCATGGCTTTAAATGATGGAACTAATTTTTCTAACTCTAAGAAATGTATGAAGGAAAGTGCTCCAGAAATAAGTCATAATATTGAAGGAGCAATGGTGACTGCTTTTCATGCTAGAGAAGAGAAGAGTAACTAGATCATTAACAGTGGATGCTCAAATCACATGAATGGTGATGAGAGTAAGTTTGTTAAACTTGAACAATTTGAAGGAGGTCTTGTTAAGTTTGGTGATGATACATCTACTAAGATATGTGGAAAAGTTTCAATCAATTTTTATGGCAAGCATAATACAAATGATGTTCTTTATGTTAAGGGTCTTTAGCATAACCTTCTGAATATAGGAAAAATGTGTAGCAAAGGATATAACCTTGTATTTTAGGATGATGTTTGTGAGATTGGAAAAGGCTCTGGAACTATGGTTGTTGCATAAAGAAGGACTGTTGGAAATATTTATCAGCTCAAGGGTGTTAATGGTATGTGCTTTATGACTCAAATTAAGGAAAGTTGGCTATGACATAAAAGAATGTGTCACATCAATTTTGATAGCCTAGTGAGGATCATTTCAATTCAAGTTGTGAGAGATCTGCCAAACATTACAAAGCCTATAAATGCAGTTTGTAAGGAATTTCACATTGGGAAGCAAGATAGAAAAAGTTTCAAAGGAAAAGAAAAATCTACTACCAATCCTTTGGAGTTGGTGCATGCAGACCTTTGTGGACCTACCAAAACAAGAAGTTTTTAAGGTGACAAGTATTTCATGTTATTAATTGATGATTATTCTAGAATGACTTTGGTTATTTTTCTCAACAAAAAATCAAAAACTCTAGATAAGTTTAAGGCATTTAAAGCTATGGTTGAGAATGAAATAGATATCAAAATCAAATGTTTAAGATCTGACAAAGGTGGAGAGTTCACCTCCAATGATTTTAACAATTTTTGTGAAGTTCAAGGAATAAAGAGGTATTTGTCCACCCCTAGGACTCCTCAGCAAAATGGAGTGGTTGAAAGGAAGAATAAGATTGTTCAGGAAGTAGCAAGGATAATGATAAAAGAAGAAAACCTATTGGAAGTCTACTAGAGAGAAGTAATTCATACTACAGTCTACATACTTAACAGAGTACAAGCAAGGACAAATAGTTCAAAGAATCCCTATGAGTTATGGTATGGAAGGAATCCTACTGCCAAATATTTTAGAGTTTTTGGAAGTAAATGCTATATTAAGAGAGATGAAGAAAACTTAGGTAAGTTTGATGCAAGATCTCATGAAGGAATATTCCTTGGATATTCTACAAAAAAAAAGCTTACTAGTGCTACAACAAAAAGCTGGAAAGGATTGTTGAAAGTGCAAGAGTCAAGGTGGATGAAGATCTATATAAAAGTTTAGTGATGATAGATGGATGTGAATTAGACGAGTCCTATTACAGAGAAGAAGAAAAATATGAAGGTAAGGAAAAATAAGTATAGGTTGAAGAGGAAGAAGATCTAGAAAGGATCCCTAAGATCCCTAGGTATGTGCAAAAGAATAATTCTGAAGATCAGATCATTGGTGACAAAAGAAAAGGTGTGTTGATAAGAAGAAAGGTTTCCATGATAGAAGAACAAGTAAACTTATGTTTATTGTCCAAATTTGAACCTAAAATTGTGGGTGAAGCATGCAAAGATGAGTATTGGATCAAGGCTATGAAAGAAGCACTAATGCGGATTGAGAAGAATTAGACTTGGGAACTTGTCCTAAGACCAACAAACAAGAATGTGATTTGAACTAAGTGGGTGTTCTGAAATAAGCCGAATAAGAATGGAGAAGTTGTCAGGAATAAGGCAAGGCTTGTGTGTAAAGGCTAATCACAAGTAGAAGGAATAGAATTTGAAGAAACACTTGCTTCGATGACAAGGATGGAAGCTATTAGGATTTTTTTGGATTTTGCAGCACATAAGGATTTCAAAGTTTATCAGATAGATGCGAATTTTGCATTCTTGAATGGAGAGTTGGAAAACAAGTTTATAATATACAACCAAAAATATTTTGGTTATCAGATAACCCTAATATAGTCTATAGATTGAAGAAGGCATTATATGGAATCATGCAAGCTCCTAGAGCTTGTTATGCAAGATTAGATAAGTACTTGTTACACTAAGGATTCAATAAGGGTACCACAAATAACAATCTTTACTTTAAAGTTGAAAATATCAAATCTTGATTGTGGTTGTGTATGTTGATGATATAATATTTGGAGGAAATAAAAGTATGTGAAAAATATTTGCAGAAGAGATGCAAAAAGAGTTTGAGATGTCTATGTTTGGGGAGATTAATTTCTTCCTTGGACTTCAAATCAATCAGACAGAGAAAGGAATATTCATATCATGGTCAAAGTATGTCAAGGAAATGTTGAAGAAATTTGGAATGGAAGACTCTAAATCGGTATGTACTCCTATGGTTTCTGGTTGCAAGTTGAGCAAGAATGATGAATCTCCTAAGGTTGATCAGAGCAAGTATAGATCAATGATTAGAGGGTTGTTATATCTAACTACTACCAGACCAGATATCATGCATGCAATTTATCTTGTGGATAGATTTCAAGAAGATCCTAGTGAGTCACATGTGGCAGCAATGAAGAGAATATTCAGATACTTGAAGGGTGCTCTAGAACATGGCTTGTCATATCCAAAGGATATTTATTTCTCTCTAAGTGCTTATACAGATATAGATTGGGTAGGTTGTATGAATTACAAAAAAAGTACAAGTGGTGGTGCATTCTTTCTTGGAAGTAGGTTGGTGTCTTGGCTAAGCAAAAAGAAGGATTCAGTATTATTGTCTACTGTAGAAGTAGAATACATTGAGGCAGCATCTTGTTGCACACAAGTGTTGTGGATGAAACAAACTTTGAAGGATATCAAAGCAGCATATGATGAACCTATTTCTATCTTTTTGTGATAATACAAATGTTATCGATATTTCAAAGAATCCAGTAATGCATTCAAGGACAAATCATATCTCAATCTGGTATCACTTTCTAAGAGAGAAGGTTGTAGAGAATGAGGTGGTGTTGGAGTATGTGCCTACTAAAGATCAAGTTGCAAATATCTTCACTAAGGATCTTCCTAAGAATACTTTTGAGTATCTTCAGGAGAAGTTGGGGGTTATTGACACTTCTTTCAATTAGATACATAAGGTTATGCATCAGTCTAATGGATTTCAAGATTCATTCCTTGTTCCAGACTAATGTTGGTGGCTACCTCTCAACGGGAGTAGGTAGTGGAATTGTTGTGTTGTTTGCAGTGATTGCTAGTTGGTGAAGTATATTGTGTACTCCTAAGGGGGAATGTGTAGGTGTGCAAAGAAGGAATGGAAAAAAAAAGTGCAGTAAAGAGAAAAGGAAGTTGCGGAGTAGATACATGTGTGATTGATGTGAAAGGGGATGTTTCCCTTTACCATTGATGTCAAAGGGGGAGAGATTTAACTGAAAAAACCTTATGAAGTAAGGGGTAGAAAGAGAAAGTGTTGGAGAGGATAGATGCTTGTGTAAGGGGGAGCAATGTGTACTATTGTGCAGTATGTGTTGGTGATCAGATCTGCTGATTTTGTTGTTGGTGGTTGTTTCTTTTGTTTCTGGTGGTTTTTCATATCATGTGTTGCCATCAATGACAAAGGAGGAGATTGTTGGAATTTTGTGCAGTTTGTGTTGTCATTGATGTCAACAGAACTATGTTGTTGCATTGATGTTAATCTTAGAGATGCTTTGATTTGTTCCATTATGTTGTCATTAATAGTCTCACTCGTGTCAACCTCTAGTGTTGCCTTGATAAGCATGTGTGTGGTTGAATTGTTGTAGTGCAGTTGGTTTGGTTGTGATAAGGAAGTGTTACAGATGATGTGTTGGTGTTTGTAGTGCTTGGTTTTCAAGTGATTTTAAGAAAATTTGAATAGAAAAGGAATAGTGTGGTAAAGAGTGTTCAGTGTAGCAAAGTAGTGTTCTCATTCTTGCTCCATATTTCTTCTATATTGAAGATCTGCTTATGTGGTTCAGATATGTTAAAAGGTTTTTTCCCTTGGTCTCCTTGTATTATGCAATGTGATTCTTGGATTCGTGACATGGCTTAACTACTTCCTATAGATCTTGGATCTTGTATAAATCTGGTGATTGTATTGGGCATTAACAGGTCACTCTTTTGGTGAAATGGCAACTGCTTGTGCAACAATCGTTATCAGAGTCGAGGTCACAGGTTTGAACCCCTCGCTTGCGCTAGGGGGGATTTTTGTAAGATTTTCACCCTTGGTCTCCTTGTGTTGTGTACTGTGGTGCTTGGGTTCATGGCATGGATTAACTGCCTCCTGTGGATCTTAGATCTTGTATAAATCTGGCGGTTGTATCAAGCATTAATAGGTCGATATTTTGGTGCAACGATAATCGCCTGTGCAATAGGATATGTTGATTAAAGGTGTCATATCTAGAGTTTCTTATCTTGGATCATTGTGCAAAGAAATTTGTGTTCACCAGTGTGTGAACTATGAAATCAGTGTTGTTTGGGAGAAATGGTTTTGCTTTGCATTTCTCTGTAGTATGGTTTTTAGTCTTGTGGATCTAAGGGTGTCCTTACATTGCTCATATCTATCTTCAGTCTAATTTGTTTGAATTTTGGTTCTTTGCAAGATTGGATTCATGTGTTACAGTATGTGGAAGGTTAACTTGGTGTATAAGATGAATGTGTTCTTCAGGTGAAAGTTGTTGCAAAGGAATTTGTTGGATTTCAAAATGTTGATGGAATATTTCAGATTATGTTTAAGTGTTGTATGTGGTTTTTGATTCATCTTTGGATTTGTGAAGCATGTACTTAAATGTTCAATGATGTTTACACAGGTTCAGTCAACCTTGGGTGTTTACACTAATTACGGATATACTTCGATGTTTGTGGAAGCGTGGTGTGGAATGAATATGTGGGTTTAGGTCTGAGTTAAGGTGTGATGTGGTTTGCTTTCATTCCTCTCCACCATGAGAATGCTTAGTGTTGACCTAATTTGAATTTGCATGTTTGAGGTGCATAGCCAACCTTGTAGATTGTTTTCAAGGTTGAGGATGGTATATATATATATATATATACATGTGTTGAGTTGATGAAGGATTGGTGTGTGAAGTGTGTGTGATGTGAAATGTAATGTAAAGTGTGAAAGTGTGAAGTACAGTACAAGCTTTAATGACTAAGACTATTGGAAGCAGTGAGTAGAAGGTGTCTACATTCTTCAGAGAGAGTGTGTATGTACTGGTGGAACAGTGGTGGAATCTTTCTGTTGATTCGAGATGGATTTCTCATTGTAACAATCTTCTTTCTTCATTTATATAATGTGCCAATGAGCCCTCCGACAGTGAGCCTATTGTATTCAGTGTTGCAATTACTTTATATTGTGAGTTAATCCTCATTGTGGTTTTTCCCTTCTTAGATTTTCCACGTAAATCTGGTTTTCTCAATGTGTTTGCATTATTGTTTCTCATGTTTATGTTTTGCTAATGCATGATAAGGATTTAATGGTTGTTAAGGGTATAAGGATTAGTGAAGATTTGAATTTTAATGAGGGTTTGGTGTTTTAATGTTCAACTGATTCACCCCCCTCTTGATTGTCTTATGCATTCAACAATAACCTACAACATAAAGGTGATATAAAGCATAAAAATTATAACACAAACATGTCATCACATTGTATATAATCAAACACACTCATAATACATACAAAAGGAAACTAAACAACACATTTACATAAAGAAATTGGGCAACACAAAAATAGACATATGAATCTAAAATCATGGAGAAGAAGATTTTTTCAAGTATGCTATGTTGCTAGAAAATAGAGAGATAATATCTATATGCTTTGTTGCTAAGATCATATGATATTATGAATCACATGCATTAGCATTATCTATTGGGTGATCTCACAATAGTGTATTCTAGTCTTGGTTCAAAGTGAGACATTGAAGTCAGTATGTTTGACTAAGTTTTCATCTTCTATAACCTATAGCAACTAAACTATTAAGAATTTGAAGATGGTGTGAACTAGTGATTTTGAGATTTTTATGTAAAATCTAAATATTATTTTAAAAAGTGATTTGTGAAAATTTTTGCATAAGTTTTAATAACTTTTTTATGGTTAATGATATTTTTAAAAAGTGGGTGAAGGGCTTATCATTGGTTTGTGAGGTGGCATCTTCGTGGTGTGTCCAACTTGGTGGTGGTTGTTGGGGTATGAGATTGATCTCCTTGGATTCTGTGAGTACTTGTAATGATCGTTGAGAGCTAAGAGCGTGTTTTCTAAGGAAAATTTTGTATACAGGGCATGGGAGGAAGGACGAAATCGCTCGTGCAAGGACAACTTGCCTTGCATCAAAATTATGTTTGGCTCGTGGGAAGCTGGAATTGATCGGTAGTCATGGGCTTTATTTATGAGTGAAAGCGTCAATTTTGTTGCATAGAATGCCTTTTGGTGTGGGTGATTTGTGGTAGGTGTAGAGTTGGTGGAAATCCTTTGTTCGGCTTTTGGTGTCATCCGAGGATGGCTTCGATCGGACGTTCAAAATTTGTAATTGTAGTTTCGATGGAGGGACTAGCATGGTTTGGTGTCAACACTCCAATTTCTCTGAGGGAAAAGAAGAGGCAGGCCACGTCCCATGAGATAACAAATCAAAGGTTAAAGCGAGTTCTGCTTAATAATGATCCTCTTGTGGTTGCAGCGGTAAAGATGATCGTGGGGAGAGGCCACATTGAATAGAATGAGTACGAGAGGGACAATGCTCACATTTCCTCACATTTTTTGGCTTCTCTGCTTGATAGTCGAGTGCTTAAGGCAGAATCAAAGGATTTGTTGGTGCAACTATTTAGTAAAGACTTGGTTGGTGGCGTGGAGGAGACTCTAAAAGCGGCAAATTTTGGCACGGGGATCCCGCGTTCTGCGGATTTAAAACTTTTGTGGAACATGGACGAGGCGTCAAATTCTTTCCCTTCCTCTTGGATTTGAGCGGTGCGACTCTCATGCGCCGTTGAATGATCGTGGTTGTGGCGATGGAGTACTTAAAGAAGCTTCTAGGGTTAATGGCAACTGGTGGATTTGAATGGGTGGAGGATTTTGTGTCCTTTGCCAATCTCAATGGGTTCCTATGAATTGTGTGGTTTCCTTTCTTTGCAGAAATTTTGAGATAGTCTGAAGGCGGTATTCGAGTATAGTGTTTTTTTTTGTTCTAGCAATGGTAATGCCAATTTTGTATAAATATTGCTTTGAAAGTGTTCTTTGTGTTCGACACGGATAGTATGGTAGTTTCTGGGTTGTGGTCGGTTGGAGAATTTTCCAGCTTAGCAGACGGGTGTATATTTTCATATTTAAATTAATATAATACAAACTCTTATGTATCAAAAAATATATATATTTAAAAAAAGTGGGATGTATTCCATAATACATTACTTTTATTTAACAAAAAGGATGAAATTATAAATTCTTAAACATAAATTGGTAACATCAATATGTAGTGTGCAAAAAACATATAAATTTTTGTTGCATATTTTATTTTTATTAATTTTTGAAGTGAGATTAATTAAAATTTAGACATAGGTTTAATTCATAATCCATATTTTTTTATATATATCAAAATTAACTTCTTTTTTTGTTGAAACAAGGACATTAATACCTAGTGCACACATATTTTTAAAAACTTTTCCTCTATTTTTATGTTTTTCCACATGTGTGGAACAAAGAACTTCATGTTTATTGAAAAACCTATTTTCATTGAAAATAAAAACCAAATATAACAATCAAAATAAATATATTTAAACTTATACTTTTTGGAAAGCTTATTCTAAAGGTTATGATCCTACAAATTATGATATCATGTTGATTTCATTTATTGGTCCAACTCAAGGTTTGAAATAAAAAATCTAAGGACCAAGGTGGAGAGGTCCATTCAAGGACCTTCATTCAAATATATCTTCAAATGAAGTTCCTTTCCATGACTTGTAAAAAATATTAAATTTTGAATAACCTTCAAATTTAGTTACACCTTTGTTCAAAATTAATTGTGCGAACACCTTCAAATGGAGGTACCTTCATTCGAAGGAGTTTGCTAAATCCCCCCCCCCCCAACCATGCAAATTTTTAATGTCCCACAAGTGGGACACACTATTATGGATCTATCTTGCATTTAAGGTAGAAGTAGGAATATAGTGGTATGGGGAGTGTGTGAAACAATCGAGGAAGTATAATGAGTTTGTGTAATAAGAGATAATTTTATGGTTGCGGAAGGAGGAATCGTATTATAAAGGGGAGTTTACAAAGGATGAAATGAAGAAATAGATTGACCACCATAAATATTATGAATTGCACAAGTATAGATGTGGAAGGAGGGGATGTAAGTGGAGCAATAAAAGTGAAGGGATAAAACTAGAAGCGTGAATGGAAAAGGTATGGGTAACACTAGGGTGACAAAATTAATGGTAGTGATCATAGAAGTGGTAATTATGGAAAAATAAGGCTAAAAAAAGGATGGACATAATGAGAAGATGCACCATTAGAATAAGACAACTAAGTACCAACACCATGAAGAATATGTGTCAAAATGATTCATGTAAAAGAGTAGCCAATATTGAGAAGATAGAGAATGAGTAAGTGTAAGATCTTGTTTAGCTACATATGCATCATGGTTATAATCATGTTCATAATGATTGTTTAAATGGTTCTCAACATGAGCATATAAAAATACAACATTATTATATTAAGTAGTCATGTTAGGGTTTAGACAAGCACTACTCCACAAGGGAATATTAGGGTCCCAAGTAGCTCATGGCATAAACAAAGTATGATGGCTAAGAGAAATAAAAAACATGAAGCACTATAAATTACATTTAGATTTGTAAAAACAAAAAATAGTAAGCTATCAAATCTAAAAATGAAACATGAGAGTTGAAAATAAGGATGGGTCGAGTGGGTGAAAGTAAGGTCACAATGAATCACAAATCCTAGAAGAAAATAAATATATGAAGCACTATTAGGAAAGGGAAACCAAACCCTAATGAGATTTAAAAATAGGATAAAAATCTCAAAACATAGATCTTAAAAGTCCTAATTTAGAAGGTCAAATCCTAGGTCATGAATGTAGAGGGAAAAATACCTCGACATTCAATTATTTAGGCTAATTAACCTAGATAAAATGGCGTTGTCAAGATTGGGGAGATTATTTTAAATCCTCCTAATCTAACAACCTAATTCAAAATCAATACAAAATACAATATGGAAGTAAAATGCCTAATGACAATAATTTTATTACTTTATGTAACTCATCTCATGATTCAAATATTACATAATGCTTCAAAGTTATATGAAGCTTTTCTAGCTTAAATATATTACAAATATACTCAATTTTATTAATAAAAATGCTTTCCTATATTACTCTAGCCTGCTCAATTTAATTCCCCTATTCTCCTATTAATACATTGGTAGCTATGCAATTCCCAATCTCTTTTCTATATTCATATTTTCTAGTTTTTTAAAGCTCAAACTCCCCCTTCCCTCCCACTTGTTATGGTCAAAAAATATTTTCCTCTTTTTTCTATTATGCCAAGATAACCATTTGTATTTTCTTATGCAAATCATATTGATAGCCCTTAGGTCTTCCACATATGGACTCCAACCAAGAAAAATAGCAATGAAAAGATATAAACAACCAAGAAAAGGCTAAGAAAAAATACCATACAATAAAATAAAACTCCACAAAACATTCTATAAATGATTTATGATCAATCAAAATTGAAACATAAGCTACAAATCCCTAAAAGATAATAAAATTTGCAGTTTAGTAGTTATGGTATATTACAAAATTAGCATGCTATCAATTCATTATCAAAGGAACAGAAACTGCCACAAATCATGATAATAACCTCTACAAATTGAGTCATGTTACCGAAGGTATTGGAAGATATTTTGGACAACTCGGCCTAGATACCAAAACAAGAAAAAAGACAAGAAAAGACCCATCAAATGGAAGGTAATAGTTGTTGATTACAACTTTCAATAATATGGATTTTAGTTCATAAAAAATATGAACATTATCTAGTTAGACAAGGTACAATTTAGTATTTGAAATAAGGCATTACACTTCTTGTCACAACTAATTAAGACAAGGAATTTTGTGATATAGATATTAATCCTAAAGTAAGAAACAACTCTTATAGCCTCATACAAACCTTGTTATTTGTACTCATAAAGAAAGCAAGATGGCAATCTACAAACTACAACTCACACATAAACTAACAAAAAACTATAAACAATAATGTTCAAATTTTTTTTTTGTGGCGTAGGGTTGCATATGAGCCTAGAAGGACCTACATTAGATATACCAAATAAGAAAAATATTTCATGGGTTTGAGGGTCATGAACATTTTATAAAATCTAGATCAAACGAGAGTTTATTATTGCCTTAACTTCATCCCCCTATTTCTCTAGTAACTATTGTATCCACTCTTCTTCTAATAATTTGATATTACATCCCCTTCACTTGTCTACCCTTCATGATAATGATACAAACATACAACATTAAAATTGGAGATATATCCAATCCTTTTGAAAGTTCAATCTCATATGCATTAGATGAAGAATAACTCAAAAATCTACACAATCCAATCTTTCTCCATTTTAATTTATTATAGGTCCCTTGACGAAATCTCTCCTTCCACAAATGTGCCAAGACCAAGTCTCCAATCTTAAATTAATATTCTATCCTCTTTCTCCCTCTTTTTTATTTTGTTTTCTTTGTTTAATGTCATCAATTTATAGTGTTTTTCTAGTCTACTAGTTGTTGTTCATTTCTAGTATATCCTAGTGTGTTACTCTTGTTTTTGTTTGACCTTATGTGCAAGTATTTTCTAGAATTTGTATTGTATTTTAAGTTTTACTATTTTTCTAGATGCCAATTCATAATAGGGATGACAACACTTAACTAGGACAAAAGTGCATGCCCAAACATTCACATGATGCAATAGAATCTAGAATAGTGAACTGCTCAAATTGATACCTAAGTGCTTGAGTTCATTTTCTTTGATATAAATTTGTTTTAACATTTTTGTTTATCAAATTATTATAATTAGAATTTTTACAACTCAACTCATATTAATTTAATTTAAATTCAAAATATTATAATTTTTATCTTTATTTTACAAAAGAAAATAGACTTTCCAACATTAGCACAACTCTCTAAGCTAGAATTTTGCATATTTGGCATTGTCATACTAAACCTCACCATGCCCATAACTAATTTGGCTTTATTCCCCACTAGAAATCCTTTTACGGCTATTGTTTGACTATTATTCTAAATTCAAGTGATTTTATTTAAACAAGATGTTGACTTTTGCTTCTTTTGGTAAATTCTTATCCATTCCTATGTAATATGGTTTTTGTATAAATATGTTTTTCTTTAAGAAACTAATGTTATATGAACAACTTTAAAAAACTCCACCAAACTAAATTTTTAAAATTGATATTGGGTTGACCACTAGCCCTCGAAATCCAATTTGATGGAAAGGGGAACTTTATTAATTGTCTCAAATCTCTTATGAACCCCTACAAAGACTGTATTATCAAAAACTAACATGTAGCAACTATTTACTCTTTGCCAAGGTGCTTGTAGAAAATGACCTTTAGTGATATAGTAAACTAAAACATGTCTCTATCATAAAATCAAAGGACTTGACAAGTATTTCAACCAAAAATAAAAAATATATTTTCCCCTTAAAGATGTCATGGGAGTATCAATGTTGAATAATCAGGCAATGAGCTAACTCATGATTCCATCAAATGATGAAAACATTGGACCTTTGATCCAAACACAACAAAGATGAGGCCATTATTTAAATATTTACTAACATTATTGAAACCACAGTTGCAACACAAGGTCCAAAGCTACAATCCTAAAGCACATGATGAGTTTATTGATCAAGCTCATAATGTGCTTACAAGAAATCAAAATTCTACCCAAACATCAGATGATTAACCAGCTACAAATTTACTATCAATATTATTAATTCTAAAGAATCTCCAGATACCTCTAATAATTCCTCACATCAATCATTAATACATCCTAATAACTTCATGGCATTAATATCTACTAACCCATTTCATGTGATTAAATTAAGAAATTACTTCCACCATTTGGGTGCAGGACCCTTGACCCATCCCCATGTGTCCCTCTATGGTATGATGATAACAAATCATGATAATGAGATGTAAATTGGTGGCATGTTGTTGAGGAATGTAAGGGCTAGGAAATTCACATTGGCCTTTACTACCAAAAAGAATATTAATCATACAACAACAAAATGAGGAAATAATAATGAATTCCTTAAACCAAAGAAAGTCACATGTAATCAAAGGAAGCTACAAACTAGAACAAGTTGATTGAAATCTAATCAACTAAAAATTAGATTTAAATAACTTTGCTAGCAATAAAAATAATTGAATTGGGGGAGGCCAAATGGAAAAGTTCATTACAATTGAGAAAAAATCTATTTAGAGTATAAAATTCTTTCAATGTATCAAATACAATGGAAAAATAACAATTTGTTGCATAAATAATATTCAAAGATAAGTGTAGAAAATTCCTTTATCAAATCACACAAAATAGTCAGTTTTGATTGTATGTGATAGAAAATAAGGGGGAAACAAAAACACAAATGTAATGAAGTGATCCTATACCTTACTCTCCATCATAACTTCATTGAGTGAGAGGAGGATGAAATTTGCAACCAAAACCTTAAGAAGTCTCCAATGCCTCTTAAGAATCATCTTGATGTACTCTTAGTGTGTTGTGTTGATGATTTGGGTCAATGGGCACGGGCCCATGGGGGTCGATCCCCATGGAGTCGCAACCCCAAATGGCTACGACTTCATGGAGATCGCCTTCCCCTTATATGGGGCATTTGAAAATAAATAAAAATATATTAATATTAAATTCAAAACCATTAAAATAAAACAATAATTCTTGCATCATAAATCTGTAGTAGGCACCATGGAAAAAAGGTAAGGGAGTAGGCAAGGTGTGTCTATGAATTAAAATCCACATACATATATTTGTAAATATTGGTGGCACAAAATAATCTAGAAATAATTCCAACAATTTGTCTGATAAATATAATAGTAATAAATTCATAAAACAATATACAATTATATGTGTGTGTATAGACTCCATGAAATAAGAACAAATAATCAATTTGGAAAATGAGATCTATGTCTTCAACCTACAACTTCATAAATTAAATGAGTCATTTGGAAGCAAATAGAAGCAACAAATGGAGGAGATCAATATTTAAATAGAAGTCAAGTAGTTATAAGGTAGTTGTGATTAAGAACTAATAGATACTTAAATTGAATTAGGAACCTAAACTAATCCAAACTATTTTAGTATTTGCAATATTGGAATCGTTGTATTAAATTGCTCGAGACAACCTTGAAATCATTTTAAACTTTAGAGAAAACCACTAATTAATAACAAAATTCAATAACAATGATTTTCGTTGTATAAATAGATTTTATGTTCACACAAAATTAGCGACTTAATGTTCTTTAGTATTTAATAGATAGTGATTTAATATTTTGATTACAATCATGTATCATTTAATAAGTTGGATGGCTAGCATTGATTAGATATTCTTTGTATGTTGTACCTTATCTTGTGATTCGTATGCATTGCATAAATATCAAATTGATTTTTAGCAACTTACTATGAGATACGAGTTAATTATGCATACAGACTCTCATTTTATTAAACATACTCAGTTGTCAATCCTCATCTCACCTAGTTTTAAGTATTACCATTTAATGAAACTAGTAATCATTCTCATCAAATGTTGTCAATTTTGTCTTTACTTAACAAGAAGTTCTAATTATCTTTAGCGATATTTTTTGTTCAATGTCTATTAAACATAGGTGTTTCTCATCGAAATAAGCTCGATTATTGTCATTGGATAGATTATTATTATTGAAGGTGTTAAATCTCTCCTTCTTGGATTATATTAAAAACCAATGTACCATTAGTTATTGAAGTTCAAGAATGCTTTGGCAATTAAATATTGTTGGTAAGTTTGGAGGTTAAGGAAGTTAGTAAGTCCAAATAGTTTAGGTATTAGTAATTAGTAAGTAAATTTCATTTCTACTTTTATTAAGGACATGAAAGAGAGCCCTTGTTTTAGAAAATGGCATAGAAATATGGTAATATCATTAACGAGTAAGAATATTGTGTAGACTTCTTTAGTGTGTTTGTTAAGTGGAATCTCCTACTAGGGGTTCTAGAAAATAAGGAATTGTGAAGTTGGTGTAGCATGTTTGAGATGGAAATTTAATGTAATGACATCAGTGTATTTGGCCAATTTATGAAGTGTTCTTAATCCTTATGTTGTCATATTAAAAAGAATTGGTGGATGTGGGTTGAAGTTATGAACACTTAGAATAGTGGAACTAGGTCAGAGCAAGGATTAACTATTATAGATTTAAAGGTGTACTATTCTCAATCAAAATTTATTAGTTCCACCATTGGTAAGGAATCATGTTAAAACAACTTACTCTTTCTTTGTAAGTTCGTAATAAAATTATGAACATAAAATCTTGTAAACATAGAAGATTGTTAACACAAACTAATCGTTCGACAAATATGATTCCTCATGTTGAGATGTGAGATTGTGTTCCATAAAAATGTTTTGTTTGCCTCTTGAAAATTACCTTCAATTTGGTGTAGCACACTTATAATGAAGACAACTTTATTTTTTGCCATTTAGTATGTCTTAGATAATATAGACAATGTTATGAGTTTTTATGTTGTGTAAAAAACAATTGTGGTATTGTATTGTGAAGTGGTCAAATTTTATTGAGTATGACAATGTGTATATTACTTATCAAGTTTGCAACAAACTTTTCTATGGAATGTGTTATGGTTTTGGCTAGGAGAGGGTTTTATTTATAGATTTATTGGATGAAGGATGGATAGTTGAGATTTGATCTCAAAATCAATGGTGGAGGATTCATGAGATGTTATGATGGAGGAGAGTATATCCAATGGTACCATTTGATTGATGCACTTGGGGAGGAGGAAGAGGATAAATGTGAGATTAAGGGATAAAATTGATTTGACCAAATCCAAAGGTTGGGAATGAGTCTACATGGGGAAGAGAGACTAAGGACGTGTGTTCTCTCATATGGGTGAGAACACATATGAAGGACCATTGAAAAGTGTCCTTTCACACATGTGACGACACATAGGGAAGAGATACCTATAACAATTATCCTCTCTCACATGTGTAAGAGCGCATAGGGAAGAGCGAATGGAAACATGTGACTCCTCTCACATGTGTGAGAGATCACATGAGGATAAGGGATGAAAACATGTGCCTCCTCACATGTGTGAGAGATCACATGGGGAAGGGAGAATTGACAAGTGTCCTTTTACACGTGTAAGAAATCACATGTCAAAATAGAGGGTTAAGAGTGAGAGATGGAATAAAGAGCAAGGATTTTGTTGTATCTTTTTAGGGATAAATGGGATTATGTGTGATTAATTAAATTAATCATGTTTAGGCATGTGTAAGGGTTAATTAGCTAATTAATTTATTTTAACCAACTAACTAGATTAAGGTGAGAAAAGGTGGAATTAAATAAATAATTGCATTTATTTAATTCTTGTAAGATAAGACTGTAAGGTTGAATAAATAAATATTGATTTATTTAATTCAAGGTAAGAAACAAAGATAATGGATGAATTAGTTAAATAAATTATTAATATTTATTTACTTAATGCTTGGAATAGAATAAAGTTTGTTGTAGTTAGGTGTGCACAACTTTAGGTGTCTACACCAACTATAGAGAAACTTAATAATAAATAAATAATAGTAATCACATAGATGCCATTATCAAAACATTACCTTGACCAAGGGTTAATCGCATGAACACAATCTAAATTCAAGGGCCTAAACACTTTGTTGGATGCATTGAAGTTACATATCAACATTTGCCTCAATTCAACATAATTTAATATAATTACAAACATGCATAATCAAAAGTTCCTCAAATGGTTTCCAATCCATCTAGACAATTAAGTTACCCAAAATAAGAAGAGTTTAACACTTTGATCATTGTCTAAATTGTCCATATACAAAGAATAAAGCCTAAAAATGACTAGACTTACAAAACAAAATTCATGACATTCAAAAACACCAAGAACTAACTATAAAGCGTACTATGTTGTTTAGACATGGCTAGTGAAATCTTATTGTCCATATTTTTTAATTACCAAGCAATGTCCCATTCCTCAAACTTGTGCAAACATCAAAATATGCTTTGAATAAAATTAAAAGAGATGAAAATTCCTCCCCCACAGAAGGAAGGCAAAGCTCCTTTACTCCAATATAATTGAAAGCCAAGAGTGTTAAGCAAAAACAATATTCATATTTTATAAATATAGAGTGACTATATCAATAACAACACTCTATCAATCAAATTTCCTCTTAAATATATGATTTGCAATGAATATTTTAAGTTGACAACTAATATCTTTATTGCAACTTTTATGTCAAATGTACCTCAATTGATGAAAATTTTGACATTTCTATAGTATTATTATAAATTATTAAGAAACTTGAATACAATCTAAAACATATGCCATCAAATTAGTATTGTTAAATAGATAACAACCCCCCAAAGGTTAAATTTGGCTTCCCATTACAGTAAGTCCTAAAATCATAACTATTATGGTCATTACCTTTCATTTCCCACTAGCACAATCTATTAATTCATCCCATTGATCCAATAAATAAAAGGTGCCATATCCATTTCCAAATTCTCATGTATATTCCTTATCCCATTGATCCATCAAATGAAAGGCACCATATCCACTTTCAAATTCTCATGTATCAATTTTGCACATTTGGTTAGTGTTTGCATCATCAAAGGAAAAAACGTATCTTTTCATTTTGAGCATTACAAACAAAAGGATGTTGGTAAATTACCTAAACATGAGCCATTACCCTTCATCCCATTTCATATATATCAACCCAAGAACTATTGTATCTAATATTTTTTAGGTATATTGACCATTTTAAAGTGACTAAAAACACACCACTTAATCTTCTTGACTATGACAATGTTGAAATGAATAAACTATAAATGCAGATCAAACCTATCAACTTGCCTCCAAAATTTGTAGACTATTTGCCACCTAATCCAAAGCCCAAATCTCAATTATAGTCATAGCCAAAAGTGTCACCATAATGATACAAATGAAATATTTTTGTCGATTCAAAATGTATATCCATGTTGAAATCATGCATAAGTATTCCTCCTTATTGATCATGTTAAATTGTGCATCATTTTATGATTCACTTCTAAGTTGTGATAACTAAACATCCATCTTCCCCACTTCAATAGTCATTCTTTTAAGCACACCCAATCCACATTCAAGATAGAATTTGTTGATAAGGTGCATGTCTAAAGGCATATATATATCTTAAAACACCCAACCTAAGTAGGTGTAGTCATCTTTCATACCATATGTGCATCATTTGAGTCTATATGAAGGAAATTAATTTTCTAAGATATTATTTTCCAAATCCAAATTGAGGACAACTCAATACCACAATAGGCTACAAAGTTGTATCATAGAATTAAAAGGAACGAGGCTCATATTTTATTCTATGGAAGACGTTGATCTTCATAGTTGGCTAAATCTCCTATGTGATAGAGAACTATACACAAATAAACTTGAAAAAAAAGTCTCATGTGTTATGGCTAACAATTTTGCGTGGGTCATAAGGAACATAAGAAGTATGTCTCATAATTAGTGCATTTACTTATTTACATTTCAACTATTATAGGTCTCAATTACTGACATCAAGTTTGTCAATCCTAACTTAATTGGCATGGGTATCCTAAGTCTTGATTATGTATGTCTCTAGGTGTAATGAATTAATTAGGGTCACTCATTTTAATGAATACTACCTTGCTAGCATCTCCATCCTGCATCCCTTTTAAGCACCCACCCAAACAAACCCTTTGGTTTAAAATTGTATGGCAATAGAAATATGTAAGATTACAACATGAGGAATACAACCTAGCTTTCACCTATAGATGGCAACATACTAATATACTTCCAATGTTGATACATTCTCTTGTTGACAAATTTCGATCATTTTCCACTTTGGTGGCTATTGTTACCATGGTCAAAGTGGCCACTTATAGCCAAAAATTATGATATCCACTATTAAGCATCTTCCATATATTTCAATCACTTTTAAACATTTCTTAAGGTCACAATGGACAATTTTATCACATTGCCATATTTCACTCTACCTCACCAATGTTACCAAATTATATATTGGCACACATTTATTCCAAAACACACTTCACATATTGCAATTTCTCACTTAGTTTCCATTTCACAAATTTCCCTTTAATACAACACCATTTAGCTTTTAAGTTTCATCCCACAATTTTTTGTTACTCAACCTCATGCCATATCTTGAACTATCACATTTCACACACCAAGTTGTTTCTACATCACTGTAACATTGATTGAGACATTACCTTGTTACCCAAAGAAATTGAGGTATGGATTTTTGTTTACACCATTATTTAATATATTGGTTTATTTTTACAAACCCACGTTGGGTCTAAAATAAGATCTTACTTACAGACAATGACAACTTTAAGAAAACCCCTCCTTAAAAAAAGATATAAAATCTTGATGAATCTTTCTTTTTTTTTGGATACTTACAAACAATGACAACTTAAAAAACCCCTCCTTAAATACTATATAAAATCTTGGCAAATCTTTTTTTTTTGGAAAAAAAATGAAATTTCTATTGGCAAATCTTTCTTTATTTTTGAAAAAATGTTGATTTTATTGGCAATTTTTTTACATCACTCAAAATTTGTAAAAAATATTGAAAAATAATAGAAAAATGCATTTATGATAAGTCCTATTTTAAAAAATATTTTGCAAATCTTTCTTTTTTTTTTGAAAAAATATTGATTTTATTGGCAATTTTTTTCCATTACTCAAATTTTGTAAAAAATATTGAAAAATAATAGAAAAATGCATTTATGATAAGTCCTATTTTAAAAAATATTTTTTATGGAAAAGTAGGGGCCCAAAAGTAGAAATGATCGATGGGTTTAAGGGGTAAACTCTATAATATTTAGTTCCCACCATTGATTTAAAATATAATTTAACGACCCTTATTGTATTTTATGAAGTAAAATGTACACTCTTTGCAATTCTCATGGGTTGGAAATTGCTTTTGGATCATTGATCTCAATGGAGATCAACAATCCAAAAACAATTTCAAACCCCATGGACATTACAAATTGCAAGTACAATTTACTTCATGAAATACAATTAGGGATGTTAGATTATATATTGAAATCAATGGTGTTGACTTATAAAATTTAGGGAAATATGACCTAATCATGCATCAAATTCTGTGGCAAATTTTTGAATTTAAAAAATTAAAATCTCTAACAAATTAAATAAAATGAAAATAAAATTTTGTAAAAATGTGACAATTTAGGTCACGTTACAACTTGAACTATTAGCTAAATTTTGATTTCCAAATTTCAACTATTAACCAATTGACGAATATTTGTCACCAAAAAAATCACTACCTACAAAACTATGGTTATGTGACTAAAAAAATCACTCCCTACAAAACCATGGTTATGCGACAAGACATCTTTAAGTGCTTAAGCTGAAGATATTTTTAGATTTAAATATCAAATGACAAGATTTTCTTTGCTTGCACATGAATGAAAGGCAAAAGAAAAGACCCGACCATCCTACTCACGAAAGCATATAAAATAAAGTTACGCATCCATTGCAAACCAAGAGTTTTGAATATGCTCGATTTTGATCCTTTAGGGGTGATAGGAAAGGCGGGGAGAGGTGGCGGGAAGGAACATGTCACAAGCAACTTGTAATCATTGACATTACTAGAAAAATTCAATGCGGTCCATTAAATGCCTTGAAACTACAACTAGTTAGATTCTGGCTTTATGAAATTTTATTGAGATATAACAAAAACTACACTTGAAGTCAAACGATATTAGCTCGGATGAGCTCGGTCTATTTTATTTAGCAAAAAGACAGTCAAATTTTTGAGGAACCATATTTTTGTTCAAGTAAATTTAATCCTTGACTTGAATGTTCTTCATTGCTACAAGGATCTACATGCACATAAATGTGTTGCCTAAAGGAAAATAAAAGATATTTCTTGGCAATTTGTTAAAGATACTAAACATATTTATTCACGACAGACATGGTACTTCTTAAGTAAGGCAGACCTGGGGTTAAAAACCTAAAACAGCTTCAAAACCTAACTTTAATCCAATCTAGGGTTCTAAATAGATTAGGTAAAGACTAAAATAAACAAGTACACAAACTTATTTAACGGACAATCCGTAGGAATGACGGTCAAAACCAGACTTGTACATTCAACTAGAAACTCAGCATAGAGACAAGTTACATTTAAGTATCATTAATTAAAATAGGCATATAATATGTGAAGATATCTTGGGAAATCTTTAATAGTATCTGTAACAACTAGGTACTGCAAATAGCAGTTGGTTGATCATTTAAATTTGATAATATTAAGTAGAATAAGATTTCTCATCGTTAACAGCAAAACCCATGGTTAGTTGCCAGAAAAACAATCCTGAAACTTAACCCACATGCAACCAATCCATGTGTATGTATATGTGCATACATGTGCCTACCCCACAAGTAATAATATACATGTGCATATGTATATATAAAATTGGTACCTCTCAATCTTGGAAGACTGCAAAGCCGTTCACATTGTTTATTTTAAGATATACCCATTTCAAAAAAAGACAGTCAACATTTCTAGCAAAATATTTAAATATCTCTACATGCAACCAATCCATGTGTATGTGTGTACATGTGTGTGCAATTACTTTAAGATATATGCATTTCAAAAAAGGACATGGTCAACATTTCTAGCAAGGTAGCACTGAAGACGACAACATTTTACTTGTGCCTCTTAATATAGATATATTTCAAGAAATCTAACATAATAATAAAATGTAGCATTAATGTGACACATCCCCTGGGGTCCCAATGCCCCAGACATCCTTGGGCCTTGGATGGGATGTCCCCCTTTTAGGACTCAACAGTGCAGTCCACAACCCATAACCTTATCTATGATGATGATTTGTTGATCGACAACCACAACTACATTTTCTATTTATTAATCATTCCAAATATGGATCATGTAGGATCTGCCTCTTGCACTTGATGACACTGGAGATGGACAATGCCAACTATTAGAAACTGATAGATTAACTATAGAGGTGAAATTATAACCACACAATTATCATTCCATTTATGGTTAATTGAATAAAGATTTCCATCTACCAATCTATTTGTTTGTTTGCAGAGCAATGGCAATGAAGACGAAGCTGATAGAGAGAAAAGGTTGCAATTTACAAACATGTTTCAGGATTTCTTGTGCAGTATAAATGATTCGGCCACACTGTCGTTCATCAAAAAGATTTTGGAGGACTTGAACAACAAAATCAAGAGCAGACAGATCGCACCTCAACTTAGTTTGCAGCATACATCTATCCAGCCATTTCACCCTTTACATTATGGTTTGGTCACTCTCCATTGGGAAAGAGGCATAATCAAGCTTATAAAGAGACAATGTAACATATTCATCAGTATACCTAGATTCATCAGTATACCTAGGCTTCCAAATCCACCACTGCTACAAAACCCCAAGTGTCAACAGTGGTATGGTGAGTTCAAGCGGGCAGAGAAACAAGATAGAGATCATGCTGGGGACAACCAACACAGTGCAATGGGGTTGATGGCACAAATGTTGCAAAACACATGATATTGTCATTACACTAAGTAGGAGTATATTCAAACCTCAATTGCAAAAATATCATTTTCATTTTTTGACAGAAAATTCACATATTTACACTGTTATCCCGCCTTCTTGGTGTATATGTATATTTTCTAGAGATTGTGTTGATACCACATGGTGAACAGACATTAGGTAAAACAACTTTGTTGTCAACCGAAGTGAAGGTACATTCCCACTAAATGTTAGTGTTGTAAACTGTTGATGTATATGCCTTGTCGTTTAGAATACAAGGATTAAGTAACATGAGTAGAGAACAAACAAGAAGCAACAGGCATGTATTTTACAATTTAGTGACATTGCTAGAAAACAAACAAGCATCAAGCATGTTTTTCAATTTGGTAACAGTATGAAAAAAACTAAAAGCAGCAAGCATGTCTTAGAATTCGGTAACATTGGTAGAAAACATACATTAATGAAAGAACAATTCAATAACTTTTATGTTGCCAGACAACTGCTGTGAAAAAACTATATAAATAACTGCTCTCCTCAGCTCAATGTCCCTTTCTCTCCTCTCAAACTCTCACATTGAGACTTCAAATATTCAACGTTTGTCTTGTATATTGACACCATAGTGTTTCACTTTGCATTTAGAGCTTTGATATCTCACCACAAGAGTCTCTTATTGAGTTTGAGCACACTTTGACACTATCCAAGGCTACATATTTATTTTCCACTTCCATCTTTTATATTCTTAATAACAATAGAGTGTGTCGTATTTCTTCTAAGTCTTGGGTTCATTTATCAATCATCTCATCCTTCTGATCGAGGTTGGTTTTCATTGTTTACATGCGTTACTTGCACCAATCAAGTTCTCTTTGTAGACTCGTTTTGAATCATATTCATGATTAGCCTCATTTTGGTTTTGTCAATCATTGTGGTTTACCTCTTCTTTGCTCAATCTTATCAATAGCTCGTTCAAAGTGGTGAGCTCCTCCTACCTGATTACATTGTCCACTTTCTGCATGTGCAACAACACGCAACACTTGCATTGGACAAATACCTCTCAAAGCCATTTCTTTGTTATCACTTGAGACCACTTTCTTCCTCTTTTTCATTTTCACTCCTTGAGAATTCATGTTCAGCCAACCCTGATAGCCTGGTAGATAAATGTAGGAGAACATTAGTCCCAACAGACATCTACAGTTGCATATGCATAAATAAGCTTAGACAAGCATGCAACTAATTACACTATCTAATGAGTAGTGTGAAAGTTGTATGAACTGTTAATAATATGGAACTAGTCAAACACTAAAAAGTAGCAACATTCCATAAATTAACTCTTAAATCAAACAGTTAAAATTTAACCAGTTTTGATTGGTAACGTGAAAACATTCATTTCTCTCTGTACAAAATAAAGGATAAAAATCCATACCACAAGCTTCCAAAATTATCAAGGAAGCACATGCTTAAAAGTTGCATATTTCCTGTACAGACTAATATAAAATGATTAAAAATTAGGCAGAATACAACCGCTTACCAAAAAAAAATTATCTGCATAACATGCTTGGAATGCCATTTTCAAGAAAAAATGTCAACAGCCTAGAATCATGAAAAATGCAGAGGCATAAAGCCATCAATATATTCACTGGTTTAAACCTCACAGGATAAGTCTTTCCCTTGTGAAGCTTCTGACAGTGAAATGTTTCCCCAACCTTATCAGCATTGTTATTTCTGTACTAGAGCAGAAACTAAGACTTTTGTACTATTGAATTTCTACATCAGGACTACAAATTTTGCAATAAAAATTAAGCCTTGTGTAACTAAGAATTGTTTCATTCAACTTATCTGAACCATGCATCTATATGACATCTACAAAGTGCGCATGATCAAAAAAATCATCTGTTCCCCACAGTTAATTCCCATGATCAATCATGTCTGCATACAACATGATATAGATGGACAAATATATATATTATTAACATAAAAATTACAATATTAGAAAATAGTTACAACCATGGAGCCATGCTCATGAAAAATATGAGATACATGAAATACATTTGAGCTGAAAATTTTGATAATTTTTGAGGAAGAAACTACAGATTTTTTAAGCATATATGCCAAAACATGCAGTTTATAAATATAATCCTTCTATTTATTTTGTTAATGTGTGAAATCTGAGTATCTTTCTATTCATATTCTAACCTGCAAAATGCCAAAATCAGAGTTTTCTAATGTAAAAGTATTGAGAAGATTTAAAAACTTCAGGGCATGGCTCCAGAGTATAAACATGAGGCATTTTAATCTAAGTTACTGAATCATCCAAAACCCAGGCCAATTCCAGCTACAAAATGTCCTGGAATCAGAGTCTGCATGGAATCGACGCTGAATTCATTGCTAATCCTAAAAATTAAAAATTAAACTCAAAAAATCCCTAAACCATATTTTTTATAAATTTATTCCTGAACCCTGAAAATTAAAAGCCCTAAACCGACAGAAAAACTTGAACGTTTTTGACTGTGCTTGTTTACATAGTCCTGTCTTGCCGAGAAGATGCACATCGGGATTGGCTAAACCTGTAATAGGGCAACTAGAATTAGAGGCAGGTCAATCTAATCACAACCACAGGGGAGAGGGGAGCAGATGACAAATGCAACCATTTAGCATTACTGGGTGTCAATATATTGTTTATTAAATTATATATTAATAATTATATACTAAAATTATAAATTAATATATATTATAGTAAAATATTGTTTATTAAATTAAATAATAAAATTATAAATTAATAATAATATAAACTAGTATAAGTTCCGCGGCACCCTGGCGGGTCATCATTACGTGCAGTTGAGAAGGACATCCTTAAGGCATTTTTTGGGATGGCACGGTACTGATGAACATCGAAAACAACTCATTTTGTCCCTTCACACGCTCTCTCATCTGCCTTGGGTAGACTGTTTGATGAAGTGTTAGGCTCTCCGCTAAGACGAATTAATTACCATTAATGCAGGCACGTTTGATGGGTGTTATAAGGTAAGAGCCAAGGGGTGGCAATGACATTCGTTGCAATTCATGTGCAGAGCTGTTATGTGAGTATGGAGACTCCCATTCGTCTCACCACCCCACACAAGCAAAGGGCGTTTTTGGGAAAGATTACTGATAACAGACTAAGGTCAGTCTTCATGGAAGACGATCTCCTGGTGGTGGAGGTGATAAAGTTGGTCCCGGGGTCAAAGTTTCTCATTTCAAGGAGAGGTACAGGGTGAATGTAGACATAGAATCCCGATTTGTTGCATCTCTTCTCGACCTGGAGACTCTGAAAGCAATGACATTACTGATGGCGCGCAAACTAGTTTGGCCGGAGCTGTTGTAGGGTATCGAGGACGTGATCATTATTGCGGAGTTGGGGGTGGGTATGCCTCAACCAAAGGATATGGGGAGGATATTTCTTCCGAGTCTGGGTAAAACGCTACCCTTTTCTGTTGGACGTGAAAGGCATAGCGTTATTGGAGCACAAGGCACGAGCGGTTCATGGAGCAGAGTTTCTACGAAGGTTTCTGTACCTGGAGCCGACACCCAGTGGTGACTGGAGAAGCCTCTTCCGAGAGGCTCTCTTGGGTGAGGGCATGGAATTTGACTGACTAATAATCCTTACTAATGCTTTTTTGGTATGTTTGGTTTTTGTGTCTTAGGGTGGCTATGGTTTGCTCGTCATTCTCAGAGCTGGTATTTTGGGCAGGTACCGGGTAAGACAGTTAATTTATTCCACTGTGAAGGCTAATGGGTATGTTCAATGATTCACATAGTCTGTATTTTAGGCAAGTACTGGGTAGAAAAGTTAAACATCTTCTGCTGTAAAGGTTAACTTTTAAATAGATTGTAAGGGCTTTGAATGTTAGGCTGATGCCATATATTGGTGATGATACTGTATGTAAGGGGGTTAATCTATGGCTGGGTGCTAAGATCAAAGCAATGTAAACTCTTTGGACATTAATAAAATTTTGTTTTACATAGCAAAAACAAATAATATAAACTAGTATATATTATATTAGAATATTGTTTATTAAATTATATATTAATAATTATATAGTAAAATTATAAATTTAAAAATCCCCCATTTATGGGGTTCACCATGATGATCTGATTTCAAATCTTACAGTTGATAATTGATGAATGCCCCCAAGAAAGGGATGGATTAAAGAAAATTTCAACAAAGCGTATCACGGTAATCCAGGTCGCTCTGGGGTGGGTTGTGTATTAAGGGATCATGAAGGAAGGATTCTGGCAATGGTGGCCTGCAAACTCCTCAAAGAAACCAACAATGCCAAATTTCAGGCAGCTTTGCATGGGATCAAATTGTGCAAGAAACTAAACTTTTAAAGGATTCATCTTGAAGGTGACTCACAAATCACAATTAATGTCATCCAATGAGATAATACTTTGAACTGGAAACTAAAGAAATCACTGACACCTATATGGAAATTGCTTAATCAATTTGAAGATTTCTGCATAACATGTGTTCAGAGAAGGGAACAACATGGCAGGTCGGCCAGCAAACTGTGTAATTGAGATGGAGAGTAATGATTGTGAATTAGAGATGAAATAACAGTCTTTAATGCAAAATGAAGAGTAAAGCAGATATCTGTGAAGCATAGAAGCATAAATATGCAAACAATCCCGATTAATCGTGATTTTTAAAAAATCAGCAGGCTGGATGATTTTTTTCCCGTTTCAAACTGAAAAATCGCCAAAAAAAATGCATTTCAAAACCTGCAAAAAAAAACGAATAAAATCACGCTGATTTTCGTGCGAAAAAATCCACGAGACCATAGCTTGTTGCTTACTATCATGCTTTGATAGATTTTTTCCACACATCCATAGCTTGTTTGAAAGCACCTGTTTTAGGCTTTTAGCCATAGCAGCAAGGCAGTGAACTGTTTGAAAAAATGCCTCAAAGAAATGTGGTCTCATGAGTTATGGAATGCCATGACAAGCAAATTGCTAGGGATTGTCATGGCATTCCATCACCATGAGACCACATTTCTTTGAGGCATTTTTTTAAACAGTTCACTGCCTTGTCTATGTTACCACATTTTTCATACATGTCTACCAAAGCATTTTATCAAACAGTTCACTGCCTTGCTGCAATGGCTAAAAGCCTAAAACAGGTGTTTGAAAGCACCTGTTTTAGGCTTTTATCCATAGCAGCAAGGCAGTGAACTATTTGTTAAAATGCTTTGGTAAACATTTATGAAAAATGTGGCAGCATAGACAACGAAGTTAACTGTTTGAAAAAATGCCTCAAAGAAATGTGGTCTCATGGTGATGGAATGCCATGACAAGCAAATTGAGGCATTTTTTCAAACAGTTCACTGCCTTGTCTATGCTATTGCTTACTATTATGCTTTGATAGAATTTTTCCAAGCATCCATAGCTTTTTCGAAAGCACCTGTTTTAGGCTTTTAGCCATAGCAGCAAGGCAGTGAACTGTTTGATAAAATGCTTTGGTAGACATGCATGAAAAATGTGGTAGCATAGACAAGGCAGTGAACTGTTTGAAAAAATGCCTCAAAGAAATGTGGTCTCATGGAATGCCATGACAAGAAAATGCAATTGGCAGCTGCTCCTAGTTATTAGTTATGCAATGTGAAGTAATTGCATAACTGCTTAAGTTGACTTTGTAAAAATTATATTGTAATTGAAATTTTGTCATCTATCAACATCTAGTTATGCAAAGTGAAGTAATGCTTTGAGTTTGAAAGATGTGCAATGCAATGCAATCAGTGATATGAATATAAACTACAAAAATCTATTTTCTAGTTCTACAATTCATTAATTAAACTCTTTATTTTATTTGCTCTCTATATCTCTATGCTATGGAAATGCCTTTCAATTTCGAAAAAAATAGTTTTTATCTCTTGTTCTACAATTTTTTACATTTTTTTTAAATCCTATTTTTCCTGCTTTTTTCCCCATACTTTTGGTTCGCCGATTTTTTCCCCAAAAGATTTTTGCTGCTATGCTGTGAAGCATAGATGAAAAACTCGCCAAAAAATCATGAGATTTTTGGCTGGCCGAGTTTTTGGGCCATTTACACGCCAGAAAAAACTTGTCGAGTTTTTGGCGAGTTTTTAAAAAAACTCGACCACTCAACAAAAAATAACCCACAGCTGGAATAAAGGCAATTTCGATTCATTTTTTGCTCAGCAAAATGATGTGTTCCATGAAGGTTTGTGTGGCTTTGATGGTCTTAATTTGGGTTTTTTGTTAATGCAAAATGATGTACACAATAAAGGTTTGTGTGGTTTTGGAGGTCTTAATTTGGGCTTGGTGGTGAGGGCTCCCCCCCTCGACCTTGCCCTGTATCGCGACAGGGAGCACGTCAGGGGCGCTACCCCCAAACCTTGTGAGGGGCACTGACCCTTGACTCTGCTGGGGGCGCTACCCCTCGACCTTGCTGGGAGCGTTGCCCCCACAAGGGCACTATCCCTCAACCTCATTGGGGGCATTGCCCTCAAACTCCCATTGAATTCATTTGATTTTCTAGGTACTCTCCAAGTCCAAGTTTCCAAGTTTGCCTACAAGTCTTCATCTATAATATCGTCTAGTTCTACCTCTCCCCTAGCTTTCACTTGACATGGGAAAGAGGAAGATGTAAATTTGTAAATATATTAATGTAGTATTTACTTTCAATTTTACAAAAACAATTTGCTATTTCCATTTTGTTTCAAACTATCAACATCAACGCATTCCACATGAGGATGCCATTTTGTACCCAATTTGCTTTCAAATCAATCAAATACAACTTGACTCAACTTGTTTCTTTTATGTACTCATTTATTGACTAATTGGATGCATCTTATCATTGAATTTTGCAAAAAACATGCATTTTTAATGAAATTTAAGCAATTTTTTAAGTTGTCAAGTTTTTGCCGAGTTTTCGCCGAGTTTTTGGCAAGTCGAGTTTTTTGGGCTAGGCAAGTTTTTTAGTTTGGCAAGTTTTTAAACTATGTTGTGAAGTACACCTGCATGTTTATTTCATGATGAATGCCCTGCTTTATATGGACCAAAATTGTCTCACCGAATCCATATTATACTTAAGTGACATGGACACTACCATTTGCCTAAGAGCAAGACAAAGGCAGATGACTTTCTTGGGGGGGATATCAATGGAGAGGCTCCAAATGGTCTTCAAGACTCGAGCATTAGTGGTCCAACAGGCCATCAGCTTTGTCCTGGGTGATACCTTCATGAATTTGACTAACAAGCACCATGTGAACACAAATATCACCTCAATATTTATGGTGGTGTTGTTAGATGCAAGAGAGAAACAAAATATCAAAAGAATGATGGAGACTCTAGTTTGTCCCCAACGGCAGGTGGGAATGCGTGAGTACTTGGAGATTGCAGTTGTGGATCTTGGCTTCCACCTAGATGGAAAAGCGTGGTCAAGTATTTATCCAGCTTCCAATGGACCATGGGTTCCATTCATAATCTGGCAGTGTTCCACGGGGACGCGTCCCCCCCAAAAAACCCCGCGTTTCCTAGAGGGGGACGTCTCGGAGACTTGGGGACTTGGGGGAGACGTCCCCCCACCAGGCCACCACCAGCGTCACCATCCCACCACCAGTGTTGCTGTCTCCAAGATGCTGCTAAGACTTTGAGGACGTTGGGGTGTCCTCAAGACGTCTAAGGGACTCCTAGTTGTCTCCAAGATGTATAATTCTTATACTTATACTTCTTTTTATAACTTTTTTTTCAAGTACTATATGTATTTCAGCACCCTACCGCCCCCTCACTGTCGTCCCCCCGCCGTCCCCCTGCCGTCCCCAAACTTAGGCCCCCCGTACCCACGTCTCGGAAACGCGTCCCCTGCCGTCCCCCCGTCCCCGTCCCCAAAACCCCGTGGAACACTGTAATCTGGCAAGCAAACATGGATGCAGAGGCAAGGCACCACCAGGCCATTTGGGGTATTGGCGACCTAACGTACCCCATACCTGAACCCAATTCAGCAACTTAGATTAATACAACAGACCTGTAATAATGTAGAAACACAAATTGTTTTCCACTCAGGTCTGCTACTATGAACTTTCACCCATAATGTAAAGGAGGAAATGAAAAGCCTGGTGGTAAAATTCAACCACATCTCATTTAGATGAAGTTAACTATAGCTCTGAACAAAAAGTGCAGAATCTACAGAAGTATACAAACAATGTTCTTCATGGCCATGAACAGAGTAAATGGTTTGCAAGCAGAAAGCAAACTTGCAACAAGCATGACAAATTTAGTGTAAAATTGATTCTCATTGTCACTGCATTGAACTAAACTTTGGAAAACAACAGTTCAGAGTATAGACTTTTCATTTTCCAACCTTTGTTACTCTTTTCAACTCTCTAATTTAATGTGCACGAATGGAATGACTTAAACTTTTTTATTACTTTTTGTTCAATGCCTTCAAAAATTTATAATAAAAAATATCAACATAACAAATGTGAACATTAACTTTTGTACTGCTCCCTTAATGGAAACAGTGTTTTTTACTCGATTTTGAGGTTACTTTTCACACTCCTAGACACCTCTGTTAATTTGGAAATGCAATTTACCACGTTCAGATTAAGTGCAGGCCTAACATGGGCCTTGTGAAAAACTCCAGTTAAAAAAATTACGAATGAAATATTTTCAGATCATGGAATTTAGTACTTCCAGGCAACCTCAATTTTTTTTAAATAGACCTCTAATCCTTTCAAATAGCCTTTAGCCTCCATAAAAAGTATACAACAACTTGTACATATTATATGAAACAAACAGGCCAAGGAAAAGATTGAAATGCCATTTCGACTTATAAGACCTATCAGGATACAACACCACGAAAATTACACAATCAAAATTAACATCCCAATAGTAAGTAATGCCAAAGCTATCATACAAACAATTTATCCGTGACATCCTATAATCAACCATAAAATGATTAAATAGCATAGTAACCCAGAAGCTCCTGCACAGATCCCAATAGCTGTTCTTTGTCTTTGAGACACATATGTGGACATCTCCAAATGCCAGGTAACTTTAAGTCTTTAAGTGATGTCTCTGTATAGTTAACTGTATGCACACAAAATTACACTTCACGATGCAACATTAGTGTCCACTGTAGATTTTAAACCTTTTTATATTAAAACCACATTCAGTCGCTAATGGTCCTCTTGAGTTCCAGTCTTTCACCTTTGCTTGATTTGTTGACTCTCAACACATTATTGATGTTTCAACCCTTTTCATGCATCGGCTAGCCTCTTAATTCATTCAATTATCATTCCAGTTTCCCCCCAGAATCAATCGTCTTTTTGACTTCCATTCATTTTCAAATAAAAAAGGCAACAAAACCACTGGCAGTTTTCACTGAAAATGACAGTATCATAGTTTAAAATTTCGTACTCAGCAATTACTCAGCTGACCCAAAAACTTGAAAAATTCAGGGCTCAGTAAAAATTTGGGGAAAAACTTGTCAAATTCATCAAACATTAAAAAATACATAAATTTATAAAAATATGCTTTAAAGACATGCATATTACTGAATTTATAGACCATATTACTGATTTACTTCATATATTGATCAAAATTAGAGCTCAATGCACTTAATAAGCCAAAAGACCAATTCAAAATTTCAATACATATAATGAGTTTTTCAAAAAGGGTTCCTTCCATCATCCACATCTATGTTACCGGAAACAAGAAACAGAAACCGTAATGGTAACAAGAAATGGGATATATAGAGGTTGCATATAAGAAAGGGTTCTTACAGACATATACCTTTCGAAATTGGAACTATCTATATAATAAATAATAAAGATTACTTTAAAATAATTTAAAAATATATAAAAAATGCTTTTCAAACAAATCTTATTATAAATATTAGAAATAATATTTATATTTAAAACAACTTTCTAAAAATAATTTTTTAAAAATTAAAAATAATTCAGTGTTCCACGGGGACGCGTTTCCCCCCTTTTTGGGCAAGTTTCCGAAACAGGGACGTTTCGGGGACGGGGAAACGGGTACTTAGCAACCTGCCGTCCCGCCACCGCCACCGATACTCCGCCGAAGATGAGGAAACGTCTCCACGTTTCCCAAGAGACATGGAGACGTCTCCAAGTCTCTTGAGGAAACGCCTAGGCGTTTCTTGGGAGACGGGGAGACGCCTAGCCGTTTCCCGTCGAGCCCACATCCATGGAGGCGTAAAAGTTGAAAAATAATTATAAAATTGAATTTTTAAGTGCTTTATGGTTACCCTAATTTGGCATGGGCCCCACCCCTTCCTCCAAAACAACACAAAACAATGTTCCTTTATCATTTCACTCACATTTTTATTGACTGATTTTTTTTGCAGCCAGCTGAAGAGGAGGAAAAACAGTTCAAAAACTTGAAGAATTCTGATTGAAGGAGTGAAAAGAGTGATTGCAAGTGTTATAGGAGTGAGAAGGAGCAAGAAAGAGAGGAGGAAGAGGATTCTACTGCATTTTGAAGAGATTTATCAAGCACAAGGTAGGGTTTTTGAAGTTTTTTTTAGATTTCTCGTTGTTTTTGTTTTATTTTTTGAGTTTAAACTTCTTTTTTTTTCTTATTCATCTCAAAGACTCAAAACCAGATTTGATGTTGAATCTTGAAGGCAAAATGATGAAGATGATTGAATCATTCATCATTTTGCCCTCAAGATTCAACATCAAGTTTTTTATTTTAAAAATTTAATACTAAACTTGTTTTTAAAAAGAAAAAATTCTTATTCATCTCAAAATCAGATTTGATGTTGAATCTTGAGGGCAAAATGATGAAGATGATTGAATCATTCATCATTTTGCCCTCAAGATTCAACATCAAGTTTTTTATTTTAAAAATTTAATACTAAACTTGTTTTTAAAAAAAAAAATTCTTATTCATCTCAAAATCAGATTTGATGTTGAATCTTGAGGGCAAAATGATGAAGATGATTGAACTCAAGATTCAACATCAAGTTTTTTATTTTAAAAATTTAATACTAAACTTGTTTTTAAAAAAAATAAATTCTTATTCATCTCAAAATCAGATTTGATGTTGAAGCTTGAGGGAAAAATGATGAATGATTCATTCATCTTCATCATTTTGCCCTCAAGATTCAACATCAAATTTTATAAAATATAAATTGTAAATTTTGTTTTCAAAATTAAAATTTTAAATTTGTATTTCAATTTGTTAAACTAGGCTGATTTTATTTTAATTTTGTGAAATGCAGTGTCACTTTCACAATGAGCAGTAGCATGAGTGGGGATGACATGGAAACCCATTCCCATAGTGAACATGATTCAGATTTTGAACCTGAGAATGAGGAGGATGACCATGGGGTTGATCCTGCAGCCCATTCTAGTTCCATGGCGAGTGCACCAACTAGTACAGGTTGCCCTTCAGAGTTGTTGGCAAAGTATGCTAGGGGTCCTTTTGATCCTAAGTCTCCTCTCAAACAGTTTGCTTCAAGAATACAAGGCACATCACGTGCAGGTGGGGGGAACAAGGAAGTGGAAGTGCCACATTTGTCAGGCTGAATGGTTTGGTAGCATCACTAGAGTGAATGCACACTTTCTTTTTTGGACAGGAAAAAGTGTGGAGCCTTGTAATTTTTTGAAGGAAACTAAAAATATACGTTATAGAATTGAGTTTAACAGGCTTTGGGGCGTTCCAGATGACACAAATATTACAGCCCCTACTACTTTGTCTGCTAAGGCAGCCCTTCGGCACATCCATGATCCACCACATACTTCTCCTCATGCTTCACAGACGGGAGGAATGATGTTTGGATCTCCATCCTCTTCCACTACTAGTGCCGCTAGGGGGATAGCTGTAGGGAAACACAAGTTGCAGACATCGCAGAGTAACCCCATTGCTGATATGTTTAATGTGCACCTGAGAGATGAGATAGATGAATCCATTGGCAAGTTCTTTTTTGCCAATGGCATTCCATTTCATGTTACACGGTCTCCTTATCATAGGGAGATGATGGCTATGGTGGTGAAGGGAGGAACATCATATGTGCCACCAGGTTAGACGAAAATGAGGACTTCGATCTTGGATAAGTGCTATTCCAAGATCAACATTTTGATGGAGAAGATGAAGGCATGTTGGGTGGCATCTGGGTGCAGCATAGTTATGGATGGGTGGACGGACATTAGCCATTGTCCACTCATCAACATCATGGTCACATGTGCAGAGGGCCCATACTTCCTTAGAGCAGTTGATTGTACAGGGCATCTCAAAGATGCTGATTTTCAGTTTCAGGTCCTCAAAGAGGCTATTGAGGAGGTTGGGCCACAAAATGTGGTCCAAGTAGTCACAGATGCAGCCCATGTGTGTAGAGCAACAGGGAAACTCATTGAGGCAGCCTATAGGCATATTTGGTTAACCCCATGTTGTGTGCATGCCATGAACAATGCACTCAAGGACATGGGTAAGATTGATTAGATTAGAGGAGTGGTCACCGATGCGAGAGATGTGCAGATGTTTATCTGCAACCACCACACTTCACATGCACTCTTCAGGACCTTCGCAAAGAAGGAGTTCTTGAAACCGGTGGAGACCCGATATGCATCATATTTCATTCTCTTGGAGAGAATGATTGAGTTGCAAGAGGCATTGCAACTCATGGTTATGACTAATGATTGGAATAGGTGGGCCGAGGCCAAGACAACGCAGGGGAGAAGGGTGAAGGAGATAGTGAAGAGTGATGTGTTTTGGACTGATGCGAAATACATTGTCTCCATCATTTCTCCAATATTCCAGGTTATTAGATATGGGGATGGGGATGCACCTAACCTTGGAGAGGTGTATGAGTACATCGACTCTATGCTTGACCAGATGAGGGCTGCTGTGCGAGTGAAGGACCCCTCTCTAGCATTCTACAATGAGCACATCCGGCCAATCATTCAACGCAGATGGGACAAGTTGAACACTCCTTTGCATATGGCTGCCTTTGCCTTGAATCCTAAGTGGTACAAGGTTAGATCGGGTAGAGTGACGCCAATTCAAGATGATGAGGTGAAGGCAAGTTTCACTAGGTGCATAGAAAAGATGTATGATTCTAGAGATGTCGGCACAATTCGCACTGAGTGGACCAAATTTGCCACTCTTAAACGCTATTCAAATGCGGCAAAGATGGATATAGAATCTATGGCACAGGAGGACCCACTTTTGTGGTGGAATTGTCATGGTACAAAATCTTTGACCACCACTCTAGCTATCCGTCTGCTATCCCAGGTTTCCAGTTCTTCAGCTGCTGAAAGGAACTGGTCTACATATAGCTTCATCCACTCTCTTAAGAGGAACAGACTTACCTCTAAGAGAGCAAAGAAGCTTGTGGCTGTACACAATGCTTTGCGTCTCATAGACCGCAAGACACTTGGGTACAAGGAGAGTCCAGTGGCACGATGGGATGTGGAGCCAAAGGAGCCTTCACAGATTGATGAGGATGATCCTACCACTTCAGATGCAAGGTTGGTTGGTGTGAGCTTGAGGGATCTTGACCTTGTGGAGTCCAGCAGTTCCAGTGATGAGGAGTTTGCACTTGCAGATGATTAGAGGCCTCCCTTCACTACATTTTGAGTTTTGACATTTTGGCATTTTGTCTTTTGTAATGCTACTCATTGTAATGATGAATCATGTAATCATCTTTATAGATTTTGTGATATAAATTATAATAGAAATCTCCAATTTGACAATTTCATTTGCCAAATTTTATTTAGCAATTAGCATTCAAGAAATCATCGTATTTAGATTTAGTAATTCAAATTTTAGTATTTACTACGTTATAATTTTACTAATTTCTTATGGTTTCATTTGAAATGTAATTCTTACACTATTATACTGTTATACATCTTTTCAAAACTAGTTTTTCAAGTACTATAAGTATATGTATAACTATATCAGGACCACCACCCAACCACCCCGCCGCCACCCCCCCCGCCGTCCCTCTGCCGTCCCCAAACTTAGGCCCTTTGTCCCCCCGTCCCCAACGCCCGTGGAACACTGAAATAATTATATATTTTAGCTTTTAAAAATTAATTCAGATTACTATATGCTTGATACCTATTGCTTCATGGACTATGGGTTGTTTATTTAGCTACTTCAAGCCATGCTAATGGTTGGGGAGGATAGGGTTCCTCCAATGTGTGGGCTAATATCACCTTCCCATACACAACAGGAGCATAGGATGGATTGGGAGTGAGATGCATTATCGTTATGTTGGATTTTTGATATTTGGGGATTCTTGATTATGTTCCACAATTGTATATTTGGGGCTACTTGGCATGTTGCCTATACTAATGTATATTATTCTATAAATGTATTATTGTTTCAAATGTACTATGATCATATTGTACTCGTTAATGTTATTACTACATTGTAAATGATCTATGGGTATATTGATTGATATGACTTGTTATGGGAATGAATTTATATTTAATGCAATGGACTTATACACTTGTACTTACTTATATTCAAACATGCTTATTTATCTATTAAAAGTCAAAAAAATTCAGTTTGCATTTCCCCACTATGTTTTGGAGCCTATACATGGCACCTTGTCTTGATTTAACCTTGGAAGACATTTGCAAACTTCAATGGATTGTCCGTATTGGAAAAGGCCTAAACAATTACCAAATTTATGTACAATCAAACAAGGGTGGTGAGTCTTACACACACCATCACGTACAAGGAACTTCTTCAAACAAGAGTGACGAGATTTGCTAGCCACTTTCAATGATTTCTTGTGGTGACATGTACTTGCATCTATTGCTTTCCACCCTACTCCCCATAACCTCCTTGACCCTACCATGGCCTCATTTAAATCCCTCATGGAGAATTTATCCCCATCGACTAGTTTGAAAATTTTGACTAGAGGCTCTAAAAACTAGATAATTTGCAACACCTCTACCCAAAAACTCTCATCAAAAACATTGTCTACCATGGTCTTGCCATTCAAATAATAAGCTAAACTAGATTCAACCCACTCATTTGAAACAAACATTCATTTCAAATTCATTTTCTTTGGACAAAGACCTTATAATGCAAGGAAATGGCTAGCAAATCTCATCACCCCTAGTTGAAGAAGTTCCTAGTCATTTGTGAAAGTGTGCATTATACTCAACACCCTTGTGTGATTGTATATAAATTTGGCACCTGAGTAGTTCCTTGCTTATATAACTTAACCTTAATGTCATCAAGGGTTAAATAAAGATGAAGTGTCATGCATTGACTCCAAAACATTGGGGGATATTTATCTAATAGAAATTTCTCACCAACACAAGCAGCAATATTATTTGTAATAAATTGGACAAAATTTTATGGCTCAACCTTAATGGTCAGCTCATCAAACTAAGTGAGTAGTTCCTATGCTAATTTCATCCTATCTAATTTATCCATGATTTTTAGGATGAGTGCCAAAATTGAATGCAACAAGAAAGTTGACAAAAGCACAATTTCCAACCAATCCTCATCCACTCTTTGTAATGTTCATTATTAACATCTCTCATGTACTACATCTCTCAAAATATCAATACTCGAAGTCTCCTATGAGGGAGCTTTGAACCCAAAGCTCACAACTACAATAGCATCCACCATAGCTTACAAGTATGAAGACCTCACAACATTGAACACGAAGCTAAAATTACACCAAACATTATACATGGTTTTCTTGGCTTTTTCATGTACACTCTTCCTCCACCATGTACTCTCTAAAATTGGTTGTGTTCTAATTGTAGCATGAGGTGCAAAAAAGATGCTAATCTTTCCCCATAGTGTTAAGTCTATGGTGATCCGCAAATAGGTGTAGGGAGAATCTCTTTTAACCTATTTTGGTCACTTTGCCTCATGAAAAATGATCAATTCTAATCTTTAAAGAAGTTGATCCAACCAATGTGTTTGTTTTTACCTTCTTTGATAGTAACAATTGAAGGAAACTATTTGCAAGGCTTTACATCATGGTCTAGCACCTTTGTGAAATGTCATTTGAAACAATAAATGCTTCCATTACCTTCAAGGTCACAAAAATCACATTTCACTCTATTTGTATGAAAGATCCTTTATCATTGCAACCTTATCACTCCTTCCTTTCAAAACACAAATTTTTGTTAAGCCAAACTGTTCAATATACTACACCTCCCTCTATACCCAACAGTATATGGAGGAGTGGCAGTAAAAAAAAGAAAACCTCACAATATACCAAATCTTCCAATATACCTAGCAATACATGGAAGAAAATGGTATGAGTGAGAAAAGTGACAAGAAAGAGTAGAGTGGCATGCAATATATGTTATGGAAAGGTCTCAAGTATGTATGAAGCCTAGATATTGAGGTTGTTGCACCTCTCACTTCACTAGGCCCTTTATAAGGGATTTAGCTCAACCAAAAATAAGAACTCGCCAAAAAGAAGAAAAAGAAGAGAAAAGAAAAGTGAGAAACATATTGAGAAGATAATTGAAAGGAAAACTTTTTGTAGACTCCTTATCACTCCAAGCCTCTATAAACCTCAAATATACCTCTAAGTCATATCTTCCTAAGACATGAGAGGGTAATCTTGTTGAATGTTGTGTTCAGTGCACTATAGAGGGACTTAAAAACTAGAAGTACATAATATATCAAATATCTTGCAAATAATGAATCTATACACATGCTAAATATTTAAAAAAATCAACCATAGTCTATTTCCATTGTTTTTACATAATCAAATTCAGCCATCTCCTCGTGAGCTTCATCCTTATAACTCAATTATGCAGATTCCTTCAAGGGCCTTACTCACTTGTACACGTTGGAGCCAATTTCTTTACAAATGGATAAAGCTCTTTTCAGCATAAATAAAAAATGTTGAAGGACCCAACTCCAATCGATAGAAATGAGCAATGAATAGGAATTTTCATTACACTTCATCCTTAGAACTCAATTATGTGGATTCCTTCAAGGACCTTACTCACTTGTACACTTTGGAGCCACTTTCTTTGCAAATGGATAAAGCTCTTTTCAGCATAAATAAAAAATGTTGAAGGACCCAACTCCAATCGATAGAAATGAGTAATGAATAGGAATTTTCATTACCATTTTAGTTCTCTCCCTTTGTAGTTCAATTATTTCAAAAGGCAATTCTAGTGTGAAGTTACTCCAAAAAATCTCCAGTCATAGATACGGTTCTACATGCTAAAGCATGTTCAAGAGTAGTTGGCTTCAACAAGTTGACATACCACAAAATATAGTCCTTCAATTCCACATTGTAAATGAAAAACCATATGCTTTGGAGAAATATTTTCTATCACCATCTTAGCTTCACAAAATTTCCTTGAATTATAAACTAATGACCCTTTACTGTTCGATGTTCTAAAGACCAAGGAGTTTTCCCAAGACTGCTATCACAAAGTAGTTCTACATATCCATTTCTAGTGTCGCTCTCTTACCAAACTCATCAAGTGATTTGCTACAACTCTAGCGATGAACCTTTAAAATGGAAACCAGCAATATGATTTACTTGGTTATCCTTCATAAAGTTTAACCAAAATAAATGGGATAGCTTGCCAAACATAGATTCGTTTGTTCCATGGGTGCCCTGTAATCTGTCTAAGAAATTTTATATGGATTCTTCTGCTGAAAAAGAATTTTTTTATTTCCAATTATATTCTCCGTGAGTAGTTGAGAGTGAAGCCAGTGTTAATATCTGCTCATAAGAAAGTAGCTCCAATACTACTACCAACATTGTAATGCAGAAAAATATAATATAACTTTAAATGAAATACGTATCCCAGAAAAACAAACAAACTGCCAAACCATAATTACAGCGGCTGATCCACACTTTATAATAATAAAATAAAGTCAATACAAAACAACTGGAAGGAAACTCGCCTGTTATGACTGTTTTGAAAATAAAATTAACAAAAATAGAGCACAGACATAGAATTAAGGAATTGCGTTGAACAATCTTACAGCTGGAATAGAACAGATAAAAATATTATATCCAAGAATCCTAGTCTCAACCGAACAAGATATATTAGAAACACTCGGGGCACCGAATAACCGCTAACAACTACTTTTCGTCTCAACTGAGAAATCTTCAACGCACTGAATAACCCCTCAACAATAAATTCCAGTCTCAATTGAACACTATATTGTAGAAATCCTCAGAGCACTCAATAAACCCCTAAACAACAAAAGAAGGGAAATAAAAACTTTCTTAAGAATGTAAGGATACCGACCCATATTCCGCCCACACACAACGCTCGCACTAATTAACAAACAAATTATAATAAGTAAATAAATCTCATCTATAATGTGCAAAAACCTATTCAACCTAATGTTCCCGCCTTCGTTCTTGTGTATTTTGAATGTGGCGTTGCATAAATCTCTATTAAGTAGCAGAAAAAGTACAACCAGCTGAAATAGACACAAAAAAAGGTAAGTATTTTACATCCAAAAACCATCCCATTCTATATAGACTAAAAAGGCTATTTTTTTTCTAAGAGATTTGAAAAAGAAAAAGAAAAAACATCTGGGCGCAGCAGAAAACAAGTTTCAAAGCAGAGAAAGCAGTGTCTGAATGCTAAGGATTATGATAAGAATGAACATTGATTACACCGCATACCTTACGTAAAGAAGATTTTAATGGTACAATGAGGAAAACTTTGCTTGTAAAAAGCCCAACCAGCCTTTCTTACAATGCTCCTGCTATACAGACATTGCTCTCCACCATGGATGGATTTTTCTTTACTTTGAGTAACCCTCAAGAAAATAAAAACTATCTCGATGTGAAGAATTTTAACCACATATAAGACGACGAAGACTATTTAAAAATAAAAAGGCGATTTTGAAGTGGGAGAGGTTTCTAGGGCTCAATCACATTTTGTTAAGGAAAATAAACATCCCCTAACCTTAATCTCTGCTAATCCAAAAGCATGCTTACAACTTAACACAAATTAACTTATATTAGTTAATGATTGGTTAGTAGGTTAATGTAATTTTAAATTAAATATTTAGGTGTGGAGGAGAAAGATGCATGAAAAAAATGAATATTCTTTTATCTAGATTTTAGATTTTAATTGTGACGAGATTAGGAAAAAGGTCTTTATGATTATTTATTGTTTCAAATTGTGTTCTAACCTGTATTTTGTTTATAGTCCAGTGGGTTAATATAGTTTTGAATTAAATATTCATGAATGAAAATTAAGTGTGAAGGAGAAAGATACAATTAGTTTTGTGTCAAATGAATGAATATTCTTTTATGTAGATTTTAGATTTTAATTGTTATTAGTTTAGGAAAAGAGGTCTCCATGACTATTTATTGCCTCAAATTATGTGCCTAACCTATGTTTTGTCTATGGTCTAGTCCATCAATTAGGGTTTTGTTTGCATTTGTAAATTGTGAATTTTATCCTCCTTAATTTGTACCTTCATTTTATGACTAGCTTAATTAATCTTTATATACCTTATATTTTGTTTTTATATCTAAGAATTTATGACATATAAAAATACCTTAAAGGGATTGTCATTATGTCAAAGGGGTCAACTCCTAGAAATATGTGTAAGAGATCAAAGACAATGCCTTAAAATGATGTATGCATATTCTTTAATCTTTAAGAGCATCAATTCTAAGTGTTTTGTTATTGATTGCTCCTTAGGTGCTTATAGGATGAGAGTATGATTGAATATGAGAAAATGTGATATGAATGCAAAGAAATGCCTTTATATACAAGCAAATAACACCAAATTGCTCAAACATATGTTTAGTGGACTCACAATGACCACTAGAATATATGAGAATCAACCAAATTTGTATTTAATTTTTTGAAAAGGTGGGGATTGAGTCCATGATTATAAAACCATATGACGCCATAAAAAAATCTTAAGTAGGAAAATGGTTGTAGCTCTATAGAGGGTTAATATCTAGGTATTGTGGAGTCGAGAATATCATATTGAGTGGAGATTGCATCAATATATATATGTAAATGTAGATAAATGTATGGGAAGGCATATGTATTGGTATAAGTGCAAGTTAGAGGAGTGAACCCAACTTCTCACAAGATTGTGTCATTTATCAGTACATACATGTGTTCAAATGTTATCTTGTTATGTCCCTTCTTAATCTTAATCAGTTTCTATGTTAGTTAACCTATTCTAGAGTTCTCGTAGGCTAAGTGGTAGTGGTTAGGGGACTCCAAGGTTCTTGGAAAGCTCAAATCAGGTTTTCTTGGCATTTAGCAATGTTTTAGTATGTAGATGGCATTCAAGTTGTTAGTGGTGCTCTTTGTAACATTTTTGGCCATCTAGGTTCTCCACATTTCTTGGAGAATATGGCTGTTTTTAGTAAGTTCTCATTTTGGCACCTAACATCTTTCATCGACATCAATTGCTTCTTGGTGTGATCAATTTTTATTTCTCGTGTCTTGGTAGTGCTTTCCATAAGGAGGATGTGATTATTTAAGTATTTGCATTAAAGTTATAAAATAATATTTTAATATTGGCTTTAGTGTTAAATATTATAAAGTGTTATTATGTTCCCCAAGTTGCATTCCTAAGGAAATGAAATATGGGGACTTAAGTTGTTTTTGAATTGTTAAAGGGGCCTTTTCAAGGGAAAAGAAAATATTTAAATTTTTTAAAATGTCATTTTTTCCTTCAAATATTTATAAAGGGGTTTTGACTCTCATTTTCCTCATTCAAATTTGCACACATAACAAGATGTTTTCGAAGTGAACATTGAGTTTTCCAGGAGTTGATTAAGGATAGAAACCATCATCAATATTCACTAGTTTTGATGGTGCAAGATCCATCCTAACTAGTTTAGCATTTTCACGCAGGCAACACATTGATTTTTATGAAGTTTGGACTTCGAGGTTTAGAAAAAAATGAAGATATTTAAGGGGTAAAAGCACAACCCTGTGTCACACTTTATAAAGGAATCGGCCAAAAGCAAAATAAATTCTGAACTTTGGCCACATAAAAGTAGTCTTTATGTTTTGAATTTCAAAATGGTCTAAACTAATGAAATGTAGAACTTTTGATGAAGATTATTCCTGTAATTTTTAAAATTTTAAAAAAAATCATTTTCATTATTTTTTTTCAATTTAAGGACAAATTTTGGAATACTGAAAATTTCAAAAAACAATGACTTCACAGGCTGTCAAGAAACAAAGTGAAAAAAACTTTATTTTTCTCTATTTTTTTTTTTTCCAAATAGGTAACTTCAATATCTACTACATGGAAAAAAAAAATCAAATTTTGATGTATATTTTGCTCGTAATAACATTTTAAAGTCAAACATGTCATAATTTGATAATTATCACGGGCCGTCAACTATTTTCAGTTTTTTTAATCATTTTCCAAAAAAAAATTATACCTTTTGAAGAAGACTCTCTCCTCTACTACACCATATAAGTTTTTAAAAAATTAATATGTTTTACTATATATTTTTTTAATTTCTAATCAACCTTTTTTTTCATTTTAACAACCTACTTTCATTATTTTAAAAATAACATATATTAAAACTAATCAAAATATTAAAAAATATATATATTTGGATTCACCACTCCGAGCTCTACAAAAGGGTATTTTTTTTCAGAATAATAATTCTGAGAGGAGAAACACTTTGCCAAAGTTGAATGTTTCAGAAAATTCTGAAAAAGGGTGAGTTTGTTGCCATGTAGGATGCCACCTAGGCATGTTTGGTCGCGTAGGTTTCGACTGAAACCCACTCAGTCAATATCGTATCAGCCAAAAACGTTTCGGCCTAAAGCCACTTGACCGAAAAGTGTCGATATAAAATATATTTTATTTTTGTTTAGATTTTTCAACTCAAGTAAATTCAATAAAATATATTTCAACCAAAGAAGACCGATTTCGACTAAGGAAAGCTTATTTCGACAAAATAAGGTTTATTTCAACAAGTTAGAAGATTTATTCCGACAAAAAAAGGTTTATTCTGACAAAAGAAGGTTTATTTCGACAAAAGAAAACGTATTTAAACAATAGGAGAGCTATATTTGAAAGTACATTGATCTTGAACTTATTTAATTGATTATGTTTTTTATTTTCATTAATGCATTTTTTTTATATTAAGCATAGAAGGAACAAAAAATACATAGTAGTTCAAAGGATGGTTATGCCATCAGCAATCGATCAGAATATATCACCCCCATACAATGCAAAAATCTGTTACAAGGAATAATAGATAAAATCCCCCAGTACATTGTAACATAAAGATTATTCGCCCTCATAACATCAGCCAACATTGAAGCTTAGTTGGGTACACTTTACAGAATATCTACAAGAAAAAAACCATCCAACAGAGAAGTGTTTGATAGTGCCTGTAATATAATGGTTAGCCACTTACAAAAAACAACAAAATATACAAAATTGACATAAGGTAAAGTAGAGGAGCAAGAGAGGGAGAATAGCAAATGGCTAGCTGACTACATAGCCTCATGGCACCCCCTCAGAGAAACTAACACCTGGGCAGCATCCACCTCCTCTGTCGAGGGAGAGGGAGCAAGTTGACCTTGAGGATTCCCAATAGATTGCACCCCTGCCACATCCTGACGGAAAGCTTGCAGAGCCCTGAGAAAGACTTTGACATTTGGATGCCCTTCTGGCCACATGTGCCCATACCTTGCATCCATGATATCTATTGAAACCGTTCTGTTTTATAAATAGTTCCAGAATTTGTCTTTTGAGAGTGCAATAGTGATGTAGACCTGCATGGCAATATTGAAAAAGATGAGTCTTCGAAAAGACCTAGTAAGCAACCTTTTCCTTGAAACGCATCTTCATTCCTTGATTTCCAGATTGACCACAAAATACTAGAAGACAAAGAGAACCATAATAGTTTAGAAGTCTTTGAAAACTTAAGATTATGATTAAACAGAATTCTCTCTGGAAGCAACTTTCCATTCTTAGCCCAAAATTCTTGACCAGAGCAAAAGAGTTCCCAAATTTGTTTAGCAAAGGAGCATTCGAAGAAAATATGAACAATTGACTCAGGGACCCTACAGAGGGAACAAACTGGAATATCATTACTTTTATCCTTGAAAGAAAGCCTTTGTAGTGTCAATAACCATCTAAAACAAGACAGTTTAGCCTCCAACAGGCTGTTCCAATTATTTTGAAGAATTTTTTTTTATTGTTCATTATCCCATTGTAAGTTCCAGACTAGATTTAAAGGCGCAGTTAAATCAATGTGTCTTGTTAAGAAAGTGTATAAATCTTTAACTTTACTATTTCTTATACCAGTTCCATTTTCCCATTTAAATTCTTTGAATTGTTCTGTTCCATCATTAGTTATCACAGGGAATTTTAATCGGCCACAAGCCTCCCTAAGGACATAATAGGTTCTCCAGTTGGAGGGGGGGATGTTGAATTCATTATTTAGATCATTCTAGCCTTTTGGTTTCCCATTTTCAAGAATATCCTTAAAGAATCTGATTCCTTTAACAACCCAACCTTTTGCTGAGCAGCCTTGAAGAAGAGCTAAGGGTTTATCTTTATGTATTAAGTTCCACCAAATAGATCTAAAGGAAAAAATAGTCCCCCCATCCCCACAGGTGAACTGGTGATTAACAAGAAAAGGTTTCACCATTTCCCAGGCCTTCCAAATAGTCTTGAAAATATTAGAACCTGCAGGAGACATAGTTTCTAAACTACCAAAGATATCACTGAGGGGCAGACCTTCCCACCCTTTAGCCCTCTTAGGCACTGCACTATTAATGTTCTATCAGGCCAACACCTTCCATGGCTCGCTACCTTCCAAAGATCCATTTTGAAGCAAGAGCAATACCTTGTAATTTTAGGTCTTTCAACCCCAAACCCCCATTTTCTTTTGCAGTGATACACCACTCCCATCTAACTGCATGCTTTTTCTTATTTCCTTTACCATCTGACCAGAGAAAGGCCCTAATTCTTTTTTGGATTTCATTGATTTGGTAGGAGTTAAAGAACTAGATGGAGGAAAAGTAAATACTGTAAGAAGAAAGAATCTTTTGACAGACTTGCAAATGGCCAGCTAAGGACAAAAATTGCCTGTTCCACTTACCAAGTTTTTTGTCAATCTTTTCACGAGTCCAAATCCACATTTCCTTCAGGTTTGGCTCAATTGCAAAAGGGATCCCAAGATATCTTACAATTTTGTGAGGCCCACCCCATTGAAAATCAGATGACCTGAGCCAATTCGAGGGAGAGTCCTCCCAAACTAATAGCCAGGATTTAGAGGGGGCAAGCTTAGCACCTGAGGCTAGGGAGAAGAGCTCCAATTTTTTCAAAAGATTGTTGAAGTTCAAATCTCCAGTCAAAACATAATGGCAATATCATCAGCAAATTGAAGGTTGATGAGCTCATTCCCATCCATAAGCCTTATGCCCCTAACATTAGGAGATGAGGAGCCTTCTCTCAATAGAAAATGGAGTGCATTTGAGGCAAGGACAAAGAGAGCAGGAGCAAGCGAGCATCCTTGTCTTATAGATCTTTCCAAGGGGATTTCTTGAGTGAGCACCCCATTAACATCAACTTGGGAAGAGGCATCCTGGAAAAGAGTTTTTACCATATGGCAGAAGGTCTCAGGAAACCCAAAAGCCTGCAGCATTAACAAAACAAAATCCCATTCAATCCTGTCATATGCTTTTTCAAAATCGATAAGCATCATAGCCACTTTCTGATCAAATAGTTTTGCCCAGTTCAATGCTTCCCAACCAGTAATCAGATTTTCCAGAATGAACCTCCCTTTTATAAATCCAGTTTGAGTAACATTTATGATGGATGGGAGGACAAGAGCCACCTTTTCAGCAAGGATTTTGGCCAAAATCTTATAGGAGACATTCAAGAGAGTAATGGGTCACCAGTTTTTTATTAGAGCTTTATCACCTTCCTTTGGGATCAGTTTAATTATTCCTCTATTAATGTTTCTACCAAGAGAGCCATTCCCAATGGCCTCATTGAATACTTGTAAAAGGTCATCAAATATCCAATCAATAAATGTTTTATAAAATTCAGTCGGAAGGCCATCAGCTCCTGGAGGCTTATCATTTTTGAGAGAGAGAATAACCTTTTGGATTTCCTCTTTTGAGATCTCTTTCCCTAAGTTTTTTGCCATCTCATTATTGATTTTCTTAGGTATGAGGCTCTTAATGAGATTCCTTGCTTGGGTATTGTTTTCCCGTGTCTTGTCAGAAGTAAAAAGGTCCTTATAGAACCGAAAGAAGTGAGATCTTATCTCTTCTTGTTTAACCATAGGTGCCCCTCCAACCGAGATGAAGTCAATCTGTTCCCTGGCTTGTTTCTCTTTAATAAATCTGAAGAAAAACTTAGTCCCTTTATCCCCATTTTCCAGCCAATTCATTTTGGATTTGACCTTTAGCCCCTTAATCTTGGTATTTTGAACCCTTCTAAGAGCCTCTTTATCAGCAGCCATACTAGTAGCCAAGGAATCATTAGTGGGGTTACACTGAAGATCCATTTCTAACTGGAGTAACCTCTCCTGGAGAAGGGCTTCCATTCTACGACAGTCTTTAGCTTTCTTTTTACCAACAGTCTGAAAGAGGGCTTTCCAACCTTCCACATTTAGAGACCATCTATCAATGGCGAAGACGGATTTGTAGAAGTGCCTGTTTATTTGTCTAAGACATAGAATAGCATTCCTACAATCCAAATCCTTCAGGAGATAGGTGTTGAGGCAGAAGAGTCTATTAGGACCTCCAACATTTGAAACACTGGATTTCAAACTGAATTTGGCTCTAATAGGATGATGATCAGATAGAGAATAGGGGAGAACCTCAACCTTACAACCTTCCCCCACTAGAGTAACAGAAAATAAGTCCTTATTAGCATAGAACCTGTCAAGTCTACAATATACCCTTTTGCCACCTTTTTGAGAGTTACACCAAGTGAACCAAATAGTTTTGCAGTCTTTCTTTTGTCCTTCTAAGGGATCCTCCAACCTCAATTTGGATTTCATTCTCTGCCAAAAGAACCTTTCATTGCTTTTCCAGTCAAACCCCAATCCACCCAACTTATCCTCCCCCTTCTCTACAAAGTTGAAATCACCACCTAAGATCCAAGGGATCTCTTGAAGGGAGTAAAGCCAATTCCACAGGGCAATTCTATCCTTGTAATCATTTGGAGCATAAACTGAGCACACTCCAAAACATATTTTATCCTTCACAATAATTACCCAAACCGCCCTGTTACAGGGAGAGGTACCAACGCTACTAACATATCTGGACCACCTATTTGCCACCAACAAGGAAGCACCACCTTTACCTCTTTCATGGTTGGTAGAGAATTGAGTAGCCTCTCTCCATATTACTTTTAGGTTGTTTTCTAGGTTGAACCCAGTGGCCTTTACTTCTTGTAAAAGAACAAAATCTTTTTCCATTTTCTGGGTTAGGAACCTCCTAACCACATGCTTTCTATCTGGGGTTTCCAGACCCCGAACATTCCAGGAGATGTAGTTGACTTCCATTTAGAACATTCATAAAGAGGAAGGCTCTTTATTGTTTCAAAAATTATCAAAACATTTAGGAAGCTTAACCTCAGCCTCTATACTTTTTGCATTGGGAGGGATGATGCCACTAAGCTTCTTCCTTTTATCCTTTTGAGGATGGGCTGACTCAAATAGGTTTACAGAGTTGGAGTTGGCAGACCAATTTTTCTTTCTATATCTCTGAGTATTCTTCTTCACATTATGCACCAAATGGGACATCTCACCATCAGTTATATCCTTGGATGAAAATTCAATGTTTTCTGCAGATTCCATGCCCGAGTGTGAAGCATAATATTCTGAGCTCATCATTCCACCTATGGGGATGGGAGGATCTTCATTGAAATTATGTATTATCAATTCATCAACTTTTGTATTTCCTGACAAAAAGGAGATAACATTGTGGGACCTGAAGGAAGCAGGTCTTTCTTTCTCTGGAACAAGTTCACCCTCAGTGAGAGCATCCAAGTGTTCAAGGCTCTTTTTAATATTTATATCATTATTGGGATGCAAGTCTGCATCCTCACCATTTTGGGGCACCAAACTGGCATCTAGTACCAATTCCTCCCCAACCTTTTCTTTGAAGGTTTTTGAATTAAATGTATAAATTGATTTATCAGAGGCATGATTAGGGCCTTTAGATACCTTATTTTGTCTTATTTTTAACAGTGCAAGCTGTTGAGCATTCAAATTTAATGAATTATCCATTTTAGTTCCCATCGGGTTACTCTCAAGCACAAAGCCCTCATTTTCCTTTATACCAAGATCATTACCAGTGAGTTTTTTACCATAATTTTCTATTACTTTGATTAAAAGGGAATCAAGTTCCACATTGGGATTCTTATCCTTTTTATTGAGAGGAGGTTCAACAAAAGAGATATTATGTGACTATTTGTTATGGGGAGGGGATGAAGAACCAACACCCCGAGGAGGATTAACAACCCCATTCTTCTCTTCATTGTTTACATCATGTCCCTCAGTATGGGCGGCATGATTATTTTTATTATTGTTAATTCCGTTATACCCACCTGAGGTGGATCTCAAGTTTGTTTTATTTCTAATCAGAGGGAAATTCCTCCTGATGTGTCCCTCCTGCCTGCATAAATAGCATGCATTCAGACCCCCAAGAACTTTAATTTCACAATAAACCGACCCAGATTTCAACTGAATTTCAATTACCTCCAGCACATCTTTCCCAAGTGAGAGAGAAACCAACACTCGAGCATCCAAGTGTGGAAGAGGGGTTTTAGTATCATCAATTTTAATGACATTATCGTAGGGCTCCAAAATCAACGACACAAATTTCCATAACCTCGGAGGAACATGTTTTATTGTCAACCACCGAGGGCTAGAGAGGGCCAGGACCTCATCTTCCACAGCCTTCGGGTTCCAGGCCAAAGCCTAAACACCACCAAGCCCACATTCCAGAATTGCTTTTTAATTATTTCCACTTGAGAATTAGGGTTACAGAAAAAAAAAAACAACATACAATCCTTTTTGAATCATTCTGTAATAATAAAAAATGAAATCCCAGTTTCTTCTCCCAGACTTTGGAGAACCATTCCTCCATATATTTCCTGCCTGGAACCCTAGCAGGGTCAATGGTCGCAAAAAAGATAGCAATTTTACCCAATTTATTAGCCTCTTCAGCAATTGCATCATCCAAAACTGGATTAAAAAATAAGACTTCCTTCAAGGGAGAAGTAGAAGGAGGCTTACCTTGTCGTTCTCCACCATGTTGTTGCAATAGTCTCATGGCTTTGTGAGAGAATTTTGCACCCACTGACAACGATTTCCTCTCACCTGCAACGATATCTCAAAAATATTTTCTCTCCACATTATTAACGAGGCGATTTGCAGCAGAACTGTTAAAATCTGGAGGGCCCGTACCACCATCCATTGTGGGCAGAGTGCAAGGTAGGATAACACATGTGGGCGCACACCACCAAAGCTGCCAGTAGTAAAGAATACCACATGAGAGGATGATCCTGCATCAGCAGGACTCACAGGAAGGACGACCACCGGAGGCACGATCGTGGAGAAGGGTCGAACCTCCTCCACAAACAAGAAACTTCACATGAACAAAACAAACCCCACAAACCCTAAGTTGCAGACCGAAGCATTTTCCCCATATTTCGAGGAACAATCATCTTAATCCCATTGATGCATTTGAAATTTGTTTTCACTATTTATATTCTTAGATTTCATTATTATTGATCACCAATTAGATATTGTATTCCATTGTTTTTTTAAGTGTTAGATATTTATGCAATATTAATTGTACATGTTTCATTGAAAGCTCATGTGTGTACAAATTTGTATGCAGGTGAATTCAAATTTGAGTGCAATTTGTGATGGCGTGTAAAATGAATAGATCAAGGAAGTATGATAGAACACGAATAAGACAAAGGAAGAGAAGAGTGGGTGAAGGAACATCTCATGAAGAACAACCCATGGAAAATATCATTGACGAAGGTGACGTACAGGTACAAGAACAAACTCAACCTAATAATAGAATGTTTTTTGGACAATGGTATGGAAAATCTGATGGAGATGGATGAGGATTCTCTTTTCAATAATATTTCATCTGAAGATATGTTATCTGAAAGCACATTAAAATTATACTCGAAAAGAATATGGGATGATTTTTTTGAAGAAAAATCTCTAATTGGAAGAGCACAGTTAGTTGCAAAGTTATTTAGATGAAAAGAAATGACCCCTATTTTGGAGTTGCTAGGGGTTGATAATAGGAAAAAATCATCAGACTTAAAACACACAATTGTTGAAAACTTGCAAGAAGCATTAAAATGAATTGAAAAAAAGAGTCGATCTAGTGATTTAAGTGTTGCAGGTAGAGCGTTGATGACTGTAATTTCTAGTAAGAAATTATCACATAGAAGAAAAGTTCAAGCAATTTTTGAATTACTAAATGTTTCTAGGAGAACTGTTCAGAGGTATATTGAAAAGAGAAATCAAATAGATGAAAAATTTGAGAAAAATTGGGTAAATATTTGTAGGGTTCCCCAAAAAGATAGAATTTCAGAAGATGTAAAGAAACAGGTGGTTGATTATTGGACTACTCACTCTCGTGTTTCATCCAATAGAAGGGATACTATACAAATAATAAGTGACGATGGTACAAAAATTTCTCATCCAAAACATTTTATAGATACAACACAAAGTGAACTTTTTGAAGAATTCAAGCAAGATTTTTCAAATGTGAAGATTTGTCAAAGGATGTTTGAGACACTACGACCATCATTTGTACGTATAAATAAAGTACGTGAAACTTGTTGTTGTCGAAATCATGTTGAATTTGATTTACATCTACAATCATATAGAAAAGCTATGACAACAATTGATCGAAATTTAGCCATCCCTGGAAAGTTCAACACAATTTGTGAAGTCTCTTGTATGCAAAAAATCAAAAGATTCAGAAGAATTCAATGTTCAGTGTATAAAAAATGTATGTAATGATTGTGGAGATTTGAAGAATATTTCACATGTTGACAATAATGAAATGCAAGTTGTTTGGAAGAGATATGAATATGAGACATACTTAACGAAGTCAGGAGTTGAGGCCAAAAAAATTGTTCTCAAAGAGAGTGGATTGCCTTACAATGAATTCATGAGTAAATTTTGCAATATCATATATCCACATATCCAACATTGTCATGGTGCAAGATGGTAAGCTAAACAATTTTGTGATTCAAAGAATTGCTTTCCACCAGGTTGTATTCTCTCTATTGTAGATTTCTCTGAGAACTATACATTTAGTCCTCAAATTGAGATTCAAAGTCAATATTATCATTCAGAGCAAGTTGCAATCTTTGTGCAAGTTTGCTATAGACATGTCGAATTAGAGGTCGATGGAATACAAAGTAGCAAAGATGACCGAATTATCATCAAAGAGGCTCACTTGTATATCAGTGATGATACAAATCATGATAGAAGCTATGTAGCCCATTGTTTCAAAATGTTTTTTGAAGACCTGAGACAACGTGGCATAAATCAAGAACAACATTGGATATGGTCTGATGGATGTGCTGGTAAGTGTACATTACTTTTTTTTTTAAATATTTATTTATATTTACTTTTAATTTTGAGACTTAAATCAAGTCTAATTGCAAGAACTATGTATATATAATTACTTTTTTGACTTGTGCTAATTTGGTTTTAGTGTAATTATTTGTAACTTCGTGTAGGGCAATTTAAGTGTTCAAAAGCTTTTGTTTGGTTAAGCCATCAACATACTAAACACAACACCAATTTTTTGTGGAATTTTTATGAGAGTGGACATGGAAAAGGAGAGCACGATGGAGCAGGAGCATGTGTGAACCATGCACTTCGTCAACATGAACTTGTCGGTAACTTTCACCATATATATATATTTTTGAAAAGATTATCCATATATATTTAAATTAAATTAAAAATTATTTTAAGTTCCTTGAAAGTAATATGTGACAAATTGTGCCAACACATGTGTACTTGTAGGTAATGCCATACAGAATGCGAATGAAATTGTTGAATGGTGTAAAAGTCATTTTTCCGCTCGCGACTCAACATACAACACACGTTATTTTTGGGAAGTTGCAGGTACATCTAGTCAAAATTTGTTAAAAAATTGAATTTCAAAGTTCAAGTGTACATGATTTTTAATTGAATTTTCAAATTTGAATTTACAAATATTGATCGATCAAATCCTTATAATTGTCAAGAAATTCATGGTATTAGAAGTCTACATCAAATCATGACAGTGGGAAGTAGTAACCCTTATGTAATTAATGTGAGAGAAAAATCATGTTTTTGTGTTGATTGCATTGAGAACAATGCAAATATTGTTCAATGTGAGAATATTAGAGATGGGTATGTTTCACAATGGGAAATGAAACAATTAATATCAATGCCTCCTTTTGTTGAAGATGACAATGTCGATGTCTACGATCCTCTATATTCAGCTGATTACAAACGTGTATCTGATTTAGTTGTTACAGGTATGGAAATTGATCTTAATTTAGTTAAATTTGATTTAAATATATTCCATGTTTAAGTAAGTTTTAAGTGCATGTGTTTAATTTAGTTAAAAATGATTAAAAATATATGGTGTGTGTACAGGAGATATTTTCATTGTTGTTGCAGATCTTGACAATGCAGAAGGTGTAGATTACTATCTAATAAGATGTACACAACCAAAAAGAAAATTGGTGGAATTGATGAAAAATGGTGATGGACAAGAGTATCCCATTGGATCGGTCGTTATTGAAGGCACATATTATCAACAAATAAAGACAAATAAAAATGGTATTTATTTTGTTGATTATATGCTAGGACAAAAGGTTCTACATTACAGTCACCTAGTTATAGCAACAAAAATAAATTTAGAAACTTTACCTAAAAAAGGACGTGCCAAACAAAAGTGGAGGTTGCCTATTGAAGATCATGAAAAAAAATTAGAGATAATTAAAGATAGAGAGGATCCAGATTTTATGTACCAGGAGCTTTAAGTTGTCTTTTGGATATGCACATGTGTACATACTCAAACTTTTTATAGATCGAGCTAGATCTATATATATATTTATAAATTGATTGGACATGTGGCATGATTTAGAATGGGTTTTTTCAAAGGCTTGGTCATAAATATTCCATGCGGTATTCTTAATTTAGTTCAAGAATCTTTTTTAAGTTCACTTGAACCTTCGATTCCATTTGTTGAATCTTAGATCATGTACACTTGTACATATGTATATAATATGCAATTCCTAAATTAAAAAGTTCACATTTTACCTAGAATTCCTTTAAATCATGTATATTCCTTGATTGTATAAATTTATGTTTGACATGGAATGACCTTAAACTTGTTCACCTTCAAATTTTTGAACTAATATGACCTTACTTGTTCACCTTCAAATTTTCAAGATCATCCATTTTCATATCCTAATATATGTCACATCCTAGAAAATTATTATTTTCATCCTAAGCATCCCCCTTCATCCTAATCATTCATTAAAGATCGCATGTTCTAGAATAATCACCATTCTAATCCTATTCATATTCATGTATAATCATGAACTCATACAATTTTCTCTAAATGTGATAGGTCGACAGACCTTACAATCAAAATAAATTCATTTTTACACACTCTTAAAGGTTGCGATCTATATTGATTGGTTATAATTTCCCCTTCCTCAAGGGTATATTTGCACACACTCTTAAAGGTTGTGATATATCAGATTGGTTATCTTAATAGGATATATAAACCAATCCATGATAATGTATACTTAAATATATACCTTATTAAGCTTTTATAATATATTTGATAAGTTCCCTTGCATAATTTAATTTTAGCTTTTTTAATATTTGATTTGATAAAAATTATAAAAGGGTGGAGAAAGTTGGTTTTATGACTTAGGGCTCATAGTTCTAAGGTGTGCATGTATGAGATGGTTCCAATTAAATAGTGATGACCTGTACCATGTGTTTTAGTTAGCAATAGGAAATTATGTAGGCATCTATATAGAAAAGGTTGTGTCTAATCAAATGTGAAAATTCATATAGTTCAAATTATATTGATCACACAATGATGCACATAAGTCCAACAAAGTAGATTCTAGAGTATGGTGTTGCATATTGGTGCAACTACTAGAAAATGGTGCTAGGACACTACCTTAATGTTAGAAATAATAGAAAAGGTATAGTGTAGATTTTTCACTAGATGTTTTAAAATATTTTTTATGGTTTTATCTAGATTCATTTTTCATCCACCTCACTAGCCCTTATAGTTGTTGGTCCTTTATAATGATAATTAATCAAAATTATTCTTGCATGGTTAGTATCTTGTTTCCTATGCCTATGCCTATTCCCCTTCCCTGCTCTATTATTTGGTACTACCTTGAATGTTCTATTTTCAATCCATTGTTAATATTTTATAGTAACACTTGAACTCATTCTAACTCATTCTAGGACCTGTAGAGATGTCTTTTCTTATCAACTCTTTCTTTTCATTGGATCCCCCCTAATCTAAAGTTCCATTGGGAGTGTGGTGAACATTTTTGCATCCCAACACTTTGATGATCTATTGATCATGAATGATATCTAGATTGGATGGTTTGTGGGAGCCCATAGAGATAATATAGTTTTATGAGCATAAAGCCTTTCCATTTGATAGTTTTATCTTATTCATTTAATTGATTTACCTATTTTTTACCCCTCTCTTAAATTAAAAGTTCAATGCTTGTGTAGGAAGAATTTGGACTGCAACATGTAGGAATTATTTTTATCCTAACAATGGTTTTTAGAAGATCTAGTATTATTTGTGTAAAGGTTGTTGCTATTTTTAGATGAAGTATAGTGATACATGTATAGTACAATTTAATTTTTATGATTTATTTTATTTAGTTTTGAATCTCTATAAAATAGTTGCTCATTCCAAACTATTATGATGTAAGCTAGAGAACATTCAAAATTAATAAAAAGTAAATAGTGACCTAGATTCCATTTTTAGGAAAGTGCCTAAAGTTTGTAATATGGTATTTATATAGCTATAAGATAATTTTGATCTAAATATTTGATGTTACAAATTCTATCATTTCAATCAATTTTAAATTATTATCTACTTGAAGAATATTGGATGCTTTCTCTTTGGGTAGATTTTCATATTTTCATTAGCTCTAGATAAGATTGTTAGGCCTATTTTACTAAAGTGTTATTTTTTGGATTTTGAATAACAAATTTTTATTTTGAATAAAGGATATTTGTTTTGAGTAATGGATGATTATTTTATTTAAAATAGATATGCATGTTCTATTATAACTGATTAGAAGATATCCATTACTAACATCTATATCCATTCTAGATTGGTTTTATCAAACCAAAACTAACTTTTAGAAGATGATGATAAAAATTTACAAGGAAACAAATTATGTACTAGAGACAATGAGCTTAACCCTTGTATAACATATAATTTCTTTGTATTTAGTGAATAGACTATTATGATGGATAGTTATCTAATGAAGACATTTTTATGAAATTAATCATATTAAATTTTTTGCCAAGATTTTCTTACATGTCTTTTTAAATTTTGATTAGTTTAATTTAGAGTGTGGTATATGATAATTTGTCTATTTTTGTATTATAGTTCCAATATATTTAGGTGTTTATAAGTTAATTCTAGGAAAGTGCAATGGAAGTTGATTATGCATGGTTGTTTGATATGATTAGCTAGAGATTGTACTATACAACTGTATATATCATGATAATTGAATACAAATTATGTACATCATAGCTATACATGATCTAACTTAGTCAAGTTCAAGTAGGTAACTTGTCAATATAGATGTGTGTAACAAGTGTGAACAAACCATAATTTAAATTTAAATTTAAACCTATACAAACTTGCTAAATAAATAAAACCATATTAATTTGCACAATGTAAATAGATGTTTAACAAGTGTTTGAAAACCATAATAGTGCATGATAACAAATCTATGAACAAACCATAAAACATGTAAACATGTGTGAATGTGATTTGTAAATCATAACAAGTGTACATATATATACCATAAAACATAAACATGTATAGATAATGTGATGTATTTATAAATCATAAAAAGTGTCTAGACAACATAATAATCTGATCTCAAAGAGAGGGATATCTACTGTGAATAGAATCATCAGATCTATGGCTCGATATCTCCCTCGATCTCTCCCTCGATCCATGGGTTGATCCCTCTCCTGATCCAAGATGTGTGGATCCATGTCCTGATCCAAGCTCTCTGGATGCGTGTCCTAAGCCTCGTCCCAAAACTGCATGTGTTCAAGTACGTGCACATGAAATTATCTAAACTTGTATGTACATACAAAATTTCAATGTGTTCAAACTTACAAATCGAGTACATTTAAATTTTAAATTATATAAAATTATTTAAATGTACCTCAGTTATGTGCTGCATGGGACCACCATCATGTGTGGATCCATGTCTCGATCCAAGCTCTCTAGATCTATGTCCTAAGCCCTGCATATGTTCAAGTACGTGCACACACATGAACTTTTAAAATTTAATTTAATTTAAGTGTGTATGTGTACAATATATGTATATATGTAATTTTTTTTATAAATTTACCTCATTTGTGTGCTGCATGGGATCGCCATCATTTGCCAAATTTCCAAACTCTGACAAATCACCATATTGCTTAACAAAATTCAAGTACACGTGTCAATTTCAATCAGGAGTTAAACATGTTAAACATGTATCGTATGTATTTTTTTAGAACACAATTAAATGTATATATATATATATATATAAATTATTCAAGTGCTTGTTGTGCTTGATTGATGGCTCTACCAATGTCACTAAGCTCATTAGAATGCAAGAACATCGCAGGGGGATTTGTGGCATGTACAGTATTAGTGCCAAAAAGAAGCTGAGTATATGCACCATGGACAACATTAGGTGTCGTAGTAACCTGAGCAACGTGATATGTAACATCTTGACGACCTGGACAAGCTAAAGGATCGTTAGAAAAATGATGTGCATGGGATCCTATAGGCTTCTCTGGAATATCCCCTAGAGTTGCCACCCCATGGCTCGAATGTGTACCAAGATATCACTCTATAATAAATTCATGTACACAATCGAGAGAGATCCCATGGTCCTCGTTGATGACCCGATATGCTGCTAGTAAATTTGAAACTGAGACTCTACACACATTATGCAAAGTCATGTGGTTCATATGCTCGATATCTGAAGGAGTAGGTAGATCGACACAAATAAATGGATCATAAGATGTTGATGTAGCCTCTGTGGGAGGAAGGTTGATCCGTGGGCGTAATAAGTATCTACCAACTTGATCAAATGACATATGATCAATCTATGTCATAATAGAGGCAATGTTATTAATAATCTAGGATCGAGTGGAGCATGCTGCTGACTCCCCTGCTGCTGCCAATTCCACACGTTTTGGTAAAACCAAAAGGTTTGGGCCAACTAATGCCCTCTTATCCACAAGCGGTGGAAAACTAGGACGTCTAAACTATGGTTTGTCAGAAAAATGGCCTTTACCTTGGCCAACATGCTCAGGATGAGATGTGTAGTCCACATCTATCTGTAAATGAAATTCTGCATATAACTGTTTCAAAAATATCTTGGTAGCTCATCATTGTGAGGCCATCTATGATACGTTGCCAACCATCTAGGGTATATGAATGGTGCAACAAGAGGATCTACACACCTTGTAACCACATATCCTCTAATTCTATTTTGTCCTCTATAATGAGGGAACATGGTTAACACATTTTCATCTAAAACTAATTTGGCAACTTCTCTATAATTCATTGTGCCAGTAACACTCCTAGCAAGAGACAAATAAAATTGCTCAATTTTGATCTCATCATAAGGGTTGAATGATTGAATTGTCTCAATCATTCGATGAATCTCATCTCTAATAGTGACTAATCTATCTCGATTAGCCAAATTGGGGGAGTTGTGAATTATTTGCTCTAAACATTTTAGAGCATTGTTTAATCTAACAATACTATCCCGATATAAATTTGATCTATTTTGAGCCTCTTGATTAGAACGAGGGGAATGGTGAGATCCCTCATCGGCCATGATATATGTATTTATGTAAATGTTTAAATCTAGAGATCTGCATATCATTAAAACAAAATATACATGAACAACACATACATTAAACTTGAATTTAAATCAAATTTCAAAACTAAAATATATATATATAAATTTAAAGTACAATCTTTTCAATAGATCTATGTACATATGTGTGTACATGTATAAAAGTTGCATTTAACTAGCTTTAAGTTCACCCTTTATAATTAAAACCATTTGAAAATTCTATGTGATTTCATTAAAGATAGATAGGGAAAGAAAATTATAAATTTCTACTATCAATTCATTCTAGATAAAAAACATAAAATTAACCATTAATTATATTCAAGAATCTCACATTAGCAGTCAAGTAAATATGTGTGTGTGTGTGTGTGTGTGTGTGTGTGTGTGTGTACGTGTGTATGTATGTGTATATGTGTGTACATGCATGTATGCATGCATAGATATATATATGTAACATACATGTGCATACATGTGTATGTATGTGTGTGTATGTGTGCATGCACACATGTATGTATACATGTATATGTGTATGTGTGCATGTGTGTATATGCATATACATATGTATGTGTGTATGTACACATGTGTACATGCATATATATACATACATGTACACAACATGTACATGCCATATGTATATATATATGTGTATATATATGTATATATTTGAATTTATGTATGCATATTTAATATATATATATATATGTACATGCACACGTACATATATATTTATATGTATACATATTCAAGTACATACATACATACATATGTATATGTACATGTACATATACATGCATTTGTATGTACACATATACATACATACACACATACACATATATGAAAATTATACACATACGCACACATGCACACATGCACATATACACATATACATGTATACATACACACATGCACACATACACATACATACATACACACATGCACATGTGTGTACATATATATATATATATATATATATATATGCATACATGTACATGCATACACACATACATGTATATACATACACACATATATACATACATACATGTAATGTGTACATACATACACACATACAATTATATACACATATACATATATATGCATGTACATACATACATACACACATACGTGCATATGTATACATGCATACACACATATATACACATGTATATAATACAAACATACATGTACATGTACACACACATATACATGTACACACATACGTGCACATGTACGTGCATATATGTACATGCAAATGTACACACATACACATATATGTATACACATGTACATACACATATATGTATACATACATGTATGTGCATGGACAGTGAATTAGAAATTTGGGGTTTATAGATCTACAATGAAGAATCTAGAAAAACCATGCATTAAATGAAGCAAATTCAGTTGCTTGTTTAATTTGATCTTCTCCAATAAGGTTTCAAAAGGTACCTAGATCAATTTGGTTTGTTGTTGCATTGAAGTTTCAAAATGAAACAATATGAATTTGATGAATCTAAATGAAGAAAATTCAGTTGCTTGTTTAATTTGATCTTCTCCAATAAAGTTTGGGTGAAAAGGTACCTATCAATTAGGCTTGTTGTTGCATTGAGGTTTCCAAATGAAACAATATGAATTTGATGAAGAAATGTTCAGCAAATTTAGTTGCTTGTTTAATTTGATCTTCTCCAATAAGGTTTGGGTCAGAAGGTACCTATCAATTTGGCTTGTTGTTGCATTGAAGTTTCGAAATGAAACAATATGAATTTGATGAATCTAAATGAAGAAAATTCAGTTGCTTGTTAAATTTGATCTTCTCCAATAAATGTGGTTTAAACTCAAGTGTGTGGAATTTGAGAGTAAATGACATGTAATGTAAATCAACAAATAGTTACTATTGGTGATCAATCATCTTTTTTAGATGGATTTTAATATATTTATATTCTCAAAGATAAATTTGATCTAGAATAAAGTATGTCTACTTGAAATGTTTTTAAATTTGTCTACATCATTAAATCAAATTAATGGGTTTGACTAAGGAGAAGATCCTTTGCACATTAACCTCCCATATTATTTGTTGATATCATCTAGTTTCACATATTTTATGTTTCATATACTTGAGGTAAATGGATTTTTGAAGATCAGATATATAGATTCAATCTACAAAAAAGGGTCAATACACAAATTAGATGTTAAAATTTTGTAGTTTTGGAGATCATTTTTGCAAGTGTAGAAATGATGGATAGCAAAAAATCTAGTGAATTTATTAGTCCAATGTTAATCATTTGATAGTGCACATGTATCTTATGTGGCTGCTAGTGAAGTTTTGCAAATGTCAAATGTTTAGGGAGCTTTTAAGGGAACCACTTTCTTTGGTTTAGTGGGAGGTCTTCATAGGGGTTTTCTCTTTTCTCTACTATGTTTGGTTACCTTGGAATTTCTTTATTTGTGTAGGTTCATACAAAGGATTCAATTCAAGGGTGCTTATTTTAAGCCATGTTCACATGGTTGTGAATAAAGCATCAGTTGTGATGATTTATTGGGGGATTGGGTTCCACCTTATTGAGGGTGGGGCTCCTTTGTTGTAATCTATTGTTGAACCTAACCTCAAGATCTCTACTAAGGTTTATTTTCCCTCATATTATATGCCTATTCTATGAGATATGAGGCTTGTTTTGGCTATGCCTTCTATCCAAGATGGGCTTGTTAGGAAGGGTTGTGTGAAGCCTCCTTCCTTAGTGGCTGATAATGCTTCTAACTACATGGTTGATAAGGATCTTGATAATTTGAAGAACTCTCTAGTTGGGAAGTTTGTTGGGGCCAAACCCAATATTGATGATTTTAGATCTTGGGCTCAAATAAATTAGAGGATTTATGGCTCAATTGTTATCGTAGTCTTGCCTTCAGGTTTATTCTTGGTTTCTTATTCAAATCTAGACTATTTTGGGTGGGTTGTGGTTCCTCAAATGGGTGGGGTTATGCATCCAATTTGATGGCTTCAAGGTTTTTCTCTAACGATGGATTTTGTTAAACAAGTTCTCTTCTGGACTAGGGTTCCAAGTTTTCCTTTGGAATATCAGGATGAGGAAGTGTTTGTGGGTATTTCTAACTCAATTGAACAATTCAATATTATCAATTCAATTATAAAATATAAAAAAGTACTTGTTATTTTCTTAATTTTGTATCAACATGGAAATCAATAAGAAGCTACTTTATCTTTGAAATTGGGTACAGGGGTGGTTTTGTCTTGACAGAATAAACATGAATGTGAAGCAAACAATTTTGATGCTTGATTGTCTAATTCCAATTCTAGAGTCTTCCTATGCATGGGGAGGACCCTCCAACATCTATTTAAGAGCATAAGGGGGTTGTATTGAATCATTGGGGGCATTCCATAGTGAATGTATCTTCAATATAGGCACGAGAATGTAAGCACAATACACAAAGAGTGAGAGTGTAGCACAGAAGAAAGGAATTCCATGAGAATGCAATAAGGTAGACAATGATATTTTTTGTGCAATAAGACATACCCATCAAAGAGATAGACATATACATGAGAAAAACCAGATCCTATACTCAAGTACATACATAAAACTTCATAAAACCCTTTATTTTCACCAATTTTCTTAAAACCCCAATCAAAAACACCAAATTTTTTATTTCTTTAATGAACAAAACTAAAATCCACAAATTCCTAATTCACTTCAATGATCAAAACTTGAAAAATTTGAAACCCTTCAATACATTTTGCAAATCCCCAAATTCCCCATTCAATACGTTTTCACATAATTCCTTTACGCCATGCATAAAATAGTGACAGAGGAGAACCTAGGAGGCGTCGTTTACATAATGGAGCTGATCGGGGTCACTATCCAAGCTTTGTAGACACCAGGTGTGTTCGGCCGACCCTCTTTCTACAGAACACCATTCGAGCAAGTGTGCCCAAATGAACGGGCGCCTTCTTTCTTTCTTTTTGTTTTTATTTTCAAGCTTCCAGCCGAATTCCTTTCGATCGATTGCGTTTCGGTTGAAACACTTCCAGCCGAAAGTGGGCTGCCACGTCGGTGCCAAATCACTGCCACATGGTTTCAGCTGAAATTTGTTCGACTGAAACACAACTGATCAGAAAGAATTCGGTCGAAACTATTAATTTGGCCAAAAGTGTGACACTCTATTGTGCTTTTACCCTAAGGTATTTTGATTGCAGCTTTGAAGTTTGTTTTTGGAGTGATTTTTGCAAAGTTTTTATGGTGTTTTTGATAGGTTTTTTAGCTAGGTGAATTTCCAATGTTAAATGATTCCCTAGGGAGTTATACTATCATTTTTTGCTAAAATGTGAATGAAATGGAGTAAAAAATTAAGGTGATAATAATGCCTAGATGACCTTGTTAAAGGGGGTTTTGAGATGATTTAGGAGCTAATGTGAATCTAGAGGAAAGTCGACATGTTGTACCAAGCCATAATTTTTCCTATAGTTGGGCATGACACCTTTCTAGCCCAAGTGTTTCATTTTAGACTGAGTTTTGGCATCTTTTGATGGTGCCTAGTCTTTTTGTGATATGTTATGCATATTTTAAGGTGTACTTTGGAGTGTGGATGCATTGAAGGAGGTTGTAATTTTCACAATACCAACTATACCTGTTATATCAGACCTAATAATTTCTCAAAAAGTCTAACAAACAAGTCTTATTCTCAGAGCAATCAGTTATAAGGTGTTTAGAGATTATATTTTGGGTTATACTTTAGTCTCAAGTCATTGGAGGTAGGATTCCTTGCACTTGGTGACCTATTGGGTGAAATTTATATATTTTCCTCCTTGGGGAAAAGTGTTCCCTATCCTCTTCTAGTCTTGTAACTCATCATCCATTTGAGATATTTGTAATTATTCCTAGTTTGGTAGTTGTTTGCATTATTTGGGTTTAATTTCATTTGCATATGTCAAATGTATTGTTGAACCCTTGCAATCAACTTGATTAAACTAATGTATGAGCCATTAATAACAATCATTTATCTATGTTGATTTTGGTTATGTTTAAGCTTCTTATTGGAAAATAAAAAATAAAAAATAAGGGGGTGTTATTATATCTCCCAAAATGGGCATGAAACTAAAAGGACAATAGCATGGGTACGCGAATTTCACTATTATATTTTACCCCACTTAAGGTGCATATGAATCCTAGAATGATCATGTATCTCAAAGTATGTAGCACTCATAAAAAACATAAAATATAAATATGCAAACATAAAAGGATATTAGAAGGGTCCATATGAAGTGCATGTGAATCGTAAAATGATTGTGTATCTCAAAGTATGTAGCACTCACAAGTGTGCATGGAAAGTAAATATTCAAATATAAAATGATATCACAAGGTTGCATATAAAGTAATGACTCTGATGAATCTAATTGTGCAAGTTTAACCTTTGGTGTGCACTCTCCTTGTGAACTTGCAAAAAGTGCCCCTCATGAAACAAGTTAGGGAATTCCACCTATTTGGAAAGTGATAATGCTTTATTTGGCTCGATGGTCATAAGATGACAAGGTGTATGAGGTGTTGGCATATCAAGTGGTCATGATTTATTTAATCACGATGATGAGTCCTTATGTAGCACATGTCTCTACCTAAATTATCAACATAGGAATGTTAGTGACATATGTTTCCCCTTTAATTAGTCGTGTTCATAGGAGGAAAGGAATTGGAGGGAAACTAGTACATGAAATATAAATGTAATATAAATATAAGTATGTAAGCATATGAATTACATAAAGCAATAATTGTACAAGTTTGTCATGTAATACACAATTTTAACATGTAAAATGGTAGAGCATAGTAGGCACATGTAGTTTGAAGATGAACCTCTAGGTAGAAAATTTCCCCTGACATGGGAAAATAGTAAAAAATGGTATGGTTCTCAATAGCCAAGAATACCTATATATGTATATGATACAAGGGAAGGGATGATACCCCTAATAAGAAGGATGTAACTAAGTGTGATATAGGTATGTAATATCAAGGAAGGGAAGACTTGATGTCCCCAATATAAAATTATGGTAACAATAACATGGTATGTGAGGGGCATTTGATGTCAATATAAATGTTGATGTTATGACAAGAGTAGTGTAATCTACGAGGACTTACATAATGCCACCCGATTCAGGGATATGGAAATGAAGGCTCATGTGGTATGAATGGGGAGGGCATGATCCTCCTTAGTATGGTGTGATAGCTTTAAAAGTATGATCTAGCAATACATGCTCAATATATAAATCTACAAGTGTTAGATGTCAATTGAAGCTCATTGTGTAATCTCTAAAAACATGGTATGACAATTGAGGATCAAGATAGATAATCAAAGGAAACGATAAGGTGTAAGACTAATAATAAGGTAAATTCCATGTATATGGTGAGAACTATAAGAGGTATAGGCAAAGAATAGTAGACGTGAAGATGCACTAGTATAAATGAGAAGTAACAAGGGAATGTAAGAAAACAATATGGTAAAATCCATGCAATCAAGTATGGATAAAAATACATAAGATGGGGTGAAAAATAGATAAAAATATTAAAGTAAGTGAGTCAGAAGGGTAAAGGTATACAAAGAGAAAGCACAAGAATACACATAAGAGGACATCATGTGTAAAGAGAGTAAAAGGAAATCAAAATGTCCCCTAATTGCATAAGAGAACAATCATGTAATCAAATATAGAAGGTGAAATAGGTATGAAAATCACAACAAAAAGGGTGTAATAAGAAAGGCCAAAGTGTAAAGGTATGTAAAGGGAAATAAAAAGCTAAAAGGTGATATCTAAGCCACATGTATATATGGATATACGCTATAATAATGTCCATATATCATTGAATAACCTTTTAGGTCCAAGATTTGACTCTAAAGGTTTATTCTAATGATCATCAACTATGCCATGATCATCCCAATTAAATTCATAAAATTTGTATTTGTGTTCTTTTAATTTTTTTTCTTCTTTCCTTGCATTTTAATTACATGTGTTTCTTCTCAAAATTTCTCTATGCTAGATGTAGACATACAATTGATAAGTATAACACTAGGAACTTATTTTCTTATTTGTTCTCATTTCTTAACCTATGGTTGTGGTAAAAAAATGGAATTTGGTGCACACAACTTCTTGATTCAATTTTCATAATACTTTATACATTATATTTGATTATTTATTATATCATCATGACCGTTGTTTCTCACTTTCTTACTCTTGTTCGGTATGCTCTTTTTCTTGTATCATCCTCACATAATCTCAACTTTAGGCTTACCATGTTTTGTTTGTTATTTTTTGTTATTTTTGTTCTTGAAACATATCCTAAAGTGACTTATGAATGTCATCATTATCCTCACATGGAGTTTCTTTTAGAGTTTAAACATATGTGTCTAAACTAATGTGACTCAACTTAATAACTAGTTTAGGTCTATGTATTGGATCTTTATGAATTTTCTTCTTGATCAAACTTGGTACAATGATGTATCATTGAAGGAACCACATTTAAATGTTCCAGCAACAAGCATCCAAGTAATATAAAGAATTTATGTGTAGAACTTATAACATGGCATAGGAGTTGTACCTCCTTTGGTAAAAATCTCAAGTGGTAAGATGACACAATCCAAGGTTTTGATTATCATTTCATTTGTCATAATTAAAGATACTCTAGGATGAATGTAAGATTTTGGTTTGATGTGTGTGTGTGTGTGTGTTTATTAAGATATCCTTCATGTATATGTTGCATTGGTTGTAAAATCACTTAGAATATCATGAACTTCCATTATTACATCATCTGCTACAATGTATAGTTGTTCATATTGAATATTTTGTGAGACATACTTGTTGTAAAATTTGTATTATGTAGATTAAGAGGAGGAGAGGAAAATATAGCATTGAATTTAATCACTTCCATAAAAGCATGAACATGTGATATATTTCCTTATTTTCCACACTATCATTATTTTCACTATTATATCATGTGCTTCAACATTATTCAAGTGAATGTGGAAAAGGATTGATGTACAATTGTAATCAACTTTGAATGTGTGCAAAAATGAATTTTCATGCCATTAACCCCTTCAAATTTTATTCTATTATTGTCAATATGATATGTGCTTTATTCTCAAAATGAATGCAATGTTGAGTGCAATGACCCTTAACGCAATGATAATTATAATTTTTTAGTCATTATACATCAAAGGAAGAGGTTTATTAGGATCTAATGAGTGAGTCACATGGCATGTAATTTGATTAGCTAATAAACCTCTTCCATGGATTATTGAAGTTTAGTAAACTTGCCAAAAGAATTTGGTTTAAAAGAAGGAAATAAAGAAGTAGTAGTGACTAAATTCATATTTTCATTAATGTCATTATTCTTAAAAAAAGTTAGAATTTTTAAACATAAAAAGGATAGGAATATTGAGATACTAATGATGAACCATATTTCAAAGTATTTGATGATAGAAGTTTAACCTCAATTTTCTACATGTTTGAGTGTCTCTAAAAGATGGAAATATATTTAGGTGCACACTATTTTTTCTTACCAGGTCAATCCCTTAACAAATATTATTTGTAATCCATCATTGTCAATTTGATGTTTGAGTTTGTGAGACCAAGACAAAAATATAATGATATTATTATTGATAGGTTCGTTGCTCTTTGGTTTGCATTAAATAAGGCTATTAATAGTATTTTTCAATCCTATATTTATATGAAAGTGTTATAAGAATGCGGTAGAAAGATCACCAAAGCATTTAATGGAACCTAAATGTAATGAATAAAACCATTGAATAGCATAATTATTGCTCAAATTAGTGGGAACAACTTAACTAAGATTATATCATCATTAAAAAAATAACGCATGTTGCTATGAATGATTGTAAATGATTCTCAAATATCCTTTTCTATTGTAAATTTCAAATTGGGGAGCTATAAATCCTATAAGAAATGGATATGCGACAGCCTAAAAAGTTAAAGGCATGAAACATGAAGGATTGTAAGAAATGGTGTCTTTCTTAGTATCCTTAAATTTTCTTTAGATTTTCTAAATCTTGCACATGAGTGTATCTAAGGTGGTAGTGAGATTAATAGTAGTATTAAGGTTATGAGAAATGGTAAGGGGGGTAAATAAGTGTTTTAAAGTAAGGGAATGGAAATGGTGGTGAGTTTGGGTTGACCACATTATGAGAGAAATTAGTTATTGGTTGAGATGGAGAAATATTATGAGTGATATGATAGGAAGGTGTAATAATGGTGATTGTGAAAGGTAGGATTAGATGTGGAGATTATATAAGGGATTGAAGCACTAGTGGAGGTGATGAGAGTAAGAGTGTAACCATGCAGTAATCCATATCAAGGAATGAAGCCAATAGAGAATGAGGCAAAAATAATGGAGGTAGACATAACACTAGGTTTAGTAGTAATGGTAGTAATTGAAATGGTAGGGTTAGTGTTGTATGAAAAGGGGGGATTGAGGATGCGATATTGGTAATATTTTGTTGAGAAATCGATGAATGAATACTAGTGAGAGTATAAGCATAAAGTGTACTTGTCTAGGTTTTTCCTATTAAAGGTACATGTGATTAACCGATAGACTATCGATAAGCATATAAAATAATTAAAAAAATCAACAAACACATATGAAATCATATATATGTGGAGAAACCCTTTCCAAAAAACCTCCACCACTAAAGAGATATTGAGCTTGTATTAATCAAGTATAAGTAGGTACACCAATCGAATATATAATCTTATTTAGTCATACATCATTTTGGTAGTTTGAGAGTAACTACAAACAACCATACCTCCTTTATACCAAGCCCTCTATATCTAGAATAAAAAATACTCGTAAAACTAACATAAAATAATACCATGGGCCTAAACATGATTTCAAAATACTGTGGTTAAAATTATCACATATAAAAACCAATTACATGAGAATGGTCTCTAATATAGAAAATAACTCCTCTACATTGATGTAACATATATTCTATCGTAAGATGCCATAAAGCCCACTTTCCCACTTACAAGTGCTCAATGAGTGCATTAATTTGTATTGGCATTGCCTATCTTGAGAAATATGTTCCATAACTCCCAATCTTTGACTTCTTTTGTAACCTTTCCTAATAAATGTAATTACAATAATATCACACATAATCCAAATACTAATAATAAAATAATATCCCTCAACTCCTCAGGGGCATCCAAGTTATCCATTCCAAGAAACTTGGATAGACAAATTTATACATTATGATTGCAATTAAAATATTATCGTAACTTAACAATCTCACACTTGATATTATACATTGCAATAATATAAACATGAAACATGAAATGAATTAGGTGTAAAATACAAGGCCCATGGCCTATGAACTCATTGCACCATGATAACTTATTTGTACTCATAGATTTTATAATAAAATTTGTTACATTATCTAAAGTGTCAACTTTTTAATCATGACCTTACCACACTTCACCATCTCACAAATAAATTAATATTGCATATTAATATGCTTGGTATGAGAATTTTACATGGGATTCTTGGCCAAATAGATAGCACTATTATCACCACAAAATGCAGGAGCCTCCTTGGGCAACACAGTAATATTGCATCATTTTAGGAAAAAAATTATGGTTTAGCTCGATTGTTTGTTTGTCTATGAGTTTGTGTTTACTAGTCTATGGTAGATAAAGTTAACATATTTCACCATTGTTTAAAATTGGATCTCATGATTTTGAGCCTTCATTGAATTATTGTTGAGAGATTTCATATTAACATTTGAGGTGATTTGGGTGGGTAAAGATTATAAATTGGTTTGAGTTTGTATACGGGTAGATAGTTGTGCATATTTGTGATAGATTATTTGAAGTTTGTACCAATGAAGGAATATTTGTGAGAATTTAATTATCCATTGAGGATAAATGTGGTGTAACATATGGAGTATCCCTACTATTTTATTATTTGAATTTGTAAGTATTATTTCTAGTTGACAACATGTTACGTGTGGTATTAGGATGTGTGTCATATTGTAACCAACTGAGATCATTGGGACATTGTATGGATACTATATGTATTTGTTGGATTTTAGATTAAAAGATATAAATTAAGAGATGAGGGAAGATACATAGAGATAGAATGGAAGAGGAGTGACACTATGAGGTACAAGGTGGAGGTTATGACCAAAATAAGGAGTATGGTGGGGAGGAAAATTATAGAAAAATAATATGGTGGAAAAGTGAAGGTCATTAGAGTAGTGTGTAATTATGTGGTTATATTATAGTAGAAATTGTGTTTGAATCATTTAGTAATAAGATAGTTGCAACCTGGCATGTAAGAGGGCCCATTGCGATAAAGTGAGAAGTAATCTTGGTAATAATCGTGCAAGCTTAAATAAATGAGAATGTGTTTTTTCTATGGGATCCCTATGTTATGTGTGTATTTGATGTCAGGTTGCATGGTTGGATAGCATTTCATTGGACCCTTCGAGTGTGATTGCATCAATTGGTATTAGAGTGAGGTGGATCTCAAGATTAGTGTTGGAGCATTGACATGGATTTGAGTGTAACTAGTTAATATGATTTTTGGAATGAGATTGACAAAAAGGGATTGCGAGTTATTATGTAAATCAAGGTTCAAGTAAAAGAAGATAAAGTATTCCACATTTTTTTGATACTTTATAGGAAGTAAAAAAGGTTCATTGGGATGACATGTAGTTCACAAAAGTATTGTAAATAGAAGTGTCAACTTTGAGACAATTTACAAGTGGCGACTATGGATAGATCAACCAAAATATAATTTTCATCAAGTCAAGATGTCACCAAGGAGAGGGTAAAGTGTTTCTAATGTTGTTACTAGAATGAAGGAGATGTATGAACTTTTGAAAGCTATGTAGAAATTGTAGACACTAAAAAATTGTCCTAGGCCCGCAACTTCTAAATTCTCCATCATTTCCTCTTTTGTCTCTGATAATTAAATACTTTTTAAAATTATTTAATTATTTTCTAAAGTCACACGTCTTCTATTAATTAAATAATTTTAATTATTTAATTAGTTAATTTTTATCTTTATTCTTCCTTGATTAATTAAATAAAATTTTATTTATTTAAATATGTCACTAATTAAGTCCCCTTCTTTCTAAAATTAAATAAATTCTTATTTATTTAATTTGGTCCACTCTCTTGAATTTTGAATTAAATTATTATTTAATTCAAAAGGCCTCCTTTGTCACATTCTTCTATAATTAAATAATTATTTTAAATTATTTAATTATTCATTGGCCACCTAAATTAAATAATTTTATTATTATTATTTAATTTCCTTTCACCTCTTTATCTGTGCCAATCTTATCTTCTGTGTCAAATCCTTATATATCCATGTCTCAATTAACCTTCAGACTTGATTAAACTATTTATAATTTAATCTTGACTGTCAATCCTTATCATTTGCCCTAACCCTATTCCATACTACATCTTTTATTCTTGGCCATTGATTATTGACATTCAATCTTAGCCCTTCATTCAAAATTGTCTTTCCTATAAAAGACCTCTATCATTGTCATTTTATTCATTGTAGACATCTTGGAGACTACCTACAGACAAGCTTCTTTGATCTTGCTATCTTGCTATCAAGTCTATCAAATTCAAGTCAAGTGCATCCATAGTCAATTAGAATTTTCAATATTTTGCTTTGTTATTGTCATTAGGCCTATTTGCATACTCAAAAATCTAAGGGAACTTATTATATTTTAAAAAAATGGAGAAGTGCAATGAAAGTGAATCTATGGTGGCATAGAGATTTCATGGTGATATTGCTTTATGTTTTATGTCTTTATGCTTATTTGTGCTTAAATTTTTATTAGGGTTTGATTTATATGCATGTGCTACCTAACCTTGATAATTTTATCCTTGATTACATTGGTGAACCCGATGTGAAAGGATAAATTTGCAGAGATCGTATAGAAATTTTGATTTTGCAGGTTGCAGGTATGGATCGATGCAATTGCGAGCTCAAACGACGCAATTTCTCTAGACTAGAGCACATCTTGACTTTGATCTTCCAATTTTAGGCAAATTTTGGTCACCTGGTTTTTAATTTTCTTAAATTAACCCTAGTTGCATATCATGTTAGTCTCTGGTTGTTCGAATTTCATTGTATTTTTTGTTATTTTGCAAATCTATGTTAAAATGACATAATCGATTGTCATTCACTGCAACTGCCAAGGGATTAACCACATTAATTGTCGACTTCAAGCCACAATTGATTTCCTGAACCGCAATCGACATCTGGGATGATGCAGTCGCTATTCTTGAGATGCAATTGCTTCTAGTTTTTAGCTGTAATTGTTAATTTCTACGACGTAATTGCTTGTCACTTTAAAATTTAGGGTTTCATTCAAAATTTCTAATTTAGGTCTTTTTCATATCATAGCTTAGGGGTTTTCTGTTATTGAAATTTGATTTCTAGCATGTGGCATAGGTGGAAAGGAGGAATTTCACTTGATATGCTAATTTATCTATCTTGTCTTCTTTTTCATACACTCATTGGATATAAAATTAACCTTGCATTTACATGTCATTGGGCTTAAAATTTACAAAAAATTGCGTCTTTTCACTCATTAGCTAAAAAGAACTTGCATATTCACTCATTGGTCTAAAATTAACCTTGCATCAAGTGTCTTTTTCACATATTTCTTTGAGGGTTAAAAAGAACAAGTGTCTTCATTATCTTGTGGTTTGCATTTTGCCTTTAGATGTGTATGCTCTTCTCTCACACCATTTGGTGATATTGAGAATCAAAAGAATCTCTTGGCACTTGTATAATCACCCACACATTTGGTTTTGGATTTAAAATGAACATCATGCGAGTGTGAGGAAAATTTGTTGTGTATGCTCTCTCCTCGTGCTTCATGTGATCTTGGAGATCAAAAACAACATGTACTTATCTTGCTTTTGTTTACCCTTAGAGGGCTTTCCTCGAAAGAGGGAATGACCCAAGCAGTACTTTATTTCGGTCAACTATATAAATAATCGTGATTGTTGGGAAAGTCTTCGATCACCTAGTGCAGATGTCCTATGCAGACAAGTGCCACCCCTAGTATCTGTGTGATACATCAAAATCCTTTCTAATGAAGGGGATAGGAGGCCTCTTAATTGAGCTAATCTTTCCTCACACGTAGGCACCAATATTTCCTTGAAACATAGATTAAGAACCACTTGTTTTAGAGGCCAAAACCCCTTTTATTTGTTGGTGTAGGAACAACCGTTCTGAAGCCACCCTATGTTCCACCATTCATTGTAGAGACAAGGAATCCCTCAAGGTTTTTGTATCTTAGGGGGTAAGAGATTTTGGTGAGCCTATTTCGTGTAAGGGGGAGCTAGTGCCACCAAGATCTCTAGTTGTCTGCTTTGTTTAGGTTTTTGGAGCAATCCAAGTAGGGACTCAACAAGTAGTATCTTTTCTAGCCTAGGTTGTGAATTGTCTACGAGTGTCTTCTTGCACATCTAAACATTTTACACACTCAAACCAGACCAAAAAAAGTGTTTTCAGACTATTTTTTGTGTTTTCCAAGATTAAACTTCATAAAATCACCTCAAATTTGGTCAAAATTCAGTCAAAACCAAGCTACACTATGAACCACAGCTGACTATCATTCGCCACAATTGTGACACTAAAAACCATAATCACCATTTCCTTTACGACGCAAGTGACTGTCATTGAAAATTTTGGGGGAAACTGAGACAAATCCATTCCTTGATCAATCTTAAGCATTACCTAGTCCTTGATCACAAACTTGCAAATTTTTAGAACTATCCATCCATCCATCCATCATTGCATACCTTGCATTGACCATAGTAAAAACATTAGGACATCCTTTATCTTGCATTCACCTTGTTATAAACCTTAGCTTTGGAAACTTATTAGACTTGAGACTAGTCCATAGTGACCAGATCAAATTTTTCTTGACTTCAACCTTTTTTCCATCATCTTAGTCCTTTGTCATTTAGGTTGGCTCCTCAAATCACAAGGCTAGTTTGAGACCACCTTTGTCAAACCTTGTCATTTAGTCATTACCATCATTGAAGTCTTGATAAACCGGATTTATAACCTTGGCTATCTTAGTTCGATTGAGCAACCTTACTTTGGCTTTTCCACAGGGTGCTTAGTAGTCATGCCTTTAGTCATCATCCTAGGTCATATTACCATTTTCACCTATCATCCTTTCACACTTACATTTTATTTGGCATACCTTAGACATTGCTCAAGACTTTGATCTCATTATGACACTCTTGAAATTTGACTATTGTCACTTTGATCCCTTGTCTTGACATCATCCTTATACATCATATATACCTTAAAAAATCCAAAAAAATAGTCATTTTGCATAGATAGGTATCAGCACAAAGTTGTGCCACACTTTCGACCAACTTATCAACACAGTTGAATTTAAGTAATTTTAACTAAAAATTAATTCTGGTCAAAAATATGATCTTGTCATATTCATTCTACCTAAGTTAAATATATCCACAACTTTTTCAACTATTTTTTTTGGCTAAATGCATATTTAGCACCACTTTGAGTCCAATTTACTAAAAAATAAAATTATTTGAAAAACTTGATGTTTCAACAACTTCTACTCATGTGAAAAATATTTCTTTAAAAATATAAAAATACCCTTTTGTAGATCCATAAGTTTAGTTTTAAAAAATGTATATATTTTAATAGTTTAATTATTATTTATATTTTTCTTTTTGTTTTTACTAAATATAGGTTATCAACACAAAACATTAGGTTGATTATCATGTCAAGGAAAAATAGTAAAACTTATTTGAAAAAAATATGATACCCTAGATATAATAATCTATATCAAGATGGTATTTTTTTATTTTAGATAAATAATAATATTAAAGTTGGCGTTCACTGGAAACAACTAATTTTTAATATGCACACACTTTAATATTTATTTAATATATATTTATCAAAATTGGAAAAAAATATATCCATGCCCTAAAGTTTCAAGTTATAATTACACAGAAAAAAATTGAAGGAAAAGACAAAATTTACTATATAAAGATTGGCGTCTCATGTAACTTCATTTTTTAGCATTTTATCAACAATTAAATTATAGTGTTAATTTATAAAAAACTATATTCAACTATTTTTAAAAAAAAAATACAAACATAAAAATATAAAAATATTTTATTAGTTTACATCTTTTCAAAATTCAAAACATATATATCACTTTTTAGTGATTCAAGTTTAAAAGTTGGATCTGTGTTGGTCGTTTCCTTTATAAAAGTGTGACACAACTTTGTACTTTTACCTAGACACCACCATAACTTGGACCTCATTGTGACACCATTCTATTGATATTTTGACATCTCATCACTTTGAATCCAATACTTGGTATCATTCTTAGGCATATCCTATACTTTGACAAATCCAAAAAATATAATTGCATAACCTTGGTCTTAGACATGCCTTGGTCATCCCTAGAAATAATCCTTGCATAGTCATCTTAGACATCATAATATATCACCATCACATCCTCCCCATAGCCATTCCCCTTTTGCAAGTCTTACATGGTTGAAACTAGGTCGCAAAGGAAAATAAAAGAAATGGCCTTCCCACAAGACAATGAATTTGTCAACCCATTTGGTACCTCATCTCATAAGACACCTAGACCATACAAATCTCTATTGGAGAAATTTGTCACTAGAGACAAAAATGGAAACATTGTCGTAGAAGAATTAGAGGCCGCCACACAAGATCTTTAATTTTCCTCTTTTGTGGATGAGTTTTTGGCACATGACCCTCAACATTTCTTAACTAAACTATTAACAGAAGGTGCCACATTACCTCCTAGATTTGATGTTAATACACTGTGTGCATCATCCACACCAATCAACCAAACTCAAGGACATAATACACCTATCTCTAGTGGCTCTATCCCTCAAGTTGACACATCTATGCCATTAGGAGGAAGTACACAAGATGCAACAATAATCCATACCTCCCTATTTGGCACACAAGGCTTGACCCAAGGCATGGAACAAAGCATGACACAAGGAATGACCTTTAACATGACATAACTTATGTCACAACCCTTTGGTATGTCATTTACCATAGGAGCATCGTACTCAAATTCATTTGGCACAAACAATGCAACCAAGAATCCTAAAGTTGTCATCAACGCACCTCCCAAAACGAGCGCCATACCAAACATAGGAGCCTCTCAACATACCATTATGTCACAACAAGGGACTAATCCACATACACATGTGCAAAACAATACCCAAGGCTCCATCCCACAAAACACATAACTTGGAAACCAAGGTTCCTTCATGCAACATGGTAAACAAGGACCTTTCCCACAATATGGCAACCAAAATCCACATGTTCATACTTTTGCAAGCTCATGGCATACATAATCCAATCCTCCCCATAACACTCATATTCCCATTCATAACCAAAATGCTTCAAACCAAATGCCACCTTACATATCCTACATGCAAAACCAAAACCCGTCATTTACACATACACCTAATCAAAACCCATCCCATAACATTGGATTATAACATGCCAACATGAATCCTCAAAATACACAAGACCCATCATTAACTCAAGTTAAAGTTATTACCACTCAAATGCTTTCCATACAACAACAAATGGAGAATATGCAAGTGTCCAACAAGAATACTTACACTACAAAAGACTCGTGTCCCTATCTATTTGACAAAAGTTTATACATTTCACCCTTCCCACGTGGCTATGTCATACCAAACTTACCTAAGTACAAAGGGAAGAGAAATCCACTTGAACACATAAGATAATTTTCCACAACTTGTATAGACATTGCATACGACCCTACGTATCTAATGAGACTATTCCCAAGAAGTCTTCCGTGCATAACACTTGAGTGGTTTGCACATTTACTGACTGGAATAAGAACATGGGGAGAACTAGCAGACAAGTTTGTGGAACACTTTTCATTCAACATTTACAACGAGATTACCATTGCCACCCTATGCCATACCACATAGGAAGATGGTGAAAACTTTGTTACCTTCTTCCAACGATGGATGGGTTTGGCTAGCCGATGTCCCATTGAAATACTTGAGAAACAAAAAGTTGTCATGTTCATTGAAAAACTAAACTCAAACTTGAAACATGACTTACGAGTGCAGTTTTGCACTTCATTTTCCAACCTAGTGGAGAAATGCTTCATCCTTGAGAAAGCCCTCATTGACAAGGGAGAAATCAAGATTTCCAACAAAAACACAAACACCCAAAATATCTCAAATGACAAAGGCAAATATTGGGCTCATAACACAAGAATGTGACTAATGATGGAATCATTGATGCCAAGACAATGTACACAAGCCCTACCATTACACTTAGAGGAGCAAATGAATCTAACAACACACCAAGACCTCCCAATCAAACTGCAAATGTCATCTAGAATACTCAAGAACAAAGAGTCCAAAGAAAGTTCCCTACTAGATGCAAATACACTCCTCTTGGGGAACCAATCGAGTCAGTCCTTAAACAACTCCTACAACATAATGCCATAAAACTTCCTAAAGCAAAGCCATACGACCCTGGGAAATTCAAACTGTCATGGTGGGATGGTAATGCCTTTTGTGACTACCATTGAGGTAAGGGACATTCCACTACATAATGCTGACAATTAAAGAACATCATAAAAGACCTTATGTAAAATGACACTATTGAATTCAATGGACAACAACAACAGTCATCTAATAGCAACCATAAATTTTTCACCGATCCTTTACATGACCATGTAAAAGGAAAGGCCTCCATTTTGGGCAATAAGACCAATAACAATTCAGCCAATTACACTAATGCCAAATATGATTATAACCATACCACTATCATAAATCACATTCGAGTTTTTGATGAAAATGTCAATAACATTACCATTAAGAAACCTCTCAAATGTGTTGTCAATACTCATCAAACCAAGGTAACCATTCAAGGTCCTCCTCCACAATAAAAACAACCACCAAAGTCCCAATACAACTTGCTTGACCAATTGGGGAGGACTCTCGTGTAGATCTCTATCTTAGAGTTATTGCGTATATCACCTGACCATTGAGCCATCCTTGACAAAGCCTTATAGGACACAACTGTCCCCACCGACCTTAACATCAATCATTTCTAGGAAATGGTAGGCTACTTAACCAATTCCCATCATGCTACCTTTTCCAAACAAGACTATTCGACTGAAAAGACAAACCATAACAATCCTTTGCACCTTGAAGTCCTTGTCCATAAAACCAAAGACAAACAAGTCTTGGTAGACGATGGAGCAAGGTTGAATATTTGTACCTTGAAATTGGTTATGATGGTAGGATTCTCGAAAGCATGTGTAGACACCACTAAAAGCATTGTTATTAAGGCATATGACAATGAAGAACAATCCTCTAAAGGAATTATCACACTGACTATTCGAGTTGGACCTACAGTCATGGACACCACTTTTCAAGTCTTGGACCTTGACCTTCCATACAACCTCCTCCTAGGCTGACCATGATTCATTCCATGAAGGTTGTCCCATCCACATATCACCAATGTCTTAAATTCCCATACAATGGCTCTGGAATCACAATAATCGGTGATCCCAATCCATTCCAATATTGTACTAATCTATGTGGAACACCCTAACAACAAGTGCCCGTCAATCAAGAGGCCTCATCATCCACTTCATCACACTACATTGACCCTTGCGCTCTATCGAAAGCATCCACTTCCAAATCTCCACCTTCCGATCCTAAGGTTGAGGTCCAAGACAAAGGTTGTGGAGAATATCACATGAAGACATCCTACTGTATCAACAAGCTCGCTACTCCTAAGTCATATGGTAGACCAACGATAGACAAAAGACAACCTAAGGTCACTATTTACTTGCCTCCCTTAACCACTTACACAAAACGGGGGAAACTTAGTAAAGAAGCAATCAATGAAGAAGATGTGACATTCTGGCTTTATAGACAATGAAGAAGCTCCACCACCAATAGAAATTCCCACAAAATAGTATGGAAAGGGTTTCAAAATCATGCAAAGAAAAGGCTATGATGGACACAGTGGACTTGGATTAAATAAAAATGGGATGACTGAACCTTTATCCGTGTCTAAGTGACCTAAAGGTCTAGGCCTTGGGTTTAAATTGATTAAGATTGGTGTTCCTAGTACTACGATACCTTTAAGTGAGGAAGTAAATGTTTCTAAGGTAGTCAAGACATCTGCAATACCTGACACCCATGATAAATCTGACTTATGCGATGATGACCATATTGAAATTGATTCCAATGACTACGAGTGGGACTCTTGTACAACTAGTGAGTATGAACTAGACAAAGTCTTCACCGAACTTGACCTATCTGACACCATGACCCGAGATTCTGACAATACCTCTGTCTTTACCATATACATCCTAAACCTTGATAATACCAATGATGGCATACCCTTAGTTTATCCTCAACTCATTGATTAGGACCCACAATGACCTCTTGTCTTAGATATGTTTGAGAATTACAAAGCAATTGTTGAGTTCATGGGACTACGTGAAGGAATCCCTAGTGGTGATTACAAGGCCAGATTTACCATAGACTTGGATTGTATGGCATATTTTGGGGATTTTGTCCACCCCTCTAGTCGTAAAAGTAAAAAAAAATTAAAAAAATCGTTACCTTGATGAAAACCTGGCAAACAAGCGTCTTGGTAACACCAATTTTTTTAAAAAAATCAAGAAAAATAGTAAAGAGAAATAATTTGTCCAATAGTGAAAACCCCTTCGATGGTGCTTTGGATAAGTACCATGGTGGAAACCTGGAAAACAGGTGCCATGTGTAGTTGACTTTACTTTGTCATCTACCATCATTCCAATCTGACTTTTCCCCATCATTCACCTTTCCCATATCACCCATACTAATGATTGGTTGTCCTTTCCATAACTTGGAATGATTGACATCATGCATCCTTTCGCCTTTTCATATTTCATTCCATTTAACCCCTAATAAATCAGTCTTATACCCGACTGGGGGAAAATACTAGACCTACGTCATTGGATCCTACACTTACTATCAGAGGTTGCTTTCACTCAAAAGGACAAAAAAATTAAATATTCTCAAAAAGACTAAAAAAAATCAAATATTTCCAAAAAGACAAAAAAATCATAAAACATCAAAATGACAAAAAAATAAAACATTTCAAAAACACAAAAGCATCCGAATAACTTGCCAAAATCTCAAAAATAGAGTTGGTATTGAGTTGTTTCAGTCTAGTCCAGTCGAACTACATTGCCTCTATGACTAAACGTAGGCAAGGCCATCTATCAATGTGCCCTCGAGGCATTAAGTTAGTCTCTTTAGCATTTGGTCAAATAAAATCATGAATTAGTCCTTTATAAATAAAACAAGGTCATGTCATGTCCAACTACCAGGTCTTTGCACATTGTTACATAGGCAAGGCCATCTATCGATGAGCCCCTGAGGCCACCTAGGTCGGTATTTTAGGGTTTGTCATGTTAGTCATAATAAATCAAACATTTGCAAACTTGGACACAAATAGTCGTTAAAACATCATAGCAAGTCACATGTCAACAAGACAAACAACTCAACAAAGTCACTTAGTCCAACCAAACAAATTGTCAAAACAGTCAAACAGTCAAGTATCAAATAAGTCAACCTATGTCTTATATAGGATGTGTCCTTCCTGAAACTAGACATTGTCATGTAGTCAAACTCAATCATTTTCCTTATATAGGTGGTCACCTAATTGAAACCAAACTGGATGTCTTATACGACATGTTTCTTCCTTAAAACCAGGCTTCTTCAAACAATTAACCCGTCAATCACCTAGTCAGTAAAATGTCAAACAATCATATTTTGGCAAACACTCTGAATGGATGTTGACCTTATGGTATGTTTTGTCTTATCTTTTTCTTGATTTGTCTTTGAGTCAGGTTACTAGCTTCCTCGAGGATGTTCCATGAAGGATTTAGAGGAGTGATGATGTCTCATGACTCTTTTCTTTGACTATTGTTTGTGGATTGCCTTGGAAAAAAGAATAGGGCAACTTTGCCCTTAGTATGAGTCGGGACACTCCTTGTTTGTGATTGTCTATTTTGCAAGTGAATGAACTTGCACACCTTAGTCTATGTCATACCATGGTGTTTGTTGTCTATTTGTGTCATTTTACCACCCAATTATGATTAAATGCAAAGCCTCTTATATATTTGGAAAAATATTGAAGTTCTTATTCTATACTAACATCCATATTTTTTGTCCTAACATTTCTTCAATCCTTCATCATCTAGTCTTCTCATCCATTTCAAGAGCACAATCATGTTCTTTGAGCCCGCATGTCCTCTCGAGGGGGCATACCACAACCCTCCTCGTCATCCTTCCTCATCTTGTTCACGCTGTGACATATTTTGACTGAGTTTCTTTGAAACAACACAATAAACTGCATTTATCAAAGAGGGAAAACATGTAGACACTATTTAAATTGTCCTAGGCTTACAACTTCTAAAGTATCCATCATTTCCTCTTTTTTCTCTGATAATTAAATAATTTTAAAAATTATTTAATTATTTTCTATAGTCATAAGTCTTCTATTAATTAAATAATTTCAATTATTTAATTAATTCATTTCTATTTTATTCTTCTTTGATTAATTAAATAAATTTTATTTAATTAATTACATCACTAATTAAGTCCCCTTCTTTGTAAAATTAAATGAATTCTTATTTATTTAATTTCGTCCACTCTCTTGAATTTTGAATTAAATCATTATTTAATTCAAAAGTCCCCTTTGTCACATTCTTCTATAATTAAATAATTATTTTAAATTATTTAATTATTCATTGGCCACCTAAATTAAATAATTTTATTATTATTTAATTTCCTTTCACCTCTTTATCCATGCCAATCTTATCTTCCAAGTCAAATCCTTATCTATCCATATTTCAATTAACCTCCAACCTTGATTAAATTATTTATAATTTAATCTTGACCATCAATCCTTATCATTTGCCCTAACCCTAATCCATACTACATATTTTATTCTTGTCCATTGATTATTGACATTCAATCTTAGCCCTTCATTCAAAATTGTCTTTCCTATAAAAGACCTCTATCATTGTCATTTTCTTCATCTTAGACATCTTGGAGACTACCTACAAACAAGCTTATGTGATCTTGCTATCTTGCTATCAAGTCTATCAACATCAAGTCAAGTACATCCATAACCAATTAGAATCTTCAATATTTTGCTTTGTTATTGTCATTAGGCCTATTTGCATACTCAAAAATCTATGGGCAATTATTATATTTAAGCAAAATGGAGAAGTGCAATGAAGGTGAATCAATGGTGGCATGAAGATTTCATGGTGATATTGCTTTATGTTTTATGTCTTTATGCTTATTTGTGCTTCATTGTTTATTAGGGTTTGATTTATATGCATGTGTTGCCTAACCTTGATAATTCGAGCCTTGATTACATTGGTGAACCCGACGTGAAAGGATAAATTTGCATAGATTGTACAAAAAAAATGATTTTGTAGATTGCAAGTACAGATCGACGCAACCGCAACCTCAAACAATGCAATCTCTATTTACATAGGGCCACAACCGCGACACTGGATGACACAATTTCTTCAAACTAGGGAACATCTTGACTTTGTTTGATCTTTCAATTTTTTGGCAAATTTTGGCCACCTAGTTTTTAATTTTCTTTAATTAACCCTAGTTGCATATCATATTAGTCTCTAGTTGTTCAAATTTCATTGTATTTTTTGTTATTTTGCAAATCTATGTTAAAATGACACAATCGACTGTCACTTGTCGTAATTGTTAGGGGATTAACCACATTTGTTGTCAACTTCAAGCTGCAATTGATTTTCTGAACCGCAATTGACATCTGGAACAACACAGTCATTGTTCTTGAGACACAATTGCTTCTGGTTCTGAGCCACAACTGTTAAAATCTATAATGCAATTTCATGTTACTTTAAAATTTAGGTCTTTTTCATATCATAGCTTAGGGATTTTTGGTTACTGACATTTTATTTCTAGTGTGTGGCATAAGTGGAAAGGAGGCATTTCACTTGATATTGCTAATTTATCTATCTTGTCTTCTTTTTCATACACTCGTTGGACATAAAATTAACCTTGCATTTACATGTCATTAGGCTTAAAATTTACAAAAAAATGCATCTTTTCACTTATTGGTTAAAAAGAACTTGCATATTCACTCATTAGTCTAAAATTAACCTTGCATCAAGTGTCTTTTTCACATATTACTTTGAGGGTTAAAAAGAACAAGTGTCTTTATTGTCTTGTAGTTTGCATTTTGCCTAAATAGGTGTGTATGATCTTCTCTCACACCATTTGGTGATCTTGAGAATCAAAAGCATCTCTTGGCACTTGTATAATCACCCACACATTTAGTTTTGGATTTAAAATGAACATCAGGCGAGTGGGAGAAAAAGGTGTTGTGTATGCTCTCTCCTCACGCTTCGTGCAATCTTGGAGATCAAAAACAACATACTTATCTTGCTTTTGTTTACCCTTAGAGGGATTTCCTCGAAAGAGGGAATGACCCAAGTGGTACTTTGTTTCGGTCAGCTATATAAATAATCGTGATTGTTGGGAAAGTCTTCAATCACGTGGTGCAAATGTCCTATGCAAACAAGTGCCACCCCTAGCATATAGGTGATATGTCAAAATACTTTCTAATGAAGGAACTAGGAGGCCTCTTATTTGAGCTAATATTGCCTCACGCATGGGCACCAATATTTCTCCGAAACACTAATTAAGAACCACTTGTTTTAGAGGCCAAAACCCCTTTTACTTGTTGGTGCAGGAACGATCGTTCTAAAGCCACCCTACATTCCACCATTCATTGTAGAGATAGGGAATCCCTCAAGGTTTTCGGATCTTAGGGGGTAAGAGATTTTGGTGAGCCCGTGCCGTGTAAGGGGGAGCCAACGCCACCAAGATCTCTAGCTATCCACTTTGTTTAGGTGTTTGGAGCAATCCAAGTAGGGACTCAACAACTAGTATCTTTTCCAGCCTAGGTTGTGAATTGTCTACGGGTGTCTTCTTGCACATCTAAACATTTTACATACTCAAACCAAACCAAAATAAGTGTTTTCAGATTGTTTTCTATGTTTGGAAAAATTAAACTTCACAAAATCACAAACAATATTAGAAATATTTGGATGAGTAAAATATTAAAAATTGGTTTGAGTATCTACAAGTAGAATATTGTGCATAGTTGTGATTGTTTCTATTTGTGATAGGTTACTTAGAGACTGTACCAATAGAGGAATATTTATAAGTATTTAATTAATCATTGAGTATGTATGTGCATGTGGAAGATCTCTACAATTTTATCATTTGAAATTGTGAGTTACTATCCTCTCCTCCATAATTAACCTCTCTCTTCATTTTTCTTTTTGAGATCCCACACAGGTTCTTCAAACTTGCCTATCTTCTCAAGGGGGCATCCCATAGTCCTATCCACCATCCTCATCCTTCCCATTCATTTTCATAAACCATATCCTCTCTATTTTTTCCCATCCTAAAGTCTATATTTATTATTTGAAAATATATTGCTCCATCTAGTCGCAATGTCATCTCAAAGGTGAGAAAAATGTACACCTAAATAATACCTATGTCCTAACATCACCATCACCTATCCATTTTTTATTAATTAAACAAATTATAATAGTTTATTTAGTTATTTTACCATTTTTACCTAATGTTAACCCATTCTTCTGAGTCCTGAATTGTTTTCCTAAATTCCTAACCCATTTCCCTGCCTTGAATAAATAAATTTCATATTTATTTATTCCCCCATTATATAATTTAATAAACTTATTAAATCCTACCTCTTCCACCCAAAAGCCATTAAAAAGTTATTAAACCTTTTTTCTCCACCCTCCATCTCATAACCAAATAACCAACACCCATAAATTAATAAAGTAATTTAAAAAATCCCCCTTTTATATCGAACCTCCATCTCACTACCTAACCAACTTGATACCAACCATTGCTCCCTTAGCCAATCTTTGTTATTGATCCCTCCTCCTTAAAAATTATAAATTCAACCTTCCACAAGTCATTCATATACAAACTTGGTTGAATTATTGTTATGTTGTCATTGTGAGAAACCACATATCTTCTAACAACAAATTGTGGAGCACAATTGCCTCTTTGGTGCAATAAGAAACATTTGGTGAGATGTATTTTGTTTGTTTCATTAGAATTTTACAATTTTCTTGCTCTAATTGAGTTGTTAGTTAGGTTTGAAACATATTTTATTTTTAAAATTTTAATCCGTATTTTGGTTTCATATATGGATATACTCATTTTACATGTTGATGACATATTATTTATTGGTAATTGTAAGGAAATGATTATGGTGCTTAAAACCTAGCTTTCTAGTGTGTTTAACATGAAATATCTAGAGACAACAAAATTTATTTTGGTAATGAAAACTAACAAAGAACAAATTCATAGAAAGCTTTGGATTAATCAAGTATGTTGACACTATTTTTTAGTAACTTAATATGCATAATTTACCAATGAATAATATTTTACCTATAAGCACTAAGATTTAATTGGTTATATGTCTTGAGTAAGAGGATGATTTTGAGCATATGTATAATGTGTCTTATACTATTCATGTTGGTATCCTAATCTATGCAATGGTTTGCACTAGATTGATATTTCCCAAGTAATGGGAGTTCTTGGCAAGTGTACTTCTAACCCTGGTAAAGAGCATTGGAATTGTGTTAAGATGGTAATTATATGCTTACAATGAAATTCTTATTATTGCTTATGTTATAATGGTTGTAATAATATGGATAAGGTATTGGGCATATAGGGCTTCGTTGATGTAGAGTGGGTAGGTTACTTGGATGGTTCGAGGTCCATTAATGGCTACATGTTTACTTTATTTGGTGTTGTTGTTAGTTAGATGACTAAGAAACAACTCATGGTTGCCTTTTTCACTACTATAGTATATGGCTGCTACATGTGTTTGTAAAGTGGTTTAGTTATAAAGACCATGTTCAGGAGTTGGTTTTGATTGTAGGGTTGTTCAAATTAGATGTGTTGACATAATAATAGTTGAAGGGTTCAATGAAGGACTATCCAACTATACAACCTAACATCAAATACACACAGCACAGATAAATCCCACATACAAATAATAACACATTCTCATTTCTTTAATACAACATGATTATCACCAAGACTACAACTTCTTCTCAACACTCAATAATTAAAATACAAATTCTACTATAATATAACCATAAAATTACACACTACTCTAATGACATCTATTTTGTTGATTTTTCCCCCAAAATTGCACTCCATGTTATACTCCTTTTTCTTTACTCAGAATCTACACCTTGGACCTCATAGTCTCACTTTGATTCTTCTCCCTCTATGTTTCTTTTCTTACCTCTTTCAATTCAAAACTCAATAAATATAGCCTCCATAAGATTTTCTCATGATTTTCATCAACTACAAGATGACACAAATCCCAAAACCACATATAACATGCTATAGAAACTTAATGGTTGATATAGTGCCTTTTATTATAGACCGAGGTATAAAGAGTAGGATGATGATGTGTCAAATGCACAAAGGATTGACTTATAAGCACAATAAAAAATAAGGATGCCCCAACACAACACAAGGCATTTGGTGGGTACAATGTTGGGACAACCAAAAAACACAACAACATGAAAAGATAAAACCATGCCTCAATTTATACCATTCAAGATGCACTAATATATAAATGCTCATCATGACCTTGAGGAGGTGTGATGTTGGACAAAAAGATAAATTGAGATAAAAAGAAAAGAAATACTCGATACCCATACAATAGTTTACCTCTTGTGAGAAGTTGTTAAAAAATATTAAAAATGATGGTGATGATGAGATTGAATATTCACAATTTGGGGAATGATATATCCTATGAAGGAAAAAGAAGAAAATTATGAGAGATGGATGACATAGTAGCAAACGATTCAACAAGTGCATGTTATCAAGGCCGCATATATATTGAAGTTTACATTTTAAGTCCCATGTTTCAAGTGCTAAGTTTGTGAGTTGTACAAATATATATGAAACTAAAACATAGATTAAAACCTTGGGGAAAAGTATAAAGATGTGTCACACTTTCAACCAACTTATCAACACAAGTGAATTTAAGTATTTCTAACTCAATCAATTTTGGTCAAACATATGATCTAGCTAGATTCATTGTAGCTAAGTTAGATATGACCAAAACTAATTTAAATAAATGTGTTCATTAAATGTCTGTAACACCACTTTGAAGCCAATTTATCAAAAAAAAAAAATTATTTGAAAAACTTGATGTTTCAACAACTTGTACTCATGTAAATAATATTTAAAAAAAATATAATTAATACCTTTTTGTAGATCTAGAAGTTTAGTTTTCAAATATGTATAGCTTTGATATTTTAATTATTTTTTATAATTGATGTTTTATTTTTACTAAAAGTAGGTTATCAAGACAAAAATATAAGTTTGATTATCTTTTCAAGAAAAAATACTAAAAATTATTTAAAAAATGAAAAAATATGGTGCATTAGATAAAATATTATATGTCAAGATGGTACAATTTTTTTCTATTTTGAATAAATCATTAAGATAAAAGTTGACATCTTTTCAATACACGTACATTTTAATATTTATTTAAAAAATGTATTTATTAAAATTGGAAAAAAAATCCACACACTAAATTTTGAACTTATAAATACACACAAAAAATTGAAGGAAAAAAATACTATATAAAGAGTGATGTCTCGTTTAACTTCATTTTTTAGCATTTTATCAACAATTAAATTATAGTGTCAATTTTATAAAAATTATATTCAAATAATTTATTATTATTATTTTTAAATACAAAGATAAAAGACACTAAAAATATATATTTTATTAATTTATATCATTTCAAAATTTAAAGCATATATGTCACTTTTTAGCATGAATCAAGTTAAAAATTTGGATCAGTGTTGACCGATTCTTTTATAAAAGTGACACAATTTTGTACTTTTACACCTTAATAATTTAAAATATACTTTAAATCTAACTAACACCTTAATTAGAGAAAGAAACTATAAAATACAAATGAAATAAACATTTACATCTCCCCATACGATTCCTGTTGGAATAAAGAGGTGGTTTTTCTCCAAGATTTGTTGTTAGAAGATATGTGGTTGCTCAAAGAAAATGAGTTCACCAAGATAACAATGAGTTCACCAAGTTTGTAAATGAAAATGACTCATTTAAGGATGAATTTAAAGACTTTTAGGTGGAGGGATCAATTGTGAGAATCAACTAAGAGATTGACAATTGAGATCAAGTTCGTTAGGTAGTTGTGAGATGGAGGATGGAATAAAAATGATTTTTTTAAAAAAAATTTCTATGAAAATTTGGGTGTTGATTATTTGGTTATGAGAGGAGGGTGGAGAAAAGGGAATTTATTAATTTTGGTCAGAAAGGGAGGTATTTTATATATAAAATTCTTAAAGTGTGTCAAGGGGGAATAAATAAATATGAAACTTATTTATTAAGTCTTAGGAAAATGGGTTAGAACTTTAATAAAATTATTTAGTACTTAGGAGAATGGGTTAAATATTAAGTAAAAATAAGAAAATAGTTAAATAAATTATTATACTTTGTTTAATTAATGAAAAATGGATAGGCGATGGTGATATCATGACAGGTATTTTTTAGGTGTCTAAAAAGACAATAATTAAAATCTAACCATTAGTAAATTTATTATAAACACAATCATATTCTTCACTTCTAACATAACCCAACTTTAATATAAATCATCAAACTTTTGATAACACATCTAAAATGATTGTTTCAAAATATACAATGATTATTTAAAATGATAAATAATATTATTTTATTTTATTTTTACCTCAAAACCATTTGGCCATCCCATATAAATATCTTCCTCAAGATTCCCATGGAAGGAAATAATTTTAACAACCATTTTTTCTACTTCAAAATTAGTAGTAGTAATAAAATGTAAGAATCTAATCGAAGATAATTTAGTAATAGTAGAGAAAATTCCACTGAAATCAACTCCCACTCACTAGGAGCAACCCTTAGCACCTAGTATATCCTTGTACCTCTCTAAATTACCATCTACTTTGAAATTCTTCTTGAATACCTACTTACAACCAAGGGATTCCTTCTTTGGAAAGATGCATACAATCATAGGTGTCACATCTATCCAAGGGCATCATCTGCTCCCACATGTCCTCCATCTAATAATCACACTTAGCTAAAGAGAGATCTTCCTTAAAAGATATTTTTTCATCATTAATACATGATAAAGTAAATATGTAATAGAAATATGGTGGGCTATACTTGTCAATTGGGTTTCATTGTCTCATGGATCATCTCAAGGATGGAGAAAGGGACCATACTTGTTCCTTTTCATGATCAACCTACTCATATTACTTAAATCATATTCTTCCTCACTATCCTTAAATCCATTCTCATGTTCTTCAACATGTCTGTCTGTCTTCCCACTTCTTGATCTAAGCCTCAAAATGCACTATCTTCCTTCTTTCTTTTTATTTTTCCTATACTAGATGAAAAATACCCTAAGTTATCTAAAAATATATATTTTTAGAATATAATTTTTTAAGTTTAGAGAATTATAATGTTAGGAAAGGTGCCCCAACCTTGCTCCTAATGTTAGCATTACAAAAACTATGATTTTCATACTATAAAATAGAAAAATTCAATCCATGGGCTATAAAGTTCATCTTTCCAAAATAAATATTATAGGTTGTCCAAAATCATTTCTAAGCGTTCTTAGTGAATAGAACTCTTCAATCTCTATATTTTTGAAAAAGGGGCTTGAATGACCTCCTAGATCAAAAGATATGGCCTCTAAAAGTTGGTCCTCCCACATTGGAAATGCAAAAACATCTATAACACATAAGAGAGTTGTAAGAGAGATTTAAACTAGTTGACTAACTTATGAAACATGTAATCGAACACTATGGCATATTTGAATGAAGACAATGAATCCAAAATGGAATACCCAAGCTTGGCGAGTTGATTATGATGACCTTATAACAAGTTGAAGGAATATGATATTTCTAGCATGTGGACTCATCTTGGGATTTGAACACCACACTTTAGGTGGTTATAGCTCATTATTTTATAATTATTATTTGGTGGTTTCATGTATTGCATATATTTTTACTAGGTGCTTAAGATGGAAGTTTTGATAGTGAGTTTTCTAGGTATTGTTATGCTACTATAATTAATCCAAATCTCTAGTTAGTGATATTGTCGTAAAGGCTCAAACTTCGTAAGTGCATTGTAACCTTTAGTTGTTGAATAATACATTGATTTTCCTTGGAGTGGGGTTTTCTCCTGAAATGGTTTTCCCCACATGTAAATATGCGATTAGTTTAATTTTACACCATATCCTTTCATAAATTAGTATAGGAATCATATTATGAACCCTTACTTCCTTTCATTCGGTATCAAATTCTAATCACCTCAGATTCTAGGTGTTATGGAAAATGTTTTTTGGTACTAATCTTGGATTAATGGACCTTGTGCAAAAAAATATCTTGTTGTACGAAATATGGAAAACACATCAAGGATAGAAACAAAGAAGTTCTTAGGAACAAACTTTGAGCTTTGGAATCTCAAGATGGAGGATATGCTCACGGATAGAGATATATGGACTGCAATTTTTGGATTTGAGCTTGTTTGTATGTCACAAGATGACTAGGAAAAACTAGATAGAAAAGCCAATGGTCTCATTAGACTTTGTTTGGAAAATTTAGTATTGTTGAATATGTATGAAGAGACTACTGAAATATTTCTTTTGAAGAAGCTAGGTAATATTTATCAAGTTAAATCCTTGATATATTTTTTCTTAAGAAGTTATAACTCTTAGGATGGAGGTGGAGGTTTAGTGATTGAACATCTAAATTCTTTCAATATGATTGTGATCCATTTGCACTCTATTGGAGTCAAGATGGATGAGGAGGATCACTATATGAATTTTCTATATTATTTTCCAGATTTATAGGTCCACATTGTTATAGCTATTGGGAGCACTACCACCAAGTTTAAAATGGATGAGATGGTAGTATTGTTACTTTTTGAAGACATGTGAAGAACTTATGAACATTCTAAAAATGCCCTATTTGTTTGTGGAGAATAAAAAGAGAAAGTCAAGAAGAAGGGGAAGAAGTAAGACGAGTCTAGATTCAAATCCCATGGGAGATCCAAATCTCTTGGTAAGACCAAGGTAAAGTGTCAAAACTATAGCAAGGTTGTCCATTTTTAAGAGACTTCGAGGAGGACAAAAAAATATAAAGTGTGTTTCTAATGACAATTCTAAAAATTCCTCTTACTATGATGGTGATGGCTTTGTTGTGGCCTTGGCTACACATACATTAGATTGTGTATCGTTGATATAATTTAATGTCTCTTTCCACATGACCTCACACTAGGGTTGGTTATCAAAATATGAAGAATATGGTGCTAGGAAGGCGTGTCTTAGAGATGACTCTCATTTGAAGATTCTTGGCCATTGAAGATTCCTAAATTGATTCCCTAATGGATGAGTGAAGGGAATCAATGTTGTATTTCATATCCCTAGTTTGGCATGGAACCTACTTTCTACAAGTAATCTTAATGATTCAAGTGTATAGGTTATTTTTCAAGTGGAGGGTGCATGATAGTGAGAGGAGCTATGATGTTTGCTAAGGGTTTTTACATATGAGCATTGTTTCAACTAGATTGATGCATGATTCAATATAATACATCTTTTATTCTTGTAGTGAAGAGATAAAAAAAATATACACTTTGACCATTGGAAGGAACAATAAAGAGGAGTGTTGCATCCACTTATAGTGGTCATGATTTTTTAGTAACCAAGGGTGCACATGCTTTAGAGACTAACCTACTAATTAAGAAGATAATTATGGCACCCAAGGATGGCTTGTATAGGTGAGAAGGATCCAAGAGGCTTGAAAAATAAAAAAACCTTGTTGAGGGGTTAAATGATTGTAATCTTGAATTTTATTTTTATGAGCATTGTGCAAATAGAAAATAGAAATGTGTTTAGTTTTCCTCTCATTCTCATAAATAGAAATGTGAATTGTTGCTTATGAGTGTTTTGACTGCTTTGTTTTTTCTTTTTGAAAGTGTTTAGATCATGCCATGAGTTAGAGGACATAGATCAAGATTTATTTCAAAGCAAGATGTAAGTATTTGCCCCTAGTGTCTAGCAATGTATGAAATGCTATGAGTGAATGCATAGATAGATGGATATGTAATGGATGCAAAGGAATATCATGTGATAGGATAACATGTTTGGATAGAGGATGATCATTAGGATAATGATATATGGATCGCTTGGATAGTGCTGGATGTAGGAAATGGTATTGCATGAGATAAGATTTGGTCAAAGGAAATGACCATGTCAAGTTTTTTCCAAAAGCAAGTTTGAATTATATACCCCTAATCTTTGTCAAGATCATTGATATGGAAGATGGATGAAAATAGATTGGATGGATGGTGGATGTATTATGGAGGAGATGAGATATGGAATTATTATGGATGGGATAAGATGCTTCCACTTGGAATGGTACACATAGATGCTCGATTCTACACATAATGCATGTTTACCAGGTTCTCATCAAGGTACTTGCCCAAAGTGCCACCGAAGTAGTTTTCACTGGAGGATAATTTTTCTCTTTATTTTTTTCTTGATTCTTTTAATTTTATTTCTTATTTTTTAAATGATTATTGATTATGTCGAACCACCCAGTGGTGTTGATGTAGATACTGCTAGCATGATATGCTAACAATGTCATGCTTGAAGGAGTTGCTTTTCCAAGATATGAGTGCTTGAATGTAACCCATGAATACATTGTTATCTTCGTCAATACTAGTTAAACTTATCTAGATCTGCACACATCGTGATAGAGTTCCCTTAGAGTCCTTATGATAAAGAGTTGCTTCCAAGACACAGTTAATGCAAGAGTTGGATATTTTGGGTTTTAAGTTGGATGATGGATTGTAATGAGTGATATGAGATAGGGATGGATCGGTTGATAGTTTGGATAGTGGATCTTTGATTCTCCAAACTTGGGATGATGAACGATGAAAATTGGATATATAATTTTGATTGGATTTTATGAACACAAATTTGCACTTTGTTTAAACATGGACAAATAGAGGCATATTAGTCAATTTAAACAAGCCAAATAAAACATTCTCCATAAAACTGTTGAGCATGAAAAGGAAATGAAAACATTATCAAAATAACATGAAACAATCAAGTAAATGAACATGAAATCTTAATCTAAACTACTCAAACCATCATCCCATGGGGGGATTGGTGTCACTTTGATGTGGAAAGTGACCCTTTCCCAATCCCTTATGATAAGCTCTTGATCCTTTGATGTGAAGATGAATTTGATGCAAAGAGATAGTGAAATCTAAGCTAAAATGACATGAAACAACAAGTGATTGAAGAGTGAAATGAGTAGAGTGACAATGCTTCAAGTTGTGTATCTATTTCAAGTAGAAGAGACCTCTACTTATAGGAGTGAAGGGTTGAAGAATAGATGAAATTGGTGAATGTGGGATTAAAATGGGAGCCAATAGCATTGTGACAATTGTCACAAGGCTAATGAAAGCCATGGGGATGTGTGTGGAGTACATTTTGAAAGATGTGAAGAATTTAAGGCATGCAAGTGGATTTGAAAGAGGATGTAAGAGAATTGAATGAATATGGTTGAGATGTAAGAGGGACAAGATGGCATGTAAGAGGCCATTTAAGGAAAAGGTGGATCTTGTAAGAGCATTTAAGACCTTTGTAAGAGGCTTTAAAAGCTTTTTGGAGGGAAATTTATAAATGGGTGGTTGAGAGGAATATTTCATAGAATATGCCTTTGGGAGGAAAATAAGCTAATTAGTTAATTAGAAGAAATGATTTTCATGTGCAACTTGTTTAGTTAACCATGGGTTTAGTTGACCAAAGTTGAGTCAAAAGCTAGAGAAATAGGTAATGAGGATTAGGAGGAGATTAGAGTAAATTAATTCAGAATTAAATCAACTCAAGTGGGTTAGGGGATTTATGATATTTGGTTTAAATAATTTGATTTATTTAATCAAATGAGAGGACTTTAGGGTTTTAGTTAAATAATTTGATTTATTTAATTAAATGTGGTGAACATTAGTGAGTAGGAAGTGAATTAATCTAATAAATTTAATTACTTGATTAATAGTAGAAATTGATGAATTTAACTAAATAATAAAGATTATCTAATTAATTGGTTAGTGCATAAATGATTTTAGGAGGAAGTGATGTTTTTGCAATTGCCTTTTGAAGCTCGAGTTGAGGATGAAATTAGAGGAAACTTCACAAAACCAATTGGATGAAGGTAGTCCTCAGAATGAGCTACCCATTGAATATAATTTTAATATGTTTTGGTTTTATTATATATATTTTAGTTTAATTAAACATAGGTTTTCACCAAAAAATCAAGCTCTTTGTTTTGCACATGTGGAAAAATAGTAGATTATCAAAAAAAATTGAAAATATCTATGCACTAGATATTGGTGTTTGTGATCCAACAAAAAAATTTGAATTTCGATACATACAAAAAAAGTTTTGTTAGCAAGTAAACCATTTCTTAATTGTAATTGGTTTGACTTCAAAACTTAATTAAGAATTTTTTTTGGATGAAATGCTATGAAACCAATTGCATGCACTAGATATCGTAGTTATGAATCTAAATTCAAAATAATTAGAATTTTATCCTTCATAGAAATAATTTATGTGTTAGCAAGTACACGTCACTCTTTAAAAATGGTGTTTACTATTAAAAACTAGTTTTCAAAGGAGATGGAAAAAGAAAAGCAATCTGATTCCAAAATTAAAAATTAATATATTTATTATCTATAGACAAAATGTCACAAATAACTAGTTTGCATAATCTTCAAATTCCTCACGGTTTAGAAGCTATAGGTGCCCGAAAGTGAAGATTTAGTTAAAAAAATCAGTTCAATATCTAGTTTGGCCAAAAATTGTAAACTAGTATTGTGGGATCACCCATCCACTTGGAAAAAAACACATAGTTATCCATATCATTTATATTGCATATTCATCAATATTTCCATTAAATACATAAAACCATTATATCACATATATTTAATCATAGCTTTCATCTTTCAAAGCTTCATAATTACACAAATCATCTATGCTTTTAACATAAGGCGAAAAGTAAATTGTAATTCAAGGATGGGGTGTAAAATTTTGCTGACTTCGAGATTGGACAAGTGAATGAGTGAGAAAATTTTATACGTTGTGGTTTTGGATGTTTGGGATGGCCACAGGTTTGTTTTGCATAGGTCTCTAGTTTGATATAGATTGTTGGTGAAAAAATGAATTTTGAGATGTTCTAAGGTTCTACTACTTTGGACTGATAGTCAAACATGTCGAATGACATTCAAATGTGTTGAACTACCTCTAATAGATGTGGCATGATTTTTTAAATGTGGTATGCAGACAAAAGCGACACGGTGTGACAATTAGACGTGGCACTGTAGGATTTTGACAAAAGGATGTTCTGAGATAAACATGCTAAGTTGTGCAAACACGTTGATATGCATACAAAAGCATCGATGTGAAAAATCAAACGTGTCAAGATGCATACAAAAGTGACACAAGGTGACAGTCAAATGCATCGATTTGAATCAATGACAGTTTTTTGAAATTTCATCCTAAATACATCTAAGGTTTTACAATTTTTAAGGATTAGTTTGTGCTTTTTTGATCTGGAAAGTCATAAAAACAACAAATAATTGTACATAGAACTGACTCCAAGGATTTGTAGGTAGATTTCATGTGTCTTCTTTAACAAGATCACACTAATTGGTGTTATCGGTAGATTAACATTAAAGACGCCATAGATACACAACTTGGCTAGTAGTTAGATCAGGTGTATTAAATCTAAATAATTCCACCTATTGAAGCAAATACCTCCACAATGAATGGGTGACTAGAGTATACAAAGGTCATGTACCACCTTCGTACCTCTCACCTTAAAAAGGACAAGGTCCTAATCAATGAATAATGGTCACCTCAACAAGGGGAAGTATATGGTGAGTAACTTCACACATTGATCCTTATACATTGCATCATTCCAAGCTAATGTCTAAAAAGTAAAAATCTACTAGATAACAAGGTCCTTAGCAAGGGATTAGTGAATAGTGAGCCTGTCTGGTATGCCTGAGTCGAGAGGGGTCTCATTTCTTCTCATCACCTATAAATGTCTCAGCGGACCAAGGGTCATGAGGCTTGGCTTGAAGGACGTTGACCACACCTTGGGGTACAACTTTTGTTCTCCCCCTTTTATATACCTCACCCAAAAACATGGTTGAGATCAAACCTAGGGGTGGTAAGGCCCCCAAGCAAGTGTCCTACTTGAAATAAATAGAAATGGCATTGTTTCCAATCCCCGAGATCATTCTTAAGAGTCGTAAGGGGAGAGCATGCATAGATAATCACACCTCAGGTGTACAATAAAGATTACAAGTTTGTGGTGTATCTGATTTCCAAGATCTCACGAAATGCAAGGAAAGAGCATACACACACACACTAACCTACCAAACATGGCATAAAGTGTTGGGATTAAGGTGTCTTAACCTTAGAGTTCTAATATTGATTTAAATTGATGTATTATTGTATTTATTTGTATTATTTCAATTCCTATGGTGTCATGTCATAAATTGGGACCCATCGGCTAGGTGGCATCCCTGTTGGAAGTGACTGGATGACACATAATCATCCCAAGTGGACATAGGTGCCCCACTTTGAAATATTTAACCTATGACAGATTTTATGGTGTGTCATAAGGCATCTTGTTGCATGGTGAAAGTTGGCACTCAAGTTGGGTTATGATAGGATGTAAGAGAATCAACTATTTTTAGTCAGTTATGATTGATTCTCTTATAGTTGTAAGTGTTGTCAGCTACGAAAGATTCTATGACAACTGTAAGATGTGTAATGCATTTGTCATAAGCTATTTTTAGCATATTGTAGGTGCCCATGCTTAAGGAAGGAATATTTGCATGTTTGAACATTGTAAGGGGTGTAAAGGAATATGTTACATATGTCCAAATGCATGTCTATGGAGTGGAAGAATGTGCCATGTGGATTTGGACACCCCTCTCCTTCTAGATGCTTGTTGAAGCTTGTATCACTCTATATATTGAGTGCCTTGTATTGTAGAATGCATAGTTTTGTTGCAGGTAATGAAGTGTTAGATTGTCTCGAAGATAGGTGTTTTGTGATGAAATGCTTGTTGAAGAAAGGCTTGTACATGAGGTTGTATTGTAACTCCTATTCAAAGTAATACAATAGTATCATGCTTTTGGAGGGTGGGGTTTTTTACGTGAAAGGGTTTTCCCCACATATATCTGGTGTATGTTGCATTTGTGTACTTGTTGTTATATTCTATTATTCTCTATGTGTATCTCTTATTGTAACTGAATAAGGTGTCAATTTTTTTTTTTGTGACTCTCCCCTACTTATATTAGTGTAGGAAGTTGTTTTCGCTCACCCGACTTCCTTTTAGTTGGTATCAGAACCTGTCCAACCTTGGTTCTTTTGTTGGGTTAGAAGGGTTTTTTGAGTTGATCTTTGTTTTAGTGGGAGTTTCACATAAGTGTATTATGTGACCTTTTTGCAAGAAAGAGATGGAAAGCACATCCACAAGGACTGAGATGGAAAATTTTAACGGTGGTAACTTTGAGTTGTGGAAACTAAAAATGGAAGATATGCTCGTAGATCGTGAACTATGGACTGCTATTTTTGGAACAAAACCATCGAGCATGAAACAAGAAGATTGGGATCTCACAGATAGAAAATCCAAGGGTCTTATTAGACTCTATTTGGCTCATTCCATCCTCCTGAATGTCCATGAAGAGAAAACTTCTACTTCTTTGTGGAAGAAGCTTGGTGATGTCTATCAGGCTAAATCCTTGGTAAACAAGCTTTTCTTGAGACAAAATATGTATTCTCTGAAAATGGAAGATGGAGGGTTCGTAGCAAATCATCTAAATTCATTTAACATGTTAGTTGCACAACTAGGTTCCGTTGGAGACAATATTGATGAACAAGATCGCTACATGCTCCTTTTGTGTTCATTGTTGGACTCTTGAGATCATTTGATAATGGCTATTGGAAGCACTACTTACACCTTCAAGATGGATGAGGTTGTTTCCTCATTATTATTTGAAGAGATGTGAAGGAAGTCTTTTGAGATGGCCAAGAAGGCCCTTGCAGTTCGTGGAAAACCAAAGGAGAGAGGCAAAAAGAAAGACAAGAAATCTAAGTCAATGTCTCTGAGGAGATCTAATTCTCCTAGTAAAAATTCCAAGGCAAAATGTTGGAACTGTGGTGAAATTGGTCACATTCAAAAAGATTAAAAGAAGGAGAAGAAGAAGAAGAAAAACAAGTATTTCTTTGATTCTAAATCCGAGAAATCATCTCAAGATGATGGAGAAGCATTTATTGCAGCCTTGGTAGGCCATCCATTAGATGATGTGTGGTTGATAGATTCAAGTGCATCCTTTCATGTGACTTCTCATAGAGATTAGTTCTTGAAGTATGAGGAGTTTGATGGTGCAGAGGTGTACTTGGGTGATGACTCTCACCTAAAGATTGTTGGTTGAGGAAGAGTCAAAATCAGATTTCTTGATGGAAGAGTGAAGAGGATTGATGGTGTCTTGCATATCCCGGGTTTGGCATGAAACCTGCTTTCTGTAAGTAAATTGAATGATTCGGGAGTGTAATTTGTTTTCTTTGGTGGAGGATGTAAGATGACTAGAGGGGCTATGGTGTTAGCTAAGGGTGTTCATATTGGCACTTTGTTTCAGCTTGATGCATGCACTGTACAGTGTAATAGTTCTCCTGATGTGTCAAAAAAAAGATCTTTGGATTCTTCATCCTCACCATTAGATCATGCAGAGAAGAAGCATGTTGTAGCTACATCTGATGGTCGTGCATTTTGGGTACCTAAAGGTGCTCATTCCATGGAAATGAAGCTTCCTATAGAGAAGACAATGTTATGGAACCAATGAATTGGTCACATTGATGAAAAGGGTCTTAGAAGCCTAAAAAATAAGAGCCTTATTAAAGGCCTTGATGATTGCAATCTCAATTTCTTCTGATATGTAATAGTTCTTCACAGTGTAATAGTTCTTTTGATTTGTCAAAAAAAGAGACTATCACAGTGTAATAGTTCTTCTAATGTGTCGAAAAAGAGTTCTTTGGATTCTTCATCCTCACCATCAGATCATGCAGAGAAGAAGCAAGTTGCAGCTGCATTCGATGGTCGTGCATTTTGGGTACCTAAGGGTGCTCATTCCATGGAAATGAAGCTTCCTACAGAGAAGACAATGTTATGGAACCAACGAATTGGTCACATTGGTGAGAAGGGTCTTAGAAGCCTAAAAAATAAGAGACTTATTGAAGGCCTTGATGATTGAAATCTCAAGTTTGAATTTTGTGAACATTGTGTATATGGAAAACAACACTGTGTTTCTTTTTACTCTAGTTCTCATAAGTCTTATGGGGTTTTGGACTATGTTCATTCAGATGTTTTTGGTCCTGTGAATGTTCCTTCATTATCAAAATTTGTATGTTTTGTTTCTTTCATAGATGATTACAGTAGAAGGGCATTCGTTTATTTTCTCAAAAGTAAAGATAAAGTCTTTAGTCAATTTAAGGAGTTTAAGGCCTTGGTATAAAATCAAACTAGTAGAAAGATTAAGTGTGTGAGGGTTGATAATGGTGGTGAGTTTTATTCCATAAAATTTGACAAGTTCTGTAAAGAGCATGGGATTTGTTCAGGTGTGGAGCCTGATCAATCTCCAAGTGGGAGATTGTTGGTATGTGGCGACTGATCATTCTATACTGTACACTCATGTATCCTCACCGGGGTTCGGGGGCGGTAGCCCCCGATAAATTTTTTTTGTCCTGCTTTTTCGCGAAATTACTGAAAAAGGGAAAAAATCACAAAAAGGGAAAAAAACCCCGATTTTGTATAACGCTAATTTATAAAGGGTTTAGGATAGAGTTATAGTATCATAAGAAACAGGCGATTATTCATGATATTATAACAGGGTTTTGCACTGATTAATAATATCATTAGATGGCTGCGGTTTGGTGGATGTAGCCCACATTGGGTGAACCACGTTAAATTCTCTGTGTGTTTTTATTTCTGGTTTATTTGATAAAATCTGCGTTTAGCTTTTAGATATCCGCCTTTGAAAACCTAACAGGATTGAGAGACATAAGTCAACTCCCTACACTCCACACAACAAAATGGAGATGTAGAGAGGATGAACAAAACATTGATGGACAGGGCTAGGAGTATGTTGAGTGGTGCTAGCCTTGAACAAAACTTTTTGGCTGAAGCGATAGCCACTGCATGTTATTTGATCAATAGATCTCGTACATCAAGACTTGTTGGTAAGACACCCATGGAGGCGTGGTTTGGTAAAAATCCTTCGATGAGACATCTCAGAGTATTTGGTTGTGAGGCTTATGCTCATGTTTCAATTGAAAAGAGGTCTAAGTTGGAGAACAAGGTTTCTAAGTGTATCTTTATCAGCTATGGTGTTAGTGTGAAAGGGTACAAGCTTTGGGATCCAGAAGCTCAAAAGGTTCTCTACAACAAAAGTGTGATCTTCAAAGAGATTAAACCTTCTAGTGTTGATCTACAACTAGAGAAAGAGGAGAAATAGAAGGAGGTAGTTCAGATTCCACCTACACTGAAGAAAGAAGAACTACACAATCCTATTAGATCAAAAAATGAGGAGAGCTCAAGCAGCTCTGAAAGTTCTGAAGAAGAAGAAGATCCTCAACCTCAGCCTTTGAGGAGGTCTACACGAGTTAGACAACAACCAAAAAGGTTTGGTTATTCTTTATTAGATTCCAGTTGCATCTTTTCTTTGATTACTTACACCGATGAGCCTAGGATGGTTAGAGAGGAAATGGGTATGAATGATTCAGATTCCTGGATGCAAGCCATGGACGAAGAGATGGCTTCATTAAAGGAAAATAAGACTTGGGATCTAGTACCTTTTCTTGCTAGATGTAAACCTATTGGTTGTAAATGGGTTTTCAAGAAAAAGTGTGGTCTTGATGGCAGTGTTGAGAAGTATAAGGCACAGTTGGTCGCTAAGGGGTTTTCTCAGGTGGAGGGAATTGATTATGGGGAGATATTCTCTCTTGTAGTGAAGCTAATATCCATCTAGCTTTTATTGTCACTTGTAGTAGCATATGACTTAAAAGTGGAACAAATGGATGTGAAGACAATGTTCCTTCATGGTGATTTGGAGGAAGAGATATACATGTCACAACTAGAGCATTTCATTGAAAAAGGTAAAGAAATTTTGGTTTGCAAACTAAAGAAGTCTCTTTATGGTTTGAAACAGTCTCCTAGAATGTGGTATCAGAAGTTTGATACCTATGTGTTGTCATTGGGATTTTAGAGATCTAAATCTGACCATTGTGTATACTTTAAAACTGATAATGGTCGCATTCTCATTATTGTTCTATACAAAGATGATATGTTTTTTATTGTGAATGGTAAAAGTGTGATTTTAGATTTGAAGTTTCAGTTGTCATCACAGTTTGAGATGGAATACCTACATTCAACTAGGTACATTCTAGGAATGGAAATCACAAGAGACAGAGCTAACATAAAGCTTTGGTTATGCTAGAGCATGTATGTGAACTCAGTGTTGGAGAGATTCAACATGGTAGATTGCAAACAATTATTTGTTCCTGTGATGTAGGGGACAAAGCTTTCTATGAATGATTGTCCAAAATATCCTACTGAGATGGAGGAAATGACCAAAGTACCATATGCGAGTGTAGTTGGTAGTTTGATGTATGTGATGGTTTGTACGAGACTAGACATTTCCCAAGTAGTGGGATTCCTTAGCCATTTTATGGATAATCTTGGATGGGTGCATTGGGATGTGGTTAGGAGAGTGTTTAGATATTTATGGGGTAGTTTTGAGTATGCCTTGTGTTTTCATGGTTATCTTACTGGACCTCAATATTTTGTGAGAATTTGTGGATATGTGGATTCAGATTGGGCAGGTGACATTGACAACTAAAGATCCACCAATGGTTATGTGTTTATAATGTTTGGTGGTGCTATCAATTGGATGAGTAAGTGGCAGGATGTAATCGCATTGTCCATGACAGAGGCAGAGTATATGGAAGCCACTCATGCCTGTAAGAAATCTATTTGTCTTAAGAGATTGTGTTCTAATATTGGCTTAGATGTAGGACATATTACTGTTTGTTGTGATAGTCAAAGTGCAATTTGTTTAGCAAAGAATCCTACCTTCCATGCTAGAACAAAGCACATCGATGTTTAGTATCATTTTTTTGTGATATGGTAGAAGATGGAAAGGTGAACTTGGAAAAGGTTGACACTTTGGTGAATGTTGCAGATGCACTAACAAAACCAATGAGCACAAAGAAGTTCAGATGGTGTTTTGATTCCATGGGCCTTGGGGTCTTGAGCAGATGATTCTATATGAATCTCGGCACGTCTTCGACAAGTGGGAGAATTTTGGGATTAAGATGTCTCAACCATAGAGTCCTAATATTGATTTAAATTAATGTATCATTGTATTTATTTGTATTATTTAAATTCCTATGGTGTCATGTCATAAATTGGGACCCACTGGTTGGGTGGCATCCCTGTTGGAAGTGACTGGATGACACATAATCATCCCAAGTGGACATAGACATTCCACTTTGGAATCTTTGACCTATAATAGATTCTATGATGCATCATAAGGCATCTTGTTTCATGGTGAAAGTTGGCGTCCAAGTTGGGTTATGACAGGATGTAAGAGAATCAACTATTTTTAGTTAGTTATGACAGATTCTCTTACAACTGTAAGTGTTGTCAACTATGAAAGATTCTATGATAGTTGTAAGATGTATAAGGTATCTATCATAAGCTATTTTTAGCATATTCTAGGTGCCCAAGCTTGAGGAAGGAATATTTGTTTGTTTGACCATTGTAAGGGGTTTAAGGGAATATGTTACCTGTGTCCAAATGCATGTCTATGGCGTGGAAGAAAGTGCCATGTGGATTTGGATGCCCCTCTCCTTCTAGATGCTTCTTGAAGCTTGTATCACTCTATATATTGAGTGCCTTGCTTTGTAGAATACATAGTTTTGTTGTAGGTAACGAAGTGCTATCAGATTGTTTCCAAGATAGGTGTTTGTGACGAAACACTTATTGAAGAAAGGCTTGTACTTGAGGTTGTATTTTAACTCCTATTTGAAGTAATACAATAGTACTGTGCTTTTGGAGGGTGGGGTCTTTTACTCGAAAGGGTTTTCCCCACGTATGTCTGGTGTATGTTGCATTTGTGTACTTGATGTTATATTCTATTATTCTCTATGTATCTCTTATTGTAACTGAATAAGGTGTTAAACAAATTTTTTTTGACTCTCCCCTACTTAGATTAGTGCAGGAAGCTATATCCGCTCACCTGGCTTCCTTTCATAGAGTCCATTTTAAGTGCACTAAAATTCAAAGATGTGGTTCAATTTTAAAATACCAAATCAAATGTGCAAGTTGTTGTTCATTGTTAAAACCCAAACTGAAGTGTGCAAGTTGTTGATTAATTTGAAGCACCAAATCAAATATGAAATTTGTGGGTTAATTTTAATTGCACCAAATTGAAATGTGAAATAAAAACCTACAAAACCAAGTGTTAGTAGTTTTGCAAATTTTATTTTCCCTACATATGCCACATGCTACACAAATGTTAGCTCATGAAAATAGGCCCACATTAGGGTTATAAAATGAAAGAACTCAAGAAATTTTATCAAACCCTAAACAAAACAAACGTGTTGATATACCTAACAAATGCATCACTGAAACATAGGACAAACGTGTCGAGTTCTAACAAAAGCGTCGATGCATAGTCAAATGTGTTGCTGCGGAAAACCTGCATAGAAAATAGAGAAGTCCAACTGTTAGACAAATGTGTCGTAAAAAGATAGAAGTGGCATTGTAATAGAGGACAAACGTGTTGAGATAAGACAAACACGTTGAAAGCCAATCAAAAGTTTCACTGTAAGAACTTGCACAAAAAAATAAAGAGAAAGACAGTCAATCAAAAGCAACACAAAAAACAAATGTGTTATTGTAATTTGCATATGTAGAGGGATAAAACAAAGGCGTTGTTTCATGGAAAATAAACATGTCACTCTATGACAAAATTACCTCTGTAACCTATGGGTTTACAAAAACATTAAAAACTAATAATTTCAGGACATGGGTCCCATTGGGCATGGCAAAATGTCATAGGGGAAATATGGGTTAGTTGCAAAAAACATGAATTAAGTCATTAATGTATAAAACACTAAAAATTCATCAAAAGTTAGTCATATAAGCCCATGCTCAATGAAATTAGTTAGAAAATTTCAAAAATATTCAATTAAAAGCATGAAAACACATAATTAAAAGCAATTAAATCAAGAAAGGCATGCAAACTTTCAATCCCATTGGGGGATTATGCTCCAAATGAATGTGGATTTCTATATTAAGCATAACCCATGTTAAAAAAGCTTAAGATTGATGATTCATGGATGTTTTGATATTGATTTGATTCACATGATGGGGTAAAATGATAAAGATTGTGAATGCCCATGATACTTGTGACTGATTTTAATGAAGATGAAGGCTTGTTTTCTAGATTTGAAAATATTTGATCAATGGTGGAGATCAAATCTCAAGATCAATGGATGAGAGGAAATCAAGGAGATCAAAGAAGATCAATGGATGAAATTGAATGAGAGCCCAAAATATCCCTATTTTCATGGAAAATTGGTTGAAAATATTTTGGAGGGAAAATATCTATTCAAAATTGAATTTGAATTATGAGATATTCTTTTTGGAGGGATATGCCACTTAGATATTTTGGAAGGAAAAGATATTTTGAAAAGGGAATATTCAAAAAAGAATATTCTTTGTGTAGGTTGGAGGAAAATTAGGAAATTAAATTAAATAATTATGAAAATTATTTAATTGTGAGGATGAGAGGAAATTATAATTTTTAATTAAATAATTAAAATTATTTAATCATGTGGTATTGAAGAAAAATAGATTTAATTAAATAATAAAAATTATTTAATCATGGTGAAAGGAAGAAAATTGAATTTAATTAAATAATTCAAAATTATTCAATTAAAGAGGGAAATTAATAAGAAATGATGAAAAATGATGAATTAATCAAATAACATCAACTATTCAATTAATAGAGCAAAACGATGAATTTAATCAAATAATTAGAAATTATTCAATTAAATGGAGGAAATAGGTGATAATGAAGAAAATGATGTTAAAAGGTGAAATCGAGATGTGTGATACATTTAGGAAAATTTTAGGTGTCTATAGGTAGTTACTTTGCCCAAATTCTTTATCATCTTTATTTGCTACTAGAGTAGCAATATTTACAATTCTTGACCTAGATGCATCTCTAGAGATGACAGATAATATTATTTCTTCTTAGGCTTAGAACTTACCATTCTTCCTAATATAGTTTAGATATCAACAACAATGGTGTTTACTCAAGATTTTCTTCTTTGCATATTAACATCCAACCACATAGGAAATGAGGGTGCATAATTCATCACTTGTTTAGGTTGAAATTATTTCTTTAAGTTTAAGGTATTACTTGGTTGGTTAGATGCAATGTCCTATAAAATTTGATTGGGCACATTTATTTGTTCTTGTCTTGAAACTTGCTTTGATATTAGCTCTTTTTTAACTTGTTTAGTTGGTGCATGTTTTGCATTTTTTTATACATATCCTGTAGATTTGTGCATTGCTATAATATATATTTCTTGCAATGATTCTTGTTATCCTAGTTCTTTTCTTTGTTTTTTTGTAGGAATTTTTTCTTGTCCCACTTTAGCTTGATCTCGATCAACTTGATCATTATTATTTGTTTGATTTAATGAGACTATGAGGAATGCGTTGTGGGTAGACACATTTATTTGGATCTCCTCCTTGAATGGGTCTAACCCCTTGTCATGATCAACAGATTGTTGAGTAGAAATAATGGTGTCAATTCTCTTTTCCAATCCTTCAGTCATCACTTGTGCATCAAACAATGAAGTAGGAACATCCATTAAATATGCATCATCTTTAATTTCTTCCAATTGACCTTTTTTAGTTAGTTGTTCTACTATGATGAATTTACTACTTATTATCATGCTCCCTACTCTTCAAAATCTTTTACAACTTTATCAATACTAGAAAGGAGAGTGGAGACAAAAATGTTATAGAATGTATGGGGGAGCCAATTAGTGTAATAAAACTAGTTTGTTGTATTCTTTCTGTTATTTAGGGAATTTGAATACTTATAAGAATTGGAGGAGTTTGTACAAATGGAGGTGGATGCGTAGTAGGAATAGGGAATATGATGCAATTGTAAGCAAACTTGGATCAATTTGACCTCTTGTTGATGGCAAACCTTGATCTTTCTTTTTTTCTAAGTAGTGGCACTTCTTCATGGGGTTCTTCTTCAAGGGTTTTTGTTATCTTCCTCTTGTGTTCTACTTTAGTTTATTTTTTATTAGTAGCCTTCTTCAAATTCTTGTGTTTTTAAAGGTTGCAATGATTCTATTTTAGAATAATGCACTTCTACTTGCATAGAGCTCCCTTCATCATTTTCCTTCTTCTCAGTTGTATGTCTCTTATACGTGAGTGTAACCCCTTGTGAATTTAATTCATTTACCTTTTTATCTACCAAGCTCCACTATAATGCAAAATATCCTTTGTGAAGGCCTTTAGATCTAAGCTACTTCTAATTCTACCCAATTTGGTTCTCGAATGGGATTATTCATAACCTTTTGTGTATCATATGCACTATGAACCACCAAACCATCATCAAAAAAATGATAAAGATCTAGATGGGTCTTAAATATTTTTATTTGATATGTAGTTAACCTACAGTATCTCATCTTTCTTACTCAATGGTCATCAATGTAGTCTACCCAGAAGTCCTCCATATGAAGAATATATTTTTTGTATTAAGCAACCCACTTCTCCATTTTCCCAAAGGGATCAAAATTTGATCTTCTAGTGTATGCATGAAGATTATGTAACTACAATTTAGCATCTAATTCTTTCACACAAGTGAGAAGAATAATCATACGTTCCTCTAATAATGGGGAATTGCACCCCAATTCTATGCTTTGCTTCTAACAATTTATGAATTTCACACAATTGTCTAGTCAACTCTAGTAGGACCCTTTTGCCAATAGGATACCTTGTTAGCCTATACGGCTCATTTGCAAACCCTTCAACTTTGATGTAGAATTTCTTTTGGAAATTGTATAAACCAATTGCCATGTTTATTCACCTTTCATACAACATTTAATGATAATGTTTTAGTTCTATCCCCTTTCAATAATCTTATTAACCATGTAGAAAATATATCATTCACCCTTCTATAGTGGATCATGAATTGTTTATGTTTTAGTTGTGGGTAGTGGCCATACATAAGAACTTGTTTTAGATCTAGGCACATATGCCCTTTTTTCCAATCCTAAATATGTGGCTCTTTTGGCTAATGAGTATAACAAATAGGACATCATATGAATTTCCTTGTTTCTCCTACCTTGGTTAGTTGTTTATGTAAATTTTGACTAATAAGCTCTTACTAGTGAATCATGATGATTCCCCCCAAAATAGTGGTTGTGTATGACTACATATGTGCTTGAAAAGTACTAGCTATAGGAAGTTCCATCACTCTACTCAATAGGTTGACCATATCCCCTATTTCTTGCTAAAAATTATCCCTAAATGGTATTTTAGGTAGTTTAGTCATAGCCACTTAAGGATGTTCCATCTGTTTGGAATTCATATGCTTCTTGTAGGCTTCAATATCCCCATCAAAATCCTCTTTAGCGTCCTTCACTTTTATTAATATAAGAATCACATAGAAGGGGATTTGAAAGTTTTCACCAATAGCATTAGTAGGAAGATTAGCTAGAATCCTTCCTTCAAGAGTTATTCTTCCTTTTACTATATCATATTGTTTGGCACACTCCATAACCAATTCAGGGAAATATAGGGAAGTGGGAAAATTGACTGCTTTATCCAATTCCTTTTTTCATTATTTTTCTTACCTTGCCAGTAGCATCTACACTTTTCATTATTTACATGAAATCAACTAAGGTAACATGCCTCAAGTTACTGTTTGATATGATGCTCCATCCTGCACTATTTTTTGGAAGCTAGTCTCACTACTTGAAACTCATACTTCATTTGTTTTGCTTGTGACATCATCAATACTCAAAGAACAAAGAAAATCATCCATTACTAAATTAGTACACAATTCTAAGCTTTGAAAGTCCAGTGGTGATGTGGATGTATAATTGATTCTAATGATGTTTATATTTGAATGTTTCCTCAAGTTTCTAGCTTCAAATTTCCTTTGCGAGAAATCCATGTTCACTCAGATAAGTCATACATATTTATTCATGAATTCCATGTCCATATGGATGAGTAATATGCCTTGTGTGGGAAATAAGAAGCTAACTAGAAGTAGACGTGTTTGCAAGATTTGGTGGATCAACCAAAAGTAGATGTGGAATCTAGAAATATCATATTCTAGTGTTATGATTCGTAAGAAAATTCTCCAATGTTCATGCGAATTATTTGCATGTTAGTTTGAAGGTTTGCAAGAAAAGTCATTGGAAGTGAACCTTATGTGACAAATGTCTTGTTCAATATCCCTTTAAAGTTTTTGATATTGATAAAAGTGGGTTTTGAAAGGGCTCGAACCCTTATACAATGGAGCAGCAAACATGCAAGCATAACAAGTACCATGCGATATGGGACAAACCAAACAACTCATCAAAATGAATCAAGGTGAGAGATGATTGTAGCCAAGCTACATAGCATGACATTCACAAATAAGGAGACAACAAGGTTCCTCAAAACGAACATGTATAACACTATACCTGACCCTATTCAATCTCACAACCTTCACATATTAGGAAACATATTTGGGAAGAGCTTTCTTTCGTGTTGTAGAACAATCCAAGAAATATTATCTTCCAAGTCCTTAGAACAAAGAGAAATGAAATGCGAAGGGGAGGGGGGTGAACAATTCCTCCATAAAGGGACCAACTAAATGCGCAAAGGGAATAGTGGAATGTTGAGGCAAAGTAGCCAAAAATATCCCTTGTAAGTTCTACAAGTCTTAAATCAAAGTGATGAGAGAAATCCGCGTTCATCTAGATGTGGATGTTGAAGTAGATGTTCAAAATTTCCTCATACAACACCTTGTTCTGCATGATTTCTCTACAAAATTTCTTTTGTCAATTTCAAAGTTGATCTTTAGGCTTCTCATTGGATGATGAAGGGAGACTCTCTCTCAAACACACCTTACATAGAAAATAACATTCAAGAACAACAAACATGCAACTTTATTATATTCTTAGAAATCATCTACATACATGCAATCAAATGCATTACAACTATCTAGTCACAAGACTACTATTACAAAAATCTAGGCTACAAATACATGCAAAAAATTAGACATGCAAGTGTGCGTATGGCAATAATGGCCATTGAAACCCCAACCTTTGTTATGTGCTGAAAAGCAAGAATTTCATCAATCTTCTCATCCAGGATGAATCTCTTTTCTTTTGTAACCACTTTATAAGACTTTTTCACTTTTCGATGAATTGTCACTTCTATTTTCGGTGCCCAACAGATTCAATTACCCCTTTTTTTCCGAATTTAGAAAATTTCTAAATTTTAGTCTAACTTCCAAGAGTCATACCTTTTGACTCGAGCATTAGATTGACAAATCGTTTGCGATGTTCAATAGATCTTGATAAGCAGTAAGGCCATAAAAGACCTTTTGATTTTTGACCACTTTTCAGGTTGATTTGAAACCTCTAGGTGCCTCAAAATTGACTTTGAATATTTTTAAAGTGATTTTAAAAAAAACATTAATATCTCACAAAGTGACAAATGGTATTGAAGTGATTTCTTCACCATTAGCTTCATTTCACCATTCTGGAGCTCTCTGTAAGATTTCATGCCCATTTGTGCACAAATGCTAACTTACTAAAAATAGAAACTTGCTAATTTTTAGCCCTTCCAATCTTACTAAAAATAGAAACTTGGTATTTTTAGCCTTTCCAACTTACTAAAAATGTAAGTAATCCTGCCATTTTTAGCCCTTAAAAATTATTCACTAAACTTAACTAAAATCAAAATAAATATTTTTTTTTTTGGGGTAAGATTGCTCCTACATCATTGGAGGATTTTAAACCTAAAATGGTTAATTATGTATCGTGTTCCAAATGTTTTGATCAAGCAATAAAATCTACTCATTCTCCAAGTTAAGGCTTTGTGGGAATTAATCCACAAATGGGTATTCAAATAGTAAGTGATGAAACCCTTTTATTTTTATTATTTTCAATCCAATAGCTAGGGCATAATTGGGCATTATTTTTTCTAAGTTTCTCAAATGACCACAATTTACTCAAACTAGGGTTTTCATTTTAGACCTAGAGTTTTTTCTATCACTCGAAATCTTACCCTTTCAATTTCCAATATCAATTGTATAATAAAGTCTAGATACGTTTTGATAAATCAAATAATTGACGGGCACATTTTTGACACTTATAGGTTTATTTGAAATGGGAATTCACAACTACTTGCAAATCCTTGCTCTTTTAATCACTTCCTCTCTTGTTCACTTATCTCTGCTTTTGAAAATGGTGGTTGATTTTCTCAAAAGTTCGTTAATTGCTTGTTGAGGTTGCAAAGCTAAAAAAATTACTTGCAAATGATCATAATGTGGTAATTTGATTGGTAAAATTGAGTTTATACTTGAGGATTAATCATGCTTTCACGTAGCAATTAATAGAATAGAGTGATAGGTGAACACAATTAATATTTAGGGGGGGAACTTTCATGTTTGTTGTTGTGACCTTTTTTTTCAAGATTTTGAACTACATGTGGGTGTGGAGATTGAGTGTTGAAAATGTCACATTTCGACATCCACTTTCACGTAAAATATCCACAAACTTTTTAGAAGCTTTGTTACCTTTTGCGAGAAATGATGGATCAAGTGGATGAGGATGAGGAAGGTCGGGATATCTACTTCTAACATCTGAATCTACATAAAATTTTCACAAACTTCCAATAGGCCTTCCTTGCAAGAAATGGTAATACATTAGAGAATGGAGTGAAGGTTAATATCCAATTGGAGGTCAAGTTTTCACAAAATTTTATTTTCAATATCTTTTGTTATTTCCTCTTTTTGTTGGGAAGTTAGGTGAATTGGATGTTAGAAAGGAGCATGATATCTATCTAGTACAAGGTCAAATTTATGCAAACTTCCTTTTGCAATTTAGTCTTTTGATAACCTACAAGAATAATTTATGGGCATCAACACATGCATGTGAAGTAATGTTATGTCTAGTAAGGAGGGTAAATTCCATAACTTCAATTTTTTCATCAAATGAAACATTTAAGGATTTTTCAAAGGATTTCAAGGCAAGAATGATCTCAAAGACATTAGATTTCTACGGTCCATGTCATTAAAGTATATTGTTTCTGGATTAAATTGTGTATTTGTTTTTTGGATCAACGTTTCTGGATCACTGAGTGTGATCCAAAACATTGATCCAAAAAATAAATACACAGTTTAATCCAAAAACAACATACTTTAAGAATGGTCTCTTTAATAAAGCACGATGAATTTCAACTGGAATTATAACCAAAAGTAGTTTAAACCAAGGACATTCTCCAATTGAAAATTGTTGAACTATGGGACTAACCTAAAGCTAAACAAAATAGGGGATCCTTATTTTGCTAATGGGTTAGGTTGAGAGAAGCACATAAATAATGTGCATGCAATCTTGTAGCATGATGAAGAGTCAATTTTCAAAATTTATTGTGAACATTGTAAATTTATATGGCCTTCATTGTACATAGGTGCGATAAGGACCACTTTGTAATAGCTTTAATAAGCATTGTAAAATGATATTCATCAATAAGAAGGATCATTCATGGCAGCAGCGTATGTTGTAGGATGATTTATATCCTGATCATTGTATCATGTGTATGTAGCACAAGGATTTGAAGAAAATAATACAAATTTTGAGTTCCAACATGAGTTAGAAAATCACTATCTTCTAATTGGCACTATTGATGTTGAGCACCATCTTCAAAGTGAGGAAACTTTGTTCCAACTGAGTAGGAAAAAGCATCACCAACCTTCTACCTCATGACATTATTTGGGTTAGCATCACTTTGAAGATGTGATGGATTCTATCCAAAATGTAGCATAAAAGGCCTAAATAGAGCACTACTATGAAACATTTGAGTAAACATTCAAATTGGTTTCCACTAAGAGCATATTAACGGAGTTTTTTTCAAATTAATTTTAAACACAAATTTTAGAAATATGAAATTCGTCTAAGTTTTATAAATAATCTTTTGTGGGACCAAAAACTCTCTAATAAGAGGTGTATAATCCATATCAGATCCAACAGTAAAGCTCACCACTGTCTTAGATCCAACAGTATAGCTCACCATTGTCTTTAAATGAAAGGGACACTTTTTTGAGAACATAAAATGATCTAAAATTTTGATTTTAGAAAAGAGATAGAAGTGATTTTTCCATTTTGGAACATCTCTGGAGTCCACAAGTGGTAAAAACACAAGCATCGTGGCAAAAACATAAGCACTGCAACGAATGTGCAATCACCTCTCTATTAGAAGCAAATAATTCTTCAAAATTGGAGCAAGCAAAAGATATGAAATGAGCAACTTTTCAAGTTCCATCTTCCTAGGGGATTCTACTAGAGCACTCCAACATTGGAAGCAATTACAGGAAAAACGTACCTTTTTTTAGATGAGGAAAATTGAATCTTATACCTCTAAGAAAGAGATGCTGAAGTATTGATAGGCTTGATAGAGGTTGTGAAACTCTTTTTACTTGTATACCCTAAGCAATACATTCTGGTGGAGGGCAATTGCTCCTACTCAAGACATTTTTCACCTCTAGGATTTTCCCATAATCAAACCTTGTGTTGCGGTCACATTTAAGCATTTGCATTTATCGGTTTGCAACAATCAAATTCCTCCAATCTCTACTATCATTTGGAAATCCAAGTAGCACAGTGACATTATTATTTTGATTCCCTAGTTTCTAATCATATCAAGGGGAAATCAGGGGTCAGCGAATGCTGTTCCTTAGATGGTCGTGATACCCAATGGCATAAGGTCTATAGGCTAGGCCAGTTAACCATCTCACGAGTACTAGGTTGTTTGGCAACTCCCAAGCAAGATTGGAAAGAAACAGAGGCCATATTGCAATTCAGCGAAGCCAGAGTTCAATTTTCCTCTTGCTAGAGTTTCAAGCATTCGCTCAATGCAATCCTCTTGGTTTGAATTTTGGAAATAGAAGTTCTTTAAATTTTTATAAATGGAAAAAAATTTGGCTATGTAATATAAGAAAAATGCCTTCAAATTTTCATTCAACAAAATTTCTCTTTTTTTAGTACAAATCAGATGAGTTTAAAATGTTAACTCCACTCTACTCTGAAAAATTCTGCCACTTCTCACAGTCCAGAATTTGTAGCCAATCTTCTCCGTTGCATTTGCAGCTTGGGTTATTCACCTTCTACAATTCTTCTCTTCAATTTTGCTGGCGTTGACAAGTTAATCCATATGATTAATTTCTTTTTATCTGAGTTTCTCTTCAATGCTCTCATGCATGAGAAAAATGAAGCAAAACAAATGCCTAGCCTGTATTGATGTATTCAGTAGACCTGATTAGTATTACCCTATGAGAATTTACTGCCATAGTCACATTATTTGATTGTGGAGTAGATAAAGGTTCTGTCTCCAACATTCTCTGCATTCCTCATAGATGGAGAAGAATTTGTCTAGTGCCAAGGTTTGTCCAGACTATATAGATTTTTGTTGTCTTTAACACGTGACATCTTCGTATACAAGTTTGTCTAAGATGGCAAGGTATAAAATAGTAATGAACAAAATGTAAGGTTGCTCAATGAAATCATATTAAGTTCCTTATTTGTCGAAATAATTTAAACAGTTAATGCTCCAATATGTTACATCATTTGACCAGTTTCAAGGATGATGCAAGATTTTCAGGATGAACAATCTATGGTACAAGGCATTTTGTTGTGCCATTAGAAAAAAAAAATCAACTCTTCAATGGGCAAGTGAACTGCAACAGCTGTTGTCCTGACTATAATGATTACAATTATATGCATATATAATGGTTTATTTCAACAACAGTCATTCTATTGGCACAACATGCATATGCATCTGGCCATTTGTGAAGCAAATATTAACCTGAAACAGTTGGATCACAGTCATCAATGTGAAAGGCAAAAGAAATAAAGAAGTTGTCAACAGCACTTTGACATTCTCTATGTATGTCCTAAACAATTGTGCTATCATCAAATGCATTTAATGATGATGGCAGCCTTTCCACTATACGTCCGGCTTTGGACTTTTAATGAGAATAGTGATTCTCTTGGCCACAACTTCTTCCAGGTTAAAATCTCTTCCTCTGTATTTAACTTCCGAATGCCTCCATAAAATCCTTCAACCTCACTTCCTGCTTCATGATGACATTTCCTATTGATTGGTGCACGTCTCCATCGAGAACCAAGGGTATATTGATTGAACTCCAACATTATTTGATTGTAGAATAGATAAAGGTTCTGTCTCCAACATTCTCTGCATTCCTCATAGATGGAGAAGAATTTGTCTAGTGCCAAGGTTTGTCCAGACCATATAGATTTTTGTCTTTAACACGTGACATTTTCGTTTACAAGTTTGTCTAAGATGGCAAGGTATAAAATAGTAATGAACAAAATGTAAGGTTGCTCAATGAAATCAAATTAAGTTCCTTATTTGTCGAAATAATTTAAACAGTTAATGCTCCAATATGTTACATCATTTGACCAGTTTCAAGGATGATGCAAGATTTTCAGGATGAACAATCTATGGTACAAGGCATTTTGTTGTGCCATCAAAAAAAAAAAAATCAACTCTTCAATGGGCAAGTGAACTGCAACAGCTGTTGTCCTGACTATAATGATTACAATTATATGCATATATAATGGTTTATTTCAACAACAGTCATTCTATTGGCACAACATGCATATGCATCTGGCCATTTGTGAAGCAAATATTAACCTGAAACAGTTGGACCACAGTCATCAATGTGAAAGGCAAAAGAAATACAGAAGTTGTCAACAACACTTTGACATTCTCTATGTATGTCCTAAACAAATGTGCCATCATCAAATGCATTTAATGATGATGGCAGCCTTTCCACTATACGTCCAGCTTTGGACTTTTAATGAGGATAAATGTTATGTCATAATCATTCATTCTAGTGATTCTCTTGGCCACAACTTCTTCCAGGTTAAAATCTCTTCCTCTGTATTTAACTTCCGAATGCCTCCATAAAATCCTTCAACCTCACTTCCTGCCTCATGATGACATTTCCTATTGATTGGTGCACGTCTCCATCGAGAACCAAGGGTATATTGATTGAACTCCAGCCACACAGTATCTGCAAAAGGAAGTTCTATCAAATTCTAAAGAATTTAAAGATAACTTAAAAAGTCGATACACTTACAATTGAGGGTAGTGAATCCCGCTTTTAGCTAATCCATCTAAAACATTATACTGCCAAATCAAAAGAGGTAAACCATTTGAATCCAGAGTAAATAATCAGAGTCAGATTTATCAGGCAGGTTTGCATGCATATAGATTTGCAGAAGACTTAAAAGATCTATTTTGAAATTCATTTGGTCACATATAGGATAACAAGTACAAGTAGTGTTTGCTTTGGTAAGCTTTTATGGTCTTTGTAGCACCTTAACAAACATAAAATCAGCCAGCAATCAGTAGTTTCATGAATCCAGTAAGCAAAAGCATGTCTAAAAGAGAAATCTGAGTGCCAAAATAACATAGAATTAGCAAACTCCGTCAGATAGACTAAATTGCCGAATTGGGTACGGGTACAAAAATCGTATAAAATTTTAAAATCATAAAGATTATATATATATATACTAAACAAAATGATCATAAATAAGACACATTTAAAATTCAATATATTCGATATCAACTTATCAAACTTAAATGTCATAAATTACAATAAATATTTATTGTTCATAAATATTATGAATAAATAGCATTAGTATATTTAAATAAATTAAAATTTGAAATTCAAAAATAAAAAAACATAAAAAATAATAATAAATCAAACAAAAGTAGAGAAACCAAATGTCCCCATTTTCCAAACGCATGGAGGTCAATATAGATTGGTATGGGATCGACGATGTATTGCAGGAGAACCAGGTGATGTGGAATGCGTTCAAACCACTTAGCTATGCATATTGAACAACATGTGAAGAAATGCATCCCGGCCAAGTCATCTTCATTGGCATCCCTTCTCTCTTCCCCATTGTCACACTTCATCATATGCATACTCTCTCCCATAGTTTTCGACTCATTTTACATCCAAAACAAATATTCAAAATGAGTGCAGACAAAGGCATTCAAGTTTTTCAATCTGAATAAGAATAATGTTTAAGGTTTTCATTTTGGGAAATAAAGAATGTTGTTTAGGGTTTTTACAAGGTCAAAATTCAGTAAAATTCATGGAAAAAGAAGCCCAACTCTAGAATTGCATTGGAATCTGCTTGGAAATGCCATGTAAGCCTTAGAATTGCTTGGGTTTGACTGGCAGCAACTCCAAATGATTTAGGCACAAAAATTCTGAACCCTACTTGATTCCATGCATAATCTGATTCTGGGACGTTTCATATTCGGAGTTGGCCTAGCTCTTGAGAGATTCAATAGCATAGACTAAGCTGCTCAATCGGATATGGGTATGTGGTTCTTGGTAAGAGAAGATGGTGTAATTGTATGGTTCATGTTAAGTGTATGATTATAGACAGGTAAATACTAAATAGCTATAGAGTTAGTTGTGTGAGTTGTGATGAATGTTATAGTTTAGCATGGAGGCTTGTCTAAGTCTAGTGTTGCTATGGTTGCAACCGTGAGACATTTGGAGATCTCACAGTTGCATCTTTGTCTAAGTTATTAGATTGTGTATGACAATGTAAGTGCACATGCGACATTGTTGGAGTACATGCAGTGATGGCTAGGTGCATGGTGATGTTTTCTGTGATGCTCATAGGTACTGCAAGCAACTAGGAGCAATCAGGCATCTGTTTCTACTATCACAAACCATAGTTGGTGTTTGGTTGTAGTGCAAGAAGAGATATACGCAGTTCAGGTATAGATGGTCAACAAACTTTGACCAAGTGTGAGTGGCAGCAGCTACTTAAATGAGACGATTATCCATGTGGAGAAGTCATGTTTGATATAATGTGTGGTATGCTAATGTCATGTTTTGGTTGTGAAGTTGTTGGTATTCTATGTGGCAATTAGACAATTGAGAAGGTCGGAATCACATGATAACGTCTTAGTAGCTATATCTACTTGCTTGTATAGATGGAATAAGGTTCAAATGATGGCTGTTGAAAGTATGATAAACCTAATTGGAGGTTGTAGATTGTTGTCTACAAATTGAGATACTCTACAAGAGAGACTTATTATGTTGGATGTATTTTCTTGTGAATATATTTGTTATTGTCCTTTTGTTGGTAAGTTTTTTCCCGTAAGAGTTTCCAACATAAATCTTGTGTCTCATTCGTACTTGTGGCTTGCATACTATTTCATGTGTTTTCTTTATTGTGTTATTTTTTAATATTACTAATCATTTACAAATATTCTGCTCATACGAGCATCAACATGAGACCAATACAAGCTCTTGTGAGAACAGCCATAAGACTAATTTTAGCTCCTTTCGAACAATCACACTAGAAACCACCTCCACACTAGAAGCCAACTATGGAAGACCAAGAGTCACAACTTAGAATTCCATATTAGATGTTCCTTTGGGATTTGCACTTGGGCCTCCACAATGAGAACTCAATGTTTTAACCAACTAAGCTCAACCCCTTGGACTTTATTGTGCTAATTGAATTAGTATAACAAACATAATTGGACTTGATCACATAATCTCAAGGTGTTCCAAAATTGCAAACTATTGGTCTGTTGTAACAAGGATTACATTTCAAACAACACTGAGTGCAAAAGTTCCCACAAATCTCTTGTAGTATCTTCTCAAACCCAACAAATTGTGAAGGCACCTAATAATCATAGGCCTTGGCCACTCAAATTTACTCACTTTTACTTCTTCATGAGAGGCCACATGACCCAAATACTTAACCTATTGTACCTAAAGGCACACTTGGAATGCTCACCTGCTCTGTGAAATTGATTATCTTCCAATCCTTGCAAAATCTCGTCCACATGGTGAAGATGGTTCAACCATCTCTCAGTGTAAATTAGAATGTCAATAAAGAAAACCAGTATATAACTTCCACTAAAATGGTTCAACAATGGAACTTATGATACTTTGCAAACTAGAAATCAATGAGACCAAGCAGTATGACCAAAACTCCATAATGGCCTTCATGAATTTGAAATGCAATTTTAAGCTCATTTTCCTCCCTAATAGTGATTTTATAACAAAGTGAATGAAAGAGCTAATTTTGCAATGAATACTGCTCCATGTAATTATTTTTAGGAAACTTATCCATGGCTTAAAAGTTCTCTTACTTTGTAAAGTATGTAACTCGATGATAATTTATGCATTTGATTTAACAATAAAAGATTGATAATTGTCTTTATTAAATTCAAAGTTCATCATAAAATGGTTGAAATGCCAAAATAGTGGCGAGAATGTGTAACCGCTCACCATATATTTTGGACACCACCTTACTGAATTTAAAATTACTTTTATTTGAAACATTTGGGTGGCTGACTAAGCCACAATAGGAGGATGGCATACTCCAATTTTGGCAGACCAATCTCTCCATGTTGGGCAAGCTTTGAAAGAATATTTAATGCCAAGTCTTAGCCTTATTGGCTGCGCAGGAAAGCCACTATGAGGCAGTGAATGAGTGAAATGGTTATCAGATTTAATTGCCAATTTTTTAGGGAAAAGCCACATGAGGGTGGCGATGTGAAACCAACTTTTTAATCTGCATTTAGCTGTGGATAGGGGCGACTGAGTGGGTAGTTAAAGAATTGGTTTTTCTTTCTCATCAAGGGATCAAATCAAGATAGAGCTACACCATGTGGAGGTAACCATTTCATGCAATGAGAGAGGTCGAAAGAGTTGTGAATCAAGGAAAATAAAAAGAAACCTTTTGGAAAGTTCTCGGAGGGGGGATAACTGAAATAAAAATGGAGTTACTCGTTGTTCCAAAAAACTCCAATTTTGGGGACCAATTCAAAAAGATAGAATAAGAATTAATGCGGTGGTTATTATAAGAGGGTTTGTCAATCCGTGAGGAGGGCATCTTGAGGTTTAGTTTTGATTTTTTTTGGAGGAAGTAATCAGGAAGAGATCGCTGTAGCTTTATATTCTGAGCAAGAACAGCTAGTTGTATGAAAGTTTAGCTGCATATACCTTGCCATTGCTGTTGTAAGGGTGGGGAAGTTGAAATAAGAGACTCTCCAATAGGTTGTGTGTGAAGATTGTTCTCAGATAACTCCCAAGCTAGTGTGTAGGCATGTAATTTTCCTTTCATCTTTCTAAGTTCTTTCCTTGTTTATGAAAGATTGAGAATGGGTTAATAAAAATCAGCTATGGGGCAAATATGACTGTATTCTTTCTCAGGCAAGATTCTTTATTTGTTTCTTTTAATTGACCATGCTGAGTTAGTACGTTTTTGTGGGTTCTTGGAAAGTAATGATTCCTTAAAGCCAGTTCAGTGTATTCATATTCAGAAACCCATTCTTACAAAAGATTTCTCTGTGATAGAATTATGAAATCAGCTACTCGATTAATGTGAACCCCTCTTTATACATAGAGGAAATGGCCTTGTTTTCTTGTCAATTGGTAAGTCTTTTTGAATGCAAATGTTTGTAGATAAAGTTCATTAATGAACTCAAGAATTACAAATGTCGAACCACTGTTTCCTGGTGAGAATTGAACCAAGCCAGGAAGGCTGAAAATTGAGAAGTGGTGGAATAGACTTAAGCACAGCTAGGTGCTAGTTCTTGTTGACATTACTACAGGTTTAAGAAATGGTTTTTCCTTGCCTTCTTCTTATTGAAAGATTTGTGATTTGAAATGGTTTCTTGAAATGTAAGACCTTACCTTTTTGTCTTGACCGGTTAAACCCCTCATGGGATATATATATAATCTAGCAGAAAACCTCCCAGATGGGGGTATTTTGTGTACTATGTCTTTATTCTATATTATGACTAGTTAGGTCAAGTTATTTGCTTCTATGTCAAAGAATGCCATGGGTCTAATTCTGAGAGTAGATACTCTCTTATGCATAGTGAACTTTGAACTAGTGGCAATTGGCAAGACCAGGTAGTTAAATTGAGTAACTCGGGAGTTTGAAGAAGGCATAAACTTAACTAACTCAGTTGAGCTATGACTTGAAAGTCAAGTTGTGAAGAGTAAAATCTTTCTTTATGTTTAACCATTGGTCGAACAACAAGTTCGAGTCATCTTAGGTCAAAATCTTTTATATGACCATGTGAATATCTTGATGATGGCATAGTGTCATCAATATTTCTAAAGAAGCCTAAGAATAGGTGAGAAGGTAAAACCTTTTGATTTGTGTTAGGGCTGGAATTAAAGGCAGTAGCCTAGACCCTAGATGTTACAGATGCGTAACAAGGGAATTCAATTTCCAAGGTATTTTACCAAACCAGTTTATGCAAATTTAACGATGGGACCAATTGGTCTACAGTTGTGTTTATCCTTAGTTAACAAGACTTCACTGAAATACATGAAAGACTAAAACCTAAAGGAAGTTATATTCTCAATGGAAATCTAACCATTATTGTGGAGACTTTGTCTATGAAATATTTATACTATAGCATGACCAGGAAGGTCAAGAAGCTATCGTTTTGTGTCAAGATTTGCTTAAAGTTTATATCTCGAGAGTAGTCGCTCTCAAGGGTTATGGTTAAGACTCGAGGAAATGGTTGTAACCAAGACCTGAGTAGTTAAGTGAAAGTAACTCGAGTAACTCGAGTGTTCGAGTTAGAAATAACTAACAACCCAGATGAGTTATTTACTTAGTGAATCTTCACTTTCAGAGGAAGGACTCTATAATAAAACTGAAACATTGAACATTCGAGACAATCATAAGGAGTCTTCAACTTGAGATTAATAATTATTTATTATATATGTTGAACATTTTGACAGCTTTTTAGTTTGTGCCTAAATGAAACCAGTCGATGACAGTAAGTCATCAGTAATAACTGTATGTGCATAAAGTGGGAGATCAAATACTCCCATGGTTAATTCTAAAGACTTGAACAAGTGGTAGTTGCCAAGGCCCAAACTTGAACAAGTGGTAGTTGCCAAGGCTCAAGTTGTTATGTGAACATAACAAGGGTGTTCAAGTCAAGAAACCATAACTAATCTAAAAGAAATATGACTTTAATGAAGTTATCTCTTTTTAAATGAAAATTGGTATGATAAGTTAACCATTGGTTGAATAGTAGGTTCGGCTAATACAAGGTCAAATAAGGTTCTCCAAGTTAGGTAGGGTGGGTGAACAAACGACTCCGCTTGTAAGTAGCGGTTGAATATATTTCAAATACTTTGGCCAAAGTGAGTGCAATTGTCTCTGCATGCACTTATGGGTTCACTGTGACCCATATTTGCTTAACTAATCAGAGTTGTCATACATAGTTGGAAGGTATCCATAGTTGTTTGACGGAATTGGTTAAGTAGGGCACAACACTAGGGCTCAGATGGAAAAACTAAGAGGGTTCTTAACAATACCCTTCATTGAAGGGCAGGGCCACTTCCAGTTAGGAAGGTGTGTGAGGGACCGTTGATCTATGGTTGGAGGTAAAGCGCTTGGGTGATGCTCTCCCTCTTGTAGATGCCATGTCGACTCTTGGAAGAAAGAAAGTATCCAAATATGGGATATCTGACCCTATACTTTAAAAGTTAATGATATATTTCTTTAATTGAAATCATTCATATCGATATGTAAAAGAAGAAGATTTATCATTCTTTTCACTTTGAAAAGCAAGATTTGATAATATGAAATATTTATATATTCAATTATGCAATCGCAATTTCTGTTATTGAAAAGAAAATTTTGATATCTTATTTTACTCACGATCTTAATTAATTATTGGATGGTAAATAAAACCAAGTAAATTCTTTATAGAAGGTGATGGTTGTTACAATTAAGAACTTTTAGGATGTCCTAAAGTATCTTCTCATAGTTCTGAAATACAATTTGCAAATCATGGGCAAGAAATTGGGGCTCCTGACCCCTTTAGGAGGTTTTCCACTTAATAAAAGCTAACCATCTGTTTAGAAGGCATAGATCATAAAAGTAGAAATTGGGGGAACTGTTGTTAACCATGGCCTGGCTCCTAAACCATGTTGGTTTGTGTTAGAATATTATATTCTAAGTATTAATGGTCAATATCAATGTATTTATTTAGTTTAGGTAGATATTTGTTGTCTATAATATCTGGTAGGTAAATAGTAGGTAGATATTTAATATCTACAGTAAATCTCCAATTCTATATAATGTAACCCTTTTTCATGTTAATAAACTAAGTAATTTACCAGTTCATTTTCCTGAACATGGTATCAGAGCAGGCTACTTGAATTTTTTCAGTTTTGAAGTTATTTTCTAAAAAATTCAAGGGGATTTTTTTTCTGGTGCCTCTCTTCTGAAAATTTGAAATTTTTCTTGAAGAATTTCGTGCTTCTGATAAGGTGAAAAATCGAGGGTTTTGGCGTCCTTTGTAACCTATCAAAATCGTGGGCTTCCTCCAGTCTAAATTCACGTCATCTTTGATGGTTTTTCTGGCTAGATTTGATTTTTTTTGGGTGCCATTTCTTTGTCAAAGACGTCTCTTTGTTTGGGCGTCGTTTTCTTCTTTGGCCACGTTTTTTCAGAACTTCTGGCCGCGATTTCTTTGGTTTCGACCTTCGCCACGTTTCTGAAGCGCGTTTTCTTGGGTAGTTCATGTTTTTTTAAATAATGTTTTTTTTAAAACGCGATTTTTGAATGAGCCGCGCTTCTCTGCTCTTCGTGGTCGCGGTTTTATCTTTGATCTAGATGCGTCTTTGTGTTTGCGTTTTTGGCTTCTTCCAGACTTGTTAGTGCACATGTTTCTTTGAAGTTTTTGGACGCGTTTTAACGTTTTCTGAAGCCCGCATTTTTCAAATGTATTTGAAGCACTTATTTTGTAATTTCGAGTTCGATTTCTGAGCCTGGGTTGGTCATTTCTGCTTGTACTTGCGTTTGCTAGCATTTCTACAACTCTTTTGCTGCATTTTCTGGAGATTAAAACAATTTTCTGCAATTTCTTGAAGCTTTCATGGCCACCTAGAACTTCAACTAGGGTTTTGACCCTCAAGTACAAGTTGAATTTTTTTTTTCAATTGCAAATTATTTGTGGGTTTTTCGAGAGCTCAACTGGGTTGGTCTCCATTTTTTTTGGGTGTCTCAAAATTTGTGCAAGTGGGTGTTGACGAAATTTTCTGGGTTTTCAGCATCATTTTTTGGGTACTCTTTAGATCTTCTGGGTTTTGTCTTCTAAGTGCCTCGAAATCCATGCTAGGGTTTCTACTTTAAATTTGTGCTCTTTCTATTTTCGTTTTGCCTTCACCAGTTTGACCTCAGTGTACGTGATGGCATCTCTAACAAATATCATGCTCGAAAGCAGCCAGAAGTTTAACGGCAAGAATTACAACACCTGGAAGCAATGCATGCTTATGATTTTCGAATATCATTGCCTCGATCAGATCGTTTTGGGGAACTCACCTCGTCCCACTGTAGTTGGAAAGGACCAGGACAAATGGGATGAACACAACCGGGAAGCCGTCATGCTCATCAAACTCTTAGTCATAGATGAGCAGCTACCTCGGGTACCGTTTGGCAAAACTGCTTCGGAAATCTGGGATCATTTGAAGGCTCTTCATAAAACCTCCGACAAGAGCAGAGCATTCTTTCTCAAGAATATGCTTTATTCCATCATGATGGATGAGAAAATGTCCTTACAGGAACATCTGACGAAGATTAAGGACATTCGTGATCAGTTGGAGGCGATTGGTCGAAAAATGGAGGAAGAAGATATGGTGGCCATTACTCTGAAGAGTCTCCTGCGTTCGTATGAGCATTTCATCGAGACGCTAAGTATCACCTCGACCAATGTTGATCTCAAATTTGAAGATCTTTGCAACAAGCTCTTGCAGCAGGATCGAGGGGGACAACAGTTTGGAAGCAATACTAGTTCCACCTCCACAGAGCAAGCGTTCTCTGCCAAATCTTTTGCTAAGAACAAAGGGAAGGCTCAATCTTCTCAGCCGAAAGGCTTTGGTTCTTCTCAAGACAACAAGAAGAAAAAGAACATTCAATGCAATTATTGCCATAAATATGGTCACATGAAGGCTGATTGTCGAATTCGGATGGCTTCTGAACAAAAGAAGTAGGGAGGGTCTCAACAAAAGGCAAATGTCGCGGAGCACACTGAACGGAAAGAGTCTGCATTCTATGCTTTTATGGCCAAGAGAACTGCAAATCCAGTACAATCTTCTGCTTGGTATATTGATTCGGGGGCTTCTTGGCATTTTACTCATCGTCAAGATTGGTTCACCAAATATGAACCATTCACTGATTCAGTGATCTTTGGAGGCGGCAAAGAGTACACCGTTGCTAGTAAGGGCAATGTTCAGATTCACTATGGAGGGAGAAATTTACTACTTCTCGATGTCTACTATGTTCCAGGCATGGAACATAATCTTCTCTCTGTCAGCCAGATCATGAGGCATTCTCCCCAATTGGATGTTATTTTCAGTTCGTCCACCTATAGCATTGTTGATAAGGTGACACGCACTACAATCGCTATGGGACTTGAGGATCATGGTTTGTATAGACTTGCTGATTCCGGTGATTCTTAGGAGCACACTCTTGCAGCTAGGAGTACTTCCATCAGCAAACTTTGACATCAACATTATGGGCACTTGAATGTGCACTATCTCTCTCAACTATCTCGAGAGGGTTTGGTTGCTGGTCTACCTAAGATCCAAACTCAAAATCATGGAGTTTGTGGAGCCTGTCAAGCTGGGAAGCAGCATCGGACACCATTCTCGGATGGTGATTCTTGGCGAGCCTCCAAGGTACTTCAATTGGTTCAAATTGATGTATGTGGACCATTGAACACTTCATCTGTTACTGGGTCCAGGTACTTCTTATTATTTGTTGATGATTCAGTCGAAAAATGTGGGTGTATTTTTTGAAACATAAATCAGATGTGTTCAGTACATTTCAGCAGTATAAGGCCTTAGTTGAGAAGGAATCAGGTTCTCACATTGTTACTCTAAGGTCAGATAATGGGGGAGTTTTGTTCAACTGACTTCTCTACTTTTTGTGCTCAACACATCATCAAACAACAACTCACCACACCATAAACCCCTCAGCAGAATGGTGTCGTTGAACATAGGAATCGCACCATTACTGAAATGGCTCGTTCTATGTTGGAGTACAGAAATGTACCCAAGAAATACTGGGTTGAAGCAGTTTATACTGCAGTCTACCTCCTGAATCGGTCACCTACACGGGTCGTTAAGAAGATGACTCCAAAAGAAGCCTGGTCAAGACGTAAGCCTAAAGTGGGCCATTTGATAGTCTTTGGTTCTACAGCTCATGTATGGATTCCAGAAGCCAAACGTGCGAAGTTGGACTCCAAGAACCAGAAACTTATGTTTATTGGTTACAACGACAATCACAAAGCATACAGGTTGATTGATGTGGAGACGGATCGTCTCATATTCAGTTGTGATGTTGTGATTGATGAGACTACTCGTCCATTTGTTCCTACTACCAGCCCTGAGGATCAACCTATGACAGTTTCTAATGATGGTGTTCGTCTTCCTCTTGGTTCCCCTGATGGGAGGGCTTCAAAGCATTCTGACTCTGAAGATGAGGAGTCTATCGGTCATGATATAGAACCACCTGATTTTCCTCAGAATTCATATCCAGATGACTTTGTTCCAGGAATCCCAGAAGATGTTTCTCCTCCTCCAGATGTTGGTACTTCTACTCGTTGGCCTAAGTGGTGGCTCAAGACTATCGGAGATCTTCATAATGATGAACTCATTGAGGGCAGAAAGAGCAAGCAACACAACACAGTCAATTTTGCTCTCATGGCCAACATACACAGCATCTACGAGCCTCAGACATATTCAAAGGCTAAAGGAATTCCAGAGTGGGAAAAGGCTATGGAGACCAAATACCATAGTCTTCTGAAAAATCACACTTGGGTTCTTTTTGATCTTCCTCCTGGGAAGAAACCTATCAGTTGCAAATGGGTTTATAAGGTCAAGTATCATGCAGATGGCACTTTGGATAAATATAAGGCTAGATTAGTTGCTCGAGGATTCACACAGCGGGAGGGCATTGACTACAAGGAGACTTTTGCTCCTACTGCCAAGATGAGCACAATTCGTCTTCTTCTCACTATTGCAACCCAATTCGGATGGACGGTTCATCAGATGGATGTCAAGAGTGTCTTTCTCAACGGTGAGTTGTAGGAAGAAGTCTACATGACGCAGCCTCTTGGTTTCAAGGTTGCCGACAAAGAACATCAGGTCTGTAGGCTCGTGAAAGCACTCTATGGACTGAAACAGGCTCCCTATGCATGGTACATCAAAATTGATCAGTACTTGGTTGATCATGGTTTTTAGCGCAACCCTTCTGACAGTAATCTGTATGTCAAACACTCTGGTGATGATATCCTCTTTCTTGTTGTCTATGTTGATGACTTGATCATTACTGGCAGTTCAACACATTTGATTGCAGCAATCAAACAGGACTTGTGTCAGGCTTTTGACATGACAGATTTGGGGCTTCTCCATTATTGTTTGGGTATTGAAGTTTGGCAGACCGCTGGTGGTATCTTTATCTCTCACTCTAAATACGCTTGGAGTCTGCTTGACAAATTTCGGATGCAGGATTGCAAACCTGCCTCCACACCTATAGAGAAGGGGCTGAAGTTATCAGCCAACTCTGATTCAACCTCCGGTTGATGAAACGCCATTCAGGCAACTAGTGGGCAGTCTCATCTACCTCACTGCCACTAGACCTGACATCAGTTTTGCAATGAGCTACAACGAAGCGAGTGCTGAGATATGTTAAGGGCACTTCAGATTATGGCATTCTGTACGGCAAATGCAAGGATCCACAGCTGATTGGTTATATAGACTCGGATTGGGCAAGTTCAGTGGATGATCGAAAATCTACTTCTAGGTATGTATTCAGTTTGGGTACAGGTGCTATAACATGGACCAACAAGAAGCAATAGGTGGTGGCTCTTTCCTCGACTGAAGCAGAATATCGAGGAACCGTTAATGCAACATGTGAGGTAGTTTGGCTCCACAGGATGCTTTCTGACATGCACATGTCACAAGCAGGACCTTCTCCCTTGTATATTGATAATCAAGGGGTGCTCAAACTGGCCAAAAATCCAATCTTCCATGAACGTACCAAGCATGTCGAGCTTCATTGTCATTACATCCGCAAGTTGGTAGAAGACGGATCAATTCAGCTGCAGTATGTTCCAACAACGGATCAGACTGCAAATATTCTCACCAAGTCTCTGAGCCTGGATAAGTTTGTCACATTCAAGGGGCAACTTGGTGTTTTTGACAGCTTGACCATTAAGGGAGGGTGTTAGAATATTATATTCTAAGTATTAATGGTCAATATCAATGTATTTATTTAGTTTAGGTAGATATTTGTTGTCTACAGTATCTGGTAGGTAGATATTTAATATCTACAGTAAATCTCCAATTCTATTTAATATAACCTTTTTTCATGTTAATAAACTAAGTAATTTACCAGTTCATTTTCCTGAACAGTTTGAACTGCCAGACCAGTTTTTCCTAGAAAACAATCTTTGAGTTGAAAAATTTGTAGTCTTTTTCAAAAATTGACAAAAAATACCTAGGTTATTGAATAATCTTACATTTTTTTGGGAATTGTTTCAAGAAATCACCTCTTCTCATTTATAGATGCTATTTTTTTCTATTTGTCCTTCAGTTTTACAATTTTCTACTCCAGAATTGAAAATTTACAGAGCACTGAAGAATAAAAGAGTCTACAGTCAGGGATTTTTCAGGATTGTCACCATCAAGCAATTAGGGTACACCTTAATAATTGCAGTTTTCAGTTTTCCACATTCCTTCTGACCTTTATTTGTTAGTTTTGCACATTTCACGCACTATATTTCGCATGAAATAACAATAACAGTTTTTCTCCCTATTTTTACAAACATTTCATCAGTTTTTATTTGCTAAGTGGTTCCTATGTTTTTCCTATTTTAAACCCAAGTAATTAAATTCCATTTACACTTTCAGTTTTCTGTGTAAATAGAATACTACTATGTCTAAGACCCCATATATCATTTTCCTTCAATGCTTAAAATTAAATGAATGAACTCTTGAAAATTCATTGTCAAAGTACCTAGAGTCTCAAGCCCAAACCGATATTTGTGCCCCCAAGAGGAATATCATAAATAGGAGATGTGAGAGAATAATCAGTAATGAAAGGTTTTATGCTATATCACCTCCAGAATTGATGTTTCCTCCATTTGTAATTATGAATTAAGAAGTGGACATTCGGTAAGTAAGTAAAGGAATTTAGTTAAGTGACCAACTTGCCAGACAACTTGTGTTTGCCAGAGTCCATCAACAGGTCAAAGGGAAAGATCAATGTGCCAAGAAGTCTCCCCAAGTAAGTACCCCTTTGCCCTACACTTTTTTCATTGTGTTTATTTGGACCAATGAATATGCATGTGAGTTGATTTAATGCTTTTATCTACCCACCCCACATTTTGGTGACAGTAACTCATTACACATTGCCTGTTTGAATTTATACTAAGAGAGCCCCAACCCTTTATTAAGCTTTGTGTTTGCTATAGTCCATCAACAGGTCAAAGGGAAAGAACAATGTGCCAAGAAGTCTCCCCAAGTACCCCTTTGCCCTACACGTTTTCCATTCTGTTTATTTGGACCAATGGATATGTGTGTGAGTTGATTTAATGTTTTTATCTACCCACCCGACATATTAGCTACAATTACTCATTACACATTGCCTGTTTGAATGTATACTAAGAGAGCCCCATCCCTTTATTAGGCTTAATGTCTCACCTAGAGGCTAGGAGGTTACAACATTTTCTCAAAATTAATGTGCTTTGATATATAAGAGAGACTTTCATACCAAAGGAGATACTCAAGTATAATTTCACCTAGTTTAATAGTCTTCCACCATTCAGACAAGCTGTTGGACCATCTTGACCACTCATCAACAACTCTATTTTCCCTCACTGACAACTGCATTAGCAGATTCTGCAAGGGTTTCAAAACACAAAGATTGTATCTACAAATGAATATTGGATCAGCTCAGGAGTTGAGCTGAATCGTCATTTACACTTTAATGCAGAAATAACAAAGATCCATTCAAAGCAAGGATGTCCCACATACCAATAGCGATTAGCGAATAACTGTACAAATCATTGCAGAAGCAGAAATGCACCTATTCTGAGCAAGAGTGTAATAAGAGCATAAGAGAAAAGAAATGAATAGCAAAGCCACTTTGAGGGAGCAAACTCCAATCATATTAGTTCAATAACAATTCTCAGATTGATCCTCACATGTGAACTCTACTCCAAGTTATAGGCACAAATAGGCTAAGGCAACTTGTAAATAAGCTTGACCATTTGTGAGAGAGAAATCCTAAGAAATTATTAGAAGAAACATTGTAGGGTTATGCATGCTATATGTTGGACAGTCAATAACCCAAACATACAGAATGAAGATCATATTATGAATAAGGGTTAGGGACTTAAGTTATAGCAGTCAAGGAGATGTCAAATTATCTAGGAAGCTAAGTTCAAATGGATCTGAAGACTCAGATCCCTAACATTCTCCTCATGTCAAGGCTTGAATGGCGTCATGAAAGGAAAGGAAATGCGAAAGACTACATTATGAGATGAGCCAGCCTTTTAAAACCTGAGATTCTTGAGTAATTTCATTTCTTTTGTTGCATTGATTTATGTGTTGTCTCTATTAATTGGCTTGCCTCAAGTTTTGTTTGTTTGTTGTCTTTGGCAGAAGTAGAAGTTTTAGTGTCTTTAAAATATTTCTGAATTATCCAAACAATGCTTTAACTACTACAAAGGAATGATTCTTTTATTCAAGCAACATATGTACAATTTGTCAGCCAGTTAGAACAAATAGCTAGGATTTTAAGATGTATGAAACTCCAAAAGTGACTTTATTTATTCCTTCCCTCGGAATGAAAATAAATGAATAAAATCCAAGGAGACAACACACAAAAACTATTTGCTTCATTGAAATTTTTGAAATGATGTGCAATGAGTGAAAAAGGAAACTACAGATGTAAACAAAGAGGGGTGAAAATGAAAGTAAACACAAGTTGCATATGAGAGCATTAAATTAAACCACACAAACTTCTCACCATCTAAATGACAGTGGCAGTGATGACTATGTCTATCACAGATGTCTGAGTGGCCCACAACTCCATACCACCATCCTGCCATATATAAAATTTGATATTATCATGGGTTTTGGAAATTAGAATTTTGCATAATAGAAATTAAAGTTTTGGAATAGAAATGCCAAACACAACTTTTATGCAACATGTATGGGACTCAAGCACTGACTTTATTAATTAGCTACTTTCTTTTGTAAGCAGCCCTAAGAATAGTATTGATCATCACATAAATGATTACAAAGCATGATTGAAGTTCACAAATTCACGATTTAGGAGTTACCATATGGGAATTGCCTGTTCCTCCTCCATTGTACCTCAACATGATCACCAGGACACAAGGTGTCTAAGCAATCAGACACATGAAGCTTATGGGCAGAGGTGTCCATGGGAGGTGCCCGAATTCTCTCCCACTGGATTCCTTCCTCATCGACAATGGTGCGAGGACCATGTGGGGGATACCTACAAAAAGCAAGCAGCCCTTAGAATATACATGTTCTAAGAAGACATCTCTCAAAACTCAATGCCAGGAATTCACCTAAAGAAACTGTCAGCTCGAAGATGATCCATAAAGTTTACAAAAGACTCTGAATTCAGGTTTCCAAGTTTGCAGCACCACTAATGAGCAAAAAATTGGCTATTTATCAATAAGAATGCACAAAACCATCAGCAGCTTGATGGAATAGAAAAAGGAGCTTTTAAGAGGAAGAACGGCAAGGCCAAAATTCTCTCTCAAAAAGAACATACAAATCACAGAATTGCAATCTCATCGTGTATTTTACAAACTCTGTTCACTCTGATCAGTTTTGCTAGTATATATATGACAAACAGTGGATGCAGGAAATTGCACCAAAAAGATTCAAGAAACTGTAACAGCTGCAAGCTTCCTATACAAATTTCTGCAATGCAACAGCACTGAAGAACTAAGCCCGGGTAGCAGACACCTATTATGGAGGACAACTGTTTGGCTTGCCAGAACAATGTAATGTTTCACATTTACATCATCTTGAGGTACCATAAAATTTTCACAAAATAATGCTTTGGGTAATAAATCTAGATTCTAGCATCCAAACCTGTTGCTCATCGATTTTATTATTTAGACAGACGCCCAAATTTGGATCTTTTTATCATAAATCCATGATCAAACTGCAAATTTGCTGGAATACTGAGTCAGTATAACATTTGCTCAAGGTTTCTTTATTTATAAAACTATTTCATGGTATTGTAGATTCCATGAAAAACAGAAGCGGGATTAACTGAAAATGGCACTAGATTCATCGAAACAAGCATCAATTCTGTTTCAGGAAAACCATGTTAAATCTCAAAATTAAAATCCTTCATTGATTCCATTATTTAAAAATGAAGATCCCATTGCAATTTCAATTTACTTTCCTTAAACATGACTGGATTTGACAAATCAGAGTGGAGAGTTTAAAATTCATAGCTTTACAATAATCAAAGTCTGATTTTTCTTTTTCAAAATGCAGTTGTGTTCGTTGCACTGCAACATTCATGATAATGTGCATCAGTTGTTCAACAAAGGGCTAACTGTAAGCAATCATTATCACATTCTTGGTAGAAACAAAGAATCAAATGTTTTCCCTTTCCAAAAGTATAACCAAGAGGAGCATAATTAACAATTTACAAACACCCAGGGTTTATTTAATCATAAATATCATTATCATACCTTGCATGGAAGGTGTTAGTTTGACGGTTGTAACTAACTTCTGCATCATAGCATGATAGCATAAATCCAACATGTCCATGCTGCAATGAAAATGGTTAAAAATTATCAGCAACCTTCAATAGAGTTCCCATCTCTGGCTATCTTTGAAAAATCTGCATATCAATCCAAAATGAGCAACAGCTAAATGGCTAAAAAGTAAAAACATCTTGAGGGGCAAGATTGGTTGGTTTACAGAGAAATCAGACCCAATTTAAAGCCCTTAGCAGTGAATGCTTAAAACCACTTGTCACTCTATATATATAGGTATCACAAATATATAAATAAATCTAGCAGAAAATAAACGCATATTTGAACATAAAATAATGTATGGAATAAGAATAAAAACAGCAGTCCACCAGTATCTTGTTTTAGTCTTTTAACGTTTCCTACTTATCCATTCTTTTTAGGCTCTAAGAAAAACATCTCTTTAACTCATTGACACACAGGGTCGGCAAAGTCTATTTTGTACATTACCTAGACTTCAGTTCAGTAAAATCTCAATTTTCTGTCACGCTTTCTATTTCTGAAAGCCTTACTCCTGATATTGAGACCACAACTATGAACTCCCATGCAAATATCTTTGTCTATATGTACCAACTTACCAAGGAATAGACCCCTATCTTCTTGAAATTCTCCTTTTACTTGTAAAATTTTCTTCATCCTTATTAATTTTTTTTAACTTGTTACTGTTTGATATGCAACTTGGTAAGATCCTAGCAAACAGCTATCATGGGATGGAGAATCATCAATTACACTCACACTGATGAAAGGACTATTTCAAATGTCTTAGATGCAGCATTGCAGAATTTGGCAACTGCCCTATCCTATGCATGCATATTGATATACAGGTAAGGTGATCCAAAAAGATTTGAAAAATATATCTAATAGGAAAAAATGAATAGAAAACAAAATTCAGATGTAGGGCCAAGTGTTTGATGGTGCTGTAGAATCGTATCAAACAGAGGCTGTATTGTGAGTGCATCAAAGTCTGGACTGTACTGCTGGTGTGCAAGCATCCAGGACCGTACCACGGATGCAGTAGAGTTCACAACCCTTATAGACATTTAAACTTAGAAGCCAAACCATAAAAGCATCATTTCTCCATCCACCAACTGTTGACCTTTGCCTAGGGTCCGGGAAACTCAACTGTGCTTTGGAAAACCTATAAGACTTGTGTGTGAGCAATCAAATCCTCAGTTTTTGGAGAATTGGAAATTGTTGTATGTTTTTGTTTACTGTGGGAGAATTGGAGATTGCTAACTTGTAATATCTCTTTTCCATTAATAAAGGAGGGTAGTCAAGGTACATTGCTACTACCAAAAGGACTGGTTTTTCTTCCAAAGTGGGTGTTTTCCAGGATAAATTCATGTATTGTGAGTTTGTTTTAGTATTGTTTTGTTTATGGCACAATAATCTTTTCTCTAAGCATTCTACACTTTCATTTGCAAAGCAAGTAGGAAGTAGATTAAATGTGGTTGATTTCTAAACTCCATAAAGTAGGAGTTTATAGATCAATTTTGGTATAGAAATGGTTGGAATCTTTTGTGGATTTGTGGAAATATATTTTTGTATGACTTTAAAAAGAGCTCAAAGTGCAGCCATGGAAGATTTAAATACATGGTGACAACACTAAAAGGTCACATGAGAGGCATCACAGAGAATCAGCAATGGTTGAGGCAACAGCAAGAGCACATGATTAGACAACAAGGCAAATTGATGGGTTGGTTAAAGCTATGGCAAAAATATTTAGTATTATTGAAGATGATATGAAAGAAGAAGATTTTCTAAATAAACCTAATATAGAGGTGAAGAATGCGAGTCCATTTAATGTTGAAACAAAAGTTGAAATTAAGCCTTTTAATGGATTAATCAATGTAAAAAATTGGATACATGGGTTAAGCAATTGGAAGTCTATTTTAATGTGCAAAATTAATTTTTCACACCTAAAATTGGTTGTTGTATCCTGGTAAGCATATGTTGCAAATTGTGACAAAAGGAAAAAGCCAACAGTTGATAAACGGGAAGAATTCAGAGAATTAATAAGGAGGAATTCCTATCTCATAGAACATAATGTGGATCAAAAGATTAAATGTATTTATGACAAACAACAAAGCGGTTAGGTGTGTAAGATTACACCACAGAGTTCCAATGATAATCTAAGGAAAATGCCATGGATCTTGAAGAGGAAGGCATGATGACAGAGTATCTTGGTGAGCTCCATGCTCAAATACAGAGGGTGGTCACCCCTAAGCAAAAGGATGTGTCCAAGTATACCATGTAGTGGAGAAGAGGAAGAGGTATGAAGTTACGTCTTTTAAATTCACTAAATTCAAAGGAAAATTTAAGAATAGGAAAACAATGAAAGCTAATAAGGTTGTGCAAAGGAAGATAATAAGGAAAAGGAAGGACAAAAAATAATTGTAGTCATTGCACTTTGGACGGGCATAGAAATTTAAAGCATTGAAAGCTTCACCTTGAACTACATTCTAAGAGTAAGAATAAAGGCAAAGAAAATAATCCAAAAAATTTCTGCTAATTATTCAAGAACATGAAATGGAAATAGAGGATAGTTAAGATAAAGATGATAAACTTGGATGCATGGCCACTAAAGAAAATGAATTTCAGGAAATGAATAAAAAATTTGTTTCTAAGTTGCAAATTAAAAAGAACTAAGATAATACTTTGGTAGATCTTGGATCACAATGTAACCTTATTTCAGAAAATTTGGTCAAAAGGATTGGATTAAAAATAGAGGAACATCCACATCCATATCTATTGGGATAGGTAAAACCGTAAAAAGAGATGTCAAGATACAGGTGAATAAAAGGTGCAAGGCTAAATTTGGGATTAATGCACAATACAAGATGAGATAGAGGTGGATATTATCCCCCTTCGTGCTAAAAAATGTAGGTGGGTCAATGATGAAGTCAAGTATATAATCAAAGGGCACCAAAGTAGGGCCAAAGTAGCTATGGTAAGTTCTAATCAAGCAAACAAATTAATTCAAGAAACTAAATAGTTTTGTTTGCTTTTGTTTAAAGATAAGAATGAAGATGGGAATGGCCTTTCTACCATGACTAACTCAAAATTGAAAGGCTTGGATGAAATCTTGACATATTTTTAGGAAATGTTCATAGAACTGAAAGGGGGTTGCCCACCAAGAAGGGAGGTGGAGCACAAGATTTAACTCCTATCAAAATCTCCTCTAGTAAACATCAGCTTGTATTGGTAATCCTTACTTGAGAGCAATGAGATCAAGAGGCAGCTACAAGAGCTATTTGAGCAATGAGTGATTTGATCTAGCAACTCACCATTCAGGTCACCCATGGTGATGGTGAGGAAGAAAGATGGTTCTTGGAGAACTTGCATAGATTATCAGACTCTTAAAAAATTACTGTTAAGAATAGATATACTCTCTTGAGGACAGATGATTTGTTAGATCAACTTAGACATGCTAAGTATTTTCCTAAGTTAGATTTTGAGTTTGGTTACAATCAGGTGTAAATGAAAGAAGAAGACACTTGAAAGATTGCTTTTGAAACTAAGCAGGGACTTTATGCATGATGAGTACTTCCTTTGGGTTTGAGTAATATGCTTGCCACTTTTATCAGAATGATGAATGATGTATTAAGGGAAATTCACTAATCACTTTGTGATAGTGTATCCAGATGATATTCTAATATTTAGAGCTACATTGGAGGAACACTTAATACACACGAAACAGGTCTTTAAAAAATTAGAAGAACAACAACTACGCAATCTAAAGAAGTGTGAATTTGCAAAAAATCATTGGTATGTTTAGGGCATGTTGTAAGAAGAGGATAATTAAAAATAGATCCATCTAAAATGAAGCAATCGTAAATTGGCCTACACCAAAGAGTGCTACAAAAACTAGGAGTTTTGTAGTGGCTGCACAATTCATGAGAAAATTTATTCCTTGTTTTTCCTGTTTAGCTGCACCTTTGCATGAAATGTCATCACGAGGGAAGAATTCTAATTGGAGAAATGAACAAAATGAGCCATTTGAAACATTGAAATATAAAATTAGTTATGCTCCTGTTTTCACTCTTCCTGACATACAAAAGCCATTTGATGTAGAAATAGATACTAGTGAACATGCAATGAGCATCATCTTGCTTCAAGGTGGTAAGCCTATATGTTATCATTCAAAAGTTTTTACTTCAGCAATTAGGGGTTATGCAACTTATGATAAAGAGTTATAAGCACTAGTTCAAGCAATTAAAAAATGGAGACAATATTTATTTGGAAAAAAACTATTGTGCATTCCGACCACCAACCTCTACAATATTTGTAAGCACAAAGTAAATTACAACAAGCAAGACACTACAAATGGATGGGTTTTCTTCAACAATTTCATTTGATAATCAAATATTAAAAAAGGGGCTAACGATGTTGTGGTAGATATGTCATCTAGGCCACCTATGTCAGCAATGGCTATGGTAACTCAAAGCCTTTCACAAAAGAGGCTTATGTCGAAGGATATATACATGATAAATATTTTGGTAAGGAATATGAAGAGCATCTATCACAATAAACTGTAAAAAGGGAAAATATTTATATCTTCAAGATTGGTTGCCAATAAGGTAGAAAAATTGTGTTTGCCAAGAGCACAAAGGCTTCTACTAATGAGGGAGGTGCATACCTCCAAAGTGTTGGGTCACTTCGGCATAGAGGAAACAATGGCTCATTTGCAAAGGTATGTATTTTGGCCCAAAATGAGGGAAGAGGTAACAAAGTTTGATAAAAGTTCTTAATTGTGTTGCACTAACAAATCTAAATCAAGAAAAGAAAGAATGTATATGCCTTTGCCTATTTCCACATGATCATGGCAAAGTATTTCTATGGATTTTATAGGGGGTTTGCCTATAAGTAGACATGGGCATGATTACTTACTTGTGGTAGTTGACAGCATAAGCAAAATGTATGTTCTAATGGCTTGTAAAAGACTATTATAGGAAAAGAAGCAGCTGAGATGTTCTTTGATAATGTATGGATACACTTTGGACTTCCTAAGTTCATCATTTCTGACAGGGATACACAATTTTTTGGTAAGTTTTGGTCTATATTAGGGAGCATGATGCACACCAAACTAAAGAAAAGCACAGCCTTTCATCCACGAACGAATAGCCAAAAATAGAGGTGGTCAACAGGACCTTGGTACAACTCATCAGGGGTTACAATAGTAAGTGTCCCAAGACATGGGACAAATCACTTCCATACATTCAGCATTCATATAATAGAGCACTGCATTATTCTACTAATAAGTGACCATTTGAAGCATGCTTAGGATATTTGCCTTCTAGCTCACTTGGTGTGGTTTATGATAAGCAAGATGAGCAAGCAGGGAAAGATATCGAAGTGACTAAAGCATCTAAATTTGTTGAGAGGATTAGGCAAATACAAATCAAAGTTAAAGAACAGTTGGAAAGAACGCTACAAATATATAGAGAGAAGCATGATCAACATTGGAAGGAACATAAACTAAAGGTAGGAAACAAAGTTTAGCAAAGGAAATTGAACCATTAAGATATGAACCATTCACAATTTTGGAGGCCATAGGTGAAATTGTATTTAAAATTTAAAATTTGATCTTCCTCCTTTCATGAAAATACATTCAATTGTAAAGTTTTTTACCTGCAACTCTATAGTCCTCTATGTTAGATGAAGTGAAGATCGAGTGCATCTTCAGAAGACTTGGGTGTGGAAGGACCATACTCCACGGGATGTAGTACTAGAAAGGAAGATGAGAAATAAGAAATAGAGTTTAGGAAAGTTGGAAGATTGGACTCAAAACGTTAGAAGGTAAACCAAGCCAAGTGGTACACTAAGAAGAGAATAGGAGAATTCTTTCCTCATTTGATGTCCCATTAAGCTTTTTTGGGACCAAAAGCCTTCCTAAGAAGGGAGGTGTGATCCAAAAGGATTTGGAAAATAGATGTCACTGAAAAATACGAACAGAAAACAAAATTCAGATGCAGGGATTTGTGTTTGACAACTCTGTAGAACTGTGTCGAACAGAGACTGTATTGTGGGTGCATCAAAGTCTAGAACATACAATGGTTGTGCAAGCATCCTGTACCATGGGTGCAGCAAAGTCCAAGACCCATACAGACATTTAAACTTAGAAGCTTAACTGTACATGCCCCATTCCTCCATCCAGTGATTGTTGATCTTCCCCCATGGCCCAGGAAACTCAAATGTGCATTGGAAAATCTATGAATCAGGCTTGTATGTAAGCAATCAAACCATTGGTGTTCTGAGAATTGAGAATTGTTGTATATTTTTGTTCATTGCAGGAGATATAGCAAAAGTACAAGGCAGGATTTCTCTTTGCCATTGATAAAGGAGGATAATCACTAATCAGGGCACATTGCCACTACCAAAGGGACTGGTTTCTCCTCCACATTGGAGATTTTACAGGATAAGTCTGAATGTTGGGAGTTTTCTTTAAGTCTTGTTTTGTTTATGGCACAATAATCCTTTCTCTATTCAACCAGCACTTCATTTGCAAAGCAAATAGGAAGTTGATTAATTGTGATTGATTCCTAAATTCCATAAGTTCGGAGTTTATAGATCATAAGGTATGGATAAGGTATAGCAAGGATATTCATGCTATGTGTGCCATATTGCAATCACAACTGCTTAATAAACACAAAGTGACTTTTTTTAGATGGAACTCTAAAAAGTCTAAAAAGTTATTTGCATCATCATTGACAGCTAAACCACTAGGCAGTGGCAGCAAGCTATTTCAAATAACAAAGGGTTTTTGAGTAGCAATAACCACGCAAGTGGAGTATTCTTGCAGTAACAGGTCTGAGAGCAAGGATTATTTGAACAGCAACAAAGATGGGGTTCTTTCAGCTCTCTGCTCCATTTCTAGTAGCAGCTCCTTTTAGTTAAATGTCTTATTCAATGGAAGTCTGATAATATCACAGCCTTTGGAAGGCGGCTCAGAATCAAAGTACAAGACACTTTGCGAAGCAATCTATTTCTCACATTTGTCTTTGAAATTTGCCCTAAAGAAACAGGTTACCAAAAATTATCATCTGTTCCAAATACCATTTGTATTTTGAGCATACAATTATCGTCTCTCAGGTTGAGTGTTGCTGTAGTTGAAAAAAGTTGAATACGTCTCTTCAACAAGTTTTATGAGCTTCAGAAAAGTTAGCAAATTTCAGACAAGTACTACTGAATTACCAGGCCTGTTCTAACTCTAAAATCCAACATTGGCACTAACATTAAAGAGTGTCGACGGATTATCTCCAAGGGCATAGATTAATTGGGTATGCCCAGTTCACTCTCGACTTTTGTTCCCACAAGGGTGGTTCTCATATGCCAAAAATAAGAAGCAAAGACTTCTTTGAGAGCAATGCTACACATTAGCACATGGAATCTAAAAACATGACACCCTTTCATTTGCAGTTGCCACATTCTTGGCAGAGAGAAATGCAAGCAGAAATGTAGCTCATGAGCAAGTACCATTCACCAGACTATAAAAAAACATAAAATTTACTGCTACAATGAAAAGTAAAGATAGATAGAGATAAAGAAAGCACTGGAAATTTTGCAAGAAAATAGCAGTCCACTTACTCCTTCCTTGTGAATCTATTTATAGATTATATAGATTCTAATCTAATAAATAGATTTGCGAGACCCAGTTGACTCTGGAGCTTTCATCATGAGGTTGAAACTTCAGGGATACAAAATTTGCACAATATATAAGGTAAAGCGAAAGAAGAGACCAGTTACTCTTTCTTGTGAATCTATTTATAAAGATTATTTTATCTAGTAAAAAGATTGGGGAAGGCCTAGTTTGTTCCAGACTCAGAGCCTTGATCATGAGGTTGAAATCTAAGAGGTTTATAATTTTAACAGTATATAACGTAAATCGAAAATGTTCCCCTGTTTTCATAATGGGGAGTCTCATAGTCCTTGTGAGATCTTGGCTAAGATGGGACCTAAAACATAACCTTTACCGTTTTTATGGTCTTCTTTCAGAATAACTTTCGTGGATAGAAAAAAGCAACAGATTTGACAGTTGCAACACACTGCCAATTAGACTAATCCTAACGATGATAGCACAAATACAAGAGAAATGTTTGAATTAATCCCCAAAGGTGAGAATCAATGCAAAAGATATGAACAACCTTACCTCACGATTGTACACCTGAGCTGGAAACCAGAATTCGCCACTGTCAAGTGCCACATAACATGCCATCAATGATCCGCATTGTGAGCTGCTTTTCAATTTATTTTTAGTCTCTGGCTGTGAATTCTGCCTTGAAAATAACCATGGCCATATGCAACACCATGATAAACTCCAACCTTTGCTTTTTCTGTAGTCTACAGTTACTGGTTCCATGTTCGACGCAACGATCCACTGCCATTCCTTGCGTGCTGCTGGTCCTACAATTTTATCCCATTTCCTTTTAATATGGACTTCCCAAAGATGATCACTCCTGCACATCCTCCTCAGATCTCTGCATACACCTGCAGTGATGCACAGACTTGCTGGAGAAAGCCTACTCAATATGTTTTCCAGTACTAACTCAGGTAAATCTACAATATTCAGATCCTGTATCTCGTCTACATTTTCTACTTTTTGAAAGCATCCCCTCTTCAACAACATGGCAGCACAAATTTGACAAAGCTTCCACTTTTAATCAATTCCACGACTGAGTTTGAGATTCCCACTAGTTTCCAAGCAGAATAAACGTTCATCTCATTCTCAGCAGATGTTAAGGCTTGAGAAACTAATATCCATAACATCCAAGTTTGCTGCTCATGAGATCAAGGCAAACAGAGGAAACATGAATCTGGCTGCCTGTGCTACAGACTTGACCTTTATTGTGAACACCTCCAAGAAATTCCAGACCAACACAACAAGGGATAGATATCTAGAGGCAATTCATTTGTAAGACAATATTCTTCAGGAAATTGGATGGCACAAAAACGTAAATGATCTGATTTTGCTGCTCCACTATTACCAAAGGACAAAACCAGAAGCAGAAGCAAACCACCAATGCTCCCTCCAGGAGAGCCCTCTTGCTTTCCACCAAAAACTACATTAAATTTAGGAGGGTTTTATTTTAACCTCTATGTACAAACAAAGTTTAAAAGCGCACAAATCCCAAATGCCAATCTAGTACCCCATGCCCAACTACAGATGCACTGCAGCAAAAACTAGTAGTTTACTTACTCTATTTTCTGAGCCCCACGTAACATAAAATAGACCTAAATGGGCATCTGGATGTCTACCTTACCTCTTCTCCACATGAGCAAAGTTGGTGTGAGTTTGTCTTCCACCACTATTCTCAATACCAGAGAATGTCAGTCCGCAGACATGCTGGTGTGAAAAAAGCAGCTGCTTCCCAACAGAATTGCAGTGCATTTGGCAGGCCTTATGCGAAGAAGATGCTTTGTTCGGCACACAAAACAAGGCCACCAACTTTGAGAGGAATCCCACATTGGCAATGAAGATGGAATTGTTATGCCGAGGACCCCACACCAACTTACAGTCAGCTAGCTCCCCTCCACTATACGTAGGTATTCACCAAGAAGAAATGTGAAGTGAACAGAAAGTTGTTGGGTATCAATTAACTGTCGTCACGAGCTTTGATAGGTCAGTAGCAACATCATTTTCAAACAGTCGTGGCTGTCAAATTTTAGTCAAACAGGTAATAACAAAACCTTGCTTCTCTTCCCAGCATTAGATTTGGCTAATGGTGATAGAACTAATGGAATAAGTAAGCAAATTGGGATAGAACCAGAGACAAAATACCATAAACAAATTCTGACGTAGCCTAATAAAGAAACTAAAGAATGTTTTGTTAAGAAAATTAGAATAAAATACTTGAACAAAACAGTATAGGATATAATTATAATATATAAATACAACTTAAAGAAGATTATCTCAAGGTGTGAATAAAATTACTACCAATGAAATTTAATTTTTATGTTTTATTTTAATGTGTTTTTTTTAAGAATATCATTTTCTTTTTAATTAAAAATCTCTTATGAACGGAGCAGATCAAATCTTAATTATAAAATTCTAAATTAATTAATATATTGTAATTAATAAAAAATATTTTATGAATTGAAGCAAATCAAATCTTAAATTATAAAACTCTAAATTAATTAATATATATAATTAATACTTATTTTATCTTGAATTCATATTAAGTTTCTTACTATTTTCATATCTATTTATTTTTTATGATAATTTCAACATTAGTCAATACAAAAAATAAATTATAAGACTTCAAAATTAACGTTTCATCAAAATTAACTCAAAAGACTTGAAATATAATGTATCTTTTTAAGAATGTATCATTCTCTTTTTAATTAAAATTGAATACAAAATCTTTTATGAGTTGGAGCAAATCAAATCTTAAATTATAAAACTCTAAATTAATTAATATATTGTAATTAATACTAGTTTTATCTTGACTTAAGTTTCTTACTACTTTCATAATTATTTATTTTTTATGATAATTTCAACATTAGACAATACAAAATAAATAAATTATAAGACTTCAAATTTAACCTTTCATCAAAATTAACTCAAAAGACTTGAAATATAATGTATTCTCTTTTTAATTAAAATTGAATATAAAATCTTTTATGAGCTGAGCAAATCAAATCTTAAATTATAAAAATTTAAATTAATTAATATTTATTTTATCTTGAATTAATATTTAGTTTCTTATTACTTTCATAATTATTTATTTTTATGATAATTTCAACATTAGTCAATATAAAAAATAAATTATAAGACTTCAAATTTAACGCTTCATCAAAATTAATTCAAAAGACTTGAAATAAAATGTATTTTTCTAAGAATGTGTCATTCTTTTTTAATTAAAATTGAATAAAAATTCTTTTAAGAACTGGAGCAAATCAAATCTTAAATTATAAAATTTTAAATTAATTAATATATTGTAATTAATACCTATTTTATCTTGAATTAATATTAAGTTTCTTATTACTTTCATAATTATTTATTTATTATGATAATTTCAACATTAGTCAATAAAAAATAAAATTATAAGACTTGAAATTTTAGACTTCATCAAAACTAATTCATAAGACTTGAAATATATTTATTTTATATTTAAAAATAAATAAAATTAGATTTTATAATAATGTAGTTTTCCAAATGAAATGACATCTTAATCAAATATATTGATACCTTCATATTTGAAGCTATACTTTGACTTTCAGTCTAGATAAGATCAACAAAAGTGAAAAAATAATTGGCATTTATAGTAGAAAATCTACTCCTAATAAATTATTGGTGGGGTGAATATGGACATTTAGATATTTCATAAATCTTTTAACATCGTGATTATTGTAGGCATCAAAAATGTTTTTCAAATCATTTTGAGTATTAATTAAATGAATACCATGTATTTAATTAATCTATTCAATCATTCTTTTAAACATTTAATTTGACTATTTAATTAATCAATTTAATGTCTCTATCAATATTAATCAATCTTGTTTATTCAATTAATTTAAATCATTTAGCCTTTTCTTTTAATGCTCCTTATTTTAATTGAATAAATTGTATTTATTTAATTAATCCAATCATTTCCCAACATTCTCCAATCAATTAAATAAATAGACCAATATTTTTTTAATTCATCTAAATTCCCCCTCATCATTAGTTGAATAAACTAGTCAAGTTTAGTTATCTTATTAATCATTTACGCATTCCTCCACGAATGATTAAAATATTCAAAAGGTCAACCTTGCACAAAGCTCCAAAATTTGCGCATGACTTTAAATGTGCAAAGCTCTAAAAATAAAATTTTCAATCTCCACCACCCATTTAGATTTGATCAAATCTCTACCCCTCATTTCTCCTCCATCATTGCCCTAATCATGTGTATCAATCACATGGTGCCACTTGTCATTATATCAATCTCTCTCCTACATGAGAATTAACCCTAGCCCTCCATCTCACGAGCTCTCATCTCATCAATCCATTCAATCAACCCAAAGTCTATAAATTAAACCACTCCCAAGCCATTTGCAAGGAAAATTTGAATGCACAAAGTAATGTTGTGAGACTAGCCACCCACACTCTACTTCAACAATCAATAATCACTTGGAGCAATCACCTATGGTCTTCAAACGTTTGTCATGTTTAGAGCTTGATTATCTTTTGTCATTTTTGTATTCCTTAGCTCTAATATGAGATGTAGTGCTTGAATAAGGTGGAATTTATTTTCCTATTGGTTTTGATCCTATATTTTGGTTCTCACATTTTGGCATGCCCAATGGGACCTTGAACCATCCTAATCACTAAGGCATCCCTTTCCAAAATATCACTATATTTTGTTTTCTTTGAAATGACATTATATAATATCATGTCAAAGAGGAGAAACATATAGACATCTAAAATTCATGCTTGCATTTTTTTCATCATCACATTAGGTCTATTTCAAAACCCCATTTTTAATGTTAATTAAATGAATAACATTTGTTTAATTAACTCATCCAATCATTCTTCTAATGTTTTTGATACGGTAAGCAGCATTTACAAGGTGTTGTACCCTTAACACAGAGAGCCACAAGGGCCAAAAAGTTCAAGTCCAAAAAAAATTAGAGACTAAGCCAAAAAACATACACCGTAGACCAACAACAGACAGACAAAAAATAGGCTAAATGCAGACTAATTGGCATTTTCTCAATTCTTAGACAGGAGATTAACAACATCATCCCCAACCCATTCCTGACAATCATCAGCATTCTTCTCGTCCATTTCATCCTTCATAACCACAAACAGGGTGTTGGTAACACAGTGGACCAGCTTAATAGTGAAATGAGTCAAGCCACAAAATTTCTTGTCCATCTTATCCATTCTTTCCTACAGCACATGGAGCTCCTCCCCATAATCCACAACCTTCATAGTATCAACATGCTCCACGCCCAGCGGGTCCAAGGATTGGGAAGTCAAGTTGTCCTTCTACACTTTGCTAATATCAAGAATGGTGTGGGGGCCTCCAACATACTCCTCCTCCTCAGCCCCAGACACCTCCTCATCCCTGTAATCTTTGTTGTCAGACCGCTCCTCTTCCGAATCCAAGTTATTAACTTGTTCTTTCTTGTTATTCTTAGCCAGTCTACCAGACCTTCTAATGATGGTCTCACCACTAGTCACCACCATAGCCGCAACCACTGTGTCCCCCTTAGAATCCCTACCCACCACATTTTTACCTTTGTTGTCCCTGGTAAGAGGCTCCATCAAACCTTTCACATCATCCTTACCTTTCTTCTTTTGCATGGGTTTTCTAGCAATCTTGGTAGGGGTCGACTTGAGTTCATAGAGACTAGTCGTAGCACTAGTCTGGGAATTTCCCGCATTCCCCTTAAGCTTCTTAGCAGTAGGTTTAGGCTTGTGAGTATCAGTAGCAACCAGATGGGTTTTCCTTATGGGACCTTTGGACTCAACTGGGGAAATATTGGTCACATCAAGAGGTTCAATTTCCTCCACACGGACAACAAATATGGGTTTGGACGGGCATAACATAAGATGGAAGTGGTAGAGTCTCATAATGAGACCTTGGTGATGCAACAGAGGAGGGCTATCATCAGGGTTAAGGCCAGTGACTTCAATGCTTTTTTCAAAAGAGCTCTCTAAATCCTTAATAAGGAAGAAAGGAAAGCTTAACATAATTTTATGCCTAAGGTGGTTTAAAAGAGGAAAATGGTAGAAGTAGTAAGTTTTGTATCTACCTTCAAGAGTCACGTACTTCATAAGGGCAAGGTAGACTTCATTCCATGGCTGCGAAAGGGACTCTCTCTCAAAACCTGACTAGTTACGAATCGAATTCTCATTCCCCACAAAGAAAGCATTCATATTATCATTATCTTGGGTCTTTGTATGCTTCAGGTACTTCTTACCAATACTCAGCAGCCCCATCGCCCGCGTTATCACTTCCTCATTCACTTCAAAGGAAATACCACCTAGATTCACTCTTCAGTCTTTCCAAGAGTTAGTAAAATGCACATATAAATTAGGGTCATGACCCACCAGACTCTCCTTCAGGGGAGCCAAACCGCCTTCAACATATATATGACACACCAATGGATCTTTGTGGAATTCGCCACAGTTGTTGGGCTCCGTTTGCACTCTATCACCACCCATAATGCCTCTCTGCACATAGAATAACCAAAGAACCTATGATAGTAAAAGGTTAGATAAAATGGTTAAGTGAAAGGTCACCCGCACACTTAGGATTTTAAGTCAAACTAAGCAGCCTTAGGTAATCAAAGAAATGTATTGGACGCACGCGTGAGGAGGTAAATCTCTAAACACAATCTTGGTGGAATTATAAATGAGAATATTCAAACACTTGCGGCTAGGTAAATAGGACATGATGGGAATGGAAGGTTTGCCAGCCATGTTGTTATTACATAGAAACCTAGGCAAGATAGCTACGGGGCCAAATTTAGAAACATCAAAGAACCTAACCTTTAGAAGAGGAGACAAAATAGCAAAAAGGATAGAGCCGAAGAGGATCTTTTCCTCATAATGATTAGTCGCATCAATATTAAAATAAAAAGACTTCATAAAAATGTGATAGCTTAGTGCAATCCCTAAAATGAGATAATGTAAGGTACCACCCTACTTGGCCTTGATCACAAAGTACTCGCCATAATTCCTCATGATGCCCTTTTTTTCAAAAATGAACTCCACCCCATTATTCAAATTCTCCCACTTGTAGGACACCTCATCATTTACACCCGTCCTCATATCCCATAAGACAAGCATGTGGACCCCCCATAAAGCCCAAAAAAACACACGATTAGTTGTTATCATTGATTAAGGGCTTTGTTCTTTCAGGATTAGTCCTTGAATACCTGGTGGTAGGTTCCCCAAATTGTGTTTGCACTCAGATAATTTCCAATGTGTGCCAAATTTGGCTAAGACATCAGCCACTTGATTGCCCTCCCGGTAAATGTGGGTAGTATTCTTCAATTTCAACTTAGACACAAAGAGCCTTATGTCTAAAAGGATGTCTTTTGTGCTCCACCCCAGTAATTTGCCCCAAAGTCAACAACATCAATAATAGACTTGGATTCACCTTCGATATGAAGGTTTTCAATCCCCATAGAAACAACAACCTATAAGCCCTTTAGAAGCACATGGGTTTTTGCAATCATAGAAGATTGGATACCTATCCCCCCAGAGTAACCAGTCACAAAATTTCCTTTGCAATCTCTGATAACACCTCCTATGTTAGCTTTGCACGAGTTGCCTTTGGCTGCCCCATCAAAATTAAGTTTATACCAACCATTATCCGAAGGCTTCCAAATAGTGTTACCTCTAGCCACGGATCTAGAGTTGTCATAAGAGCTCGCATCCAAATTTTGATGCCAAGCATTGGCCATAATAATTTCCCTCTCATTTGGTCCCTTATCTGAGGTTTTCCCTTTGAAGAGTAAAATGTTTTCCTCAATGATCTGAGAACCCATACCAAAAACCTCCTTTGGACTCATCTCAATGTTCCTGAAAATCCTGTTGTTTCTCTCTTTCCATAAGCACCAACATATAATGGGAGGAACCTAATTCCAAATTTCACAAGGTAAGGGGTGAATGAAGGGTCCAATCCAGCTCATTATGAAGGATTTAATATCCTTACACATAGTCCAATGAATGCCCAAACATTATATAGCCAGCTCCCACACATCAACAACAAATGGGCAATGTAACAAGTGGTCCACAGATTCTTCATTACACTTGCATAAAAAACATTTGTTGGGGATTTGGAATCCCCTTTTTCTCAAATTGTCTGGGGTAAGAATCCTGTTATGGCAGGCAGTCCACCAAAAGAAGTTAACTTTTGAGATCATGTGTCAATTCCAAACCCTCTTCCAAAGGTCAAGGACAACAACTTGGTCCGTCAGCGGATTGTAAGCCAATTTGACCGAAAGATCTCCCTTCTTATCACGAGTCCAAAAGAATTCATCCCCCAAGGTGGTTGAGGGAAGTCTAGTAAGGGAGAGAAACTCCTGTAAGGACTTGGTAAGGAGGCTTAGTTTAGGGGATAAAGGGCAACAAAGAGCCAAAAAATTCCACTTCTTAGCACCAAGTGGGCCAAGGAGGTAATCACTAATATGAATACCAAAGAACCGTTGAGCCAACCTCTTAAGATTTCTAAATTCAGAATTTCCCAAAGGGGTATCAAGTAACTAGGGGTCCTCCCAGAATCTGATTTTATTACCATTACCAATCTTCCATTTCATCCCAATCCTGAGAAGACCCTGTAGGTTGCAAATGCTCCTCCAGGCCAAGGAACCCAAAGGTTGAACCTCCGAGAGACAGTCAACTTAAGGTCTGTTTTGAAGATATTTAACATTCATAATCTTACACCAATCCTTTTTATTCTTCAGTTGGTCCTAACCCACTTTAACCATCAAAGCCTTATCAATAGAAGAGACAATCCTAATCCCAAGCCCACCATAATGTTTAGGTTGAAGGACTTTGTCCCATTTAACCAAAGCAAATTTCTTCTTGTCCTTGATCCCAGATCAGAGGAAATTCTTTTGAATTTTCTCAAATTTCTCAGTTATATCTCTGGGGATCTTGAATATAGAAAGGAAGTAGACAGGGATACTTTGAAGAGCAACATATAGGAGTTGTAGTTTACCAACATGGCTAAGTATGGAGCCTTTCCACCTAGCTAGTTTCCTTTGGATCCTTTCTAATGTTAATTAAATGTGTTTTGATTATTTAATTAACTCATTCAATTATTTGTCTAACATTAATTAAACATGTTTTGACTATTTAACTAACCAATCTAATGTTTCTTCCATAATTGATTAGATAAATTACTCTTATTTATTTGAATTAATTTAGCTTATTCAACATTTTCTTCTAATGTTCAATACCTTAAATAAATCATATTAATTTAATTGATCCAATCATTGTTGGAAAATGTGCCTCAATTTACTGGCTTGGACCTCTATTAAAGGCTTGACGAATTTATTCCCTTATCACTTTATCACGGAGTTCTCTTTTGGTTGGCTTGACCCTTTGGTCACTGAGACTCTGTTTGATTGACGAGGCTCTAAAGGTTGTCACAGCGATGGGCCGACAGGCATGGAGTTGGCAGTTTTGTTTGAAGGCTTCGACTTTATCAGAGGATCGGTCGCCCATCGGCGAGAGGAACTGCTCTGTCACACCGATGTGTTGATGCCTTGCATCAATGACTGCTATCAGCTTCATTCGATGGTGTTGGCTTCTTTCTGCAGCATCCAAAGGCAAGTACCGTTGTTAACCTTTTCGCCGAGCGAAATCGCTTGTGCGCATGACGCGTGGTGGCTTGTCAATGTGGTGAGCACAACAAAAAGATGGTGGGCCCCGAGTTGCTCTATGCGAAGGGTTGTCTGGTCGTGGACACTTGTCTGCGCCTCAAGAGTTCCCTAGGGAATCTAGTGGATGCCGCTAGAGATTCCCCGAAGGAGCTCCAACGACTTCCACGTAGGCCAAGCAAAGTGCCCGAGCAGTGGCCACATGCCAGCTTCGGAAGCTCGTTCCGGGTAGGCTCATGGGAATCTTGGTGATTCCCTCCTGGATGCTCTAGAACCTCCTAAGCGGCAGACACATGGCTTGTGGGACCCGATAGAGCTGGCGGTTGGTGTTTTGGCGATAGTGGATTATTGCCGATCGAAAATATGATGCAACTGTTAGCAATGGCGAAGAGTTTTCAGAGCCCGATGACAGTTGACCGATCACTGCTCAGTCAAGTGGCGGAATGAATAGCAATGCAACACGTGGCGATTTATCATCAGTTGTTTTTGCATCATTTTTGCAAAACAACATTTATTGCAAGAAGCTGGGTTGGTGAAAAGCGGATTATTATGCAATCTCTTATGATCGGATTTTGGCAATTGGTAGAGCCCGAATTGTTTTTTTCTCTACAATGAATTTATTGCAGGGGTGGCTCGATGCAGGTTTGCTAGTGGATCTGATCCAAGATTGATTTGGCGTTTCAGTGATGAACTAAATTGAATGCACCCTAATTGGTGGTTGTATGTAGACTTGTAATCGTCAGTCTTAAAAAGAGAAGTAAAAAAAAAAAAGACAGAGATTTGCAGATGAGGAATTGTTATTCGCTGTATGTCGGAATAGCATTGTAACTGTGAGTGCATGATAACTCAAGTGCTGTTGTGAGCTAACTATCAGAGAGTGGGGTTTGTAACTTTGTATGTAATCTTTTGCATACTATAATACAAAGTGTCTTTCTCTTGGTGTGGTGGGTTTTTTACTCGAAAGAGTTTTCCCACGTAAATCTGGTGTTATCTTCAAGATCATTTTATTTTCGTTACTCTTGTTTCCCTGCATGTGTTCATCTTATGTGTTTTAATGTTTTAAGATTGGACTTTGCACATCTCCTTTGTGGTTTTAGCATTAGGAAAGAGTTTTCGCACCTCTGCTTTTCCTTACAAGTGGTATCAGAGCCTGACCAATTGTGTTATCCTTATTAGTAGGGCTATTTTTTTGTGTTAATACTGTTCTAGTGGGAGTCTTGCAAAGTCTGAACTTAGTTCTATCTAAGATGGCGAGTACATCAGGAAGATTTGAATTGTGAGAAATTCAATGGCGACAACTTTGAGTTGTGGAAACTCAAAGTGGAAGACCTGTTAGTGGATAGAGACCTCTGGGTAGCAGTGTCTGGAACTATGCCACAAGGTATGAAGCAAGAAGAATGGGACCTTGCAGATAGAAAGGCGAGAGGTCTAATAAGACTTTGTTTGGCCGATTTTGTACTCCTGAATGTCCATGAGAAGAATTTTGCAGCTTCATTATGGAAGAAGCTTGGCGATATTTATCAGGGAAAGTCTCTGGTAAATAATTTATTCCTAAGGAAGAAGTTGTACTCCTTGAAGATGGAAGAAGGTGCATTTGTTGCAGACTATTTGAACTCATTTAATATGAGTGTTGCTCAGTTGGCATCTGTGGGTGTAAAGATTGAGGAGGAGAATCATTGTATGCTCCTGTTATGTTTGTTACTTGACACTTGGGATCATTTGGTGATGGCTATTGGAAGTACGATTGCTACTTTCAAGATGGATGACGTGGTTGCTTCGCTTCTATTTGAAGAGATGCAGAGGAAGTCTTCTGAGATGGCTAAATAGGCCCTTTTTGTTTGAGGTAGATCGAAGGAGAAAGGCAAGAAGAAGGACAAGAACTCAAAATATAAATCTGTAGGGAGATTGAAGTCTCTTGATAAAAAATCCAAGGTGAAATGTTGGAATTGTGAGCAGCCTGGTCATATCCGAAAGGATTGTAAGGAGGAGAAGAAGAAGAGTAACTCTTCAGACTCAGACTCTTCTCAGAGTGATGTAGATGCCTTCATTGCAGCCTTGGCAACTCAGGTATCTGATGATGTCTGGCTGGTTGACTCGGGTGCATCCTTTCACATGACGTCTCATAGAGAATGGTTCACCAAGTATGAGAAGTATGATGGTGGAAAGGTGTACCTGGTGAGTGATTCAATGTTGGATATTGTTGGCCGAGGTAGAGTCAGAATTCAAATTCGTGACGGGAGAGTCAGGTATTGGTTGTGTACTGCATATACTAGGTTTGGCTCAAAACTTACTTTCTGTCAGTAAGTTGAATGTTGCTGGTGTAGAAGTTTCTTTCTCGAGTAAAGGATGTAAGATGGCTAGAGGTGCAATGGTGTTGGTTAATGGTGTACGTACTGGCACTCTGTACAAGCTAGATGCACATCCTATTCATTGCAAAAATGCCTCTGTGAAGTCAAGCAAAGTTGTTCCTGTAGAGGAAGATGAAGATGCTTCTTTGGCTGCAAATGTGATGGAGGTGAAAATCCTAGCAGAGAAGACCATGCTATGGCATCATAGACTCGGTCACATAGGTGAGAAAGGTTTAAAAGCCTTAAAAAATAAAAATATTGTTAAAGGGCTTGTAGATTGTAATCTCGAGTTTGATTTCTGTGAACACTGCATTTATGGAAAGCAATAACGTGTTTCCTTTTCCTCGAGTTCTCATAAATCTTCTGGTGTACTGGACTATGTTCATTCTGATGTGTTTGGTCCAATGAATGTTCCTTCGGTATCGAAGTCCAGATATTATGTTTCTTTTATCAATGACTATTCAAGAAGGGCATTTATATACTTTCTTAAAAGTAAATCAGAAGTGTTCAGTCGTTTTAAAGATTTTAAAAACTTGGTAGAGAATTAGTTTGGAAGGAAAATAAAATGTTTGAGGATGGATAATAGTAGTGAGTTTTGTTCTGCAGATTTTGATAGATATTGTAAAGACCATGGGATTAAAAGGCATAAAACTACACCCTATACTCCACAACAGAATGGAGTTGCTGAAAGGTTGAACAGGACATTGATGGAAAAGGCAAGGAGTATGTTGAGCAGTGTTGGGTTGGAGCAAATGTTCGAGGTTGAGGTCATGGCTACAACATGTTACCTGGTAAAAATCATTCTCCTTGCTCTGCTCTTATTGATAAGAAACCTTTGGAAGCGTGGTCTGGTAAGAAGCCCTCTCTGAGACATGTTCGTGTATTTGGTTGTGAGGCATATGCATATGTTCCAAATGAGAAAAGATCTAAGTTGGAGAATAAAGTTGTTAAATGTATCTTCATCGGCTATGGTGTTGGTGTGAAGGGATACAAGCTCTGGAATCCTGATACTGATAAGGTTTTGTATAGCAGAAGTGTAATATTTCGTGAGCTGAAACCTTCTACAGTTGATCCACAGCTAGAGACGGATCAAAGAGAAAAGAATAATGATGCAGTTGAGATTCCTTAAACCCCGGAGAAGGGAGAACTACATAGTGTACTTGAAACTGAGGAGAGCTTTAGCAGCTCTGAGAGTTCTGAAGATGAAGAACCACAACCTCAGCCAATGATAAGGTCTACACATCAAAAACAACAACCTGATACGTATGGTTTCTCCATTTTGGATTCAAATTGTGCCTATGCTTTAATTACTAACACTGAGGAGCCTAGGACTGTTAAAGAGGCAATTAGTATGCCCAATGCAAATTCCTGGTTGGAAGCCATGAATGAAGAAATAGAATCATTGGAAAAGAATGAAACCTGGGATTTGGTACCTTTGCCTGAAGGAAGAAATTTTGTTGGTTGTAAATGGGTATTTAAGAAGAAGACTGGTCTTGAGGGCAGTGCTGAGAAGTATAAAGCAAGGTTGGTTGCAAAGGGGTATTCCCAGGTAGAGGGAATTGATTATGGAGAATTATTTTCCCCTGTAGCTAAGCTGACATCTATCAGATTTATGTTGTCACTTGCAGTCCCGTATGACTTAGAGATCAAGCAGATGGATGTGAAAACAATGTTTCTCCATGGAGAGTTGGAAGAAGAAATTTACATGTCCCAGCCTGAGCATTTCATTGAAAAGGTAAAGAAAGCCTAGTATGCAAATTAAAGAAATTTTTGTATGCTTTGAAGCAGTCTCCTAGAATGTGGTACCAGAAGTTTGACACATTTGTGTTGTCTATGGGATTTGCGAGATCAAAATTTGATCATTGTGTGTATTATAAAACTGAAAATGATTGTATGCTTATTATTACCCTGTACGTGGACGATATGTTGTTCATAAGAAATAGTAAGTCTATGATTTCTAATCTTAAATCTCAGCTATCTGCAAAGTTTGAAATGAAAGATTTGGGTGCAACAAGGTATATTCTGGGGATGGAGATAACCAGGGACATAAATGGCAGAAAGCTCTGGGTCAGCCAGAGTAAGTACATCAACACTATTTTGGAGAGATTTGATATGAGTGTTTGCAAGAAGCTAGTTGTTCCAGTTACGTAGGGAACGAAACTATCTATTGAAGACTGTCCCAAATCATTTACTGAGATGGAGGACATGACCAGAGTGCCTTATGCGAATGTTTTCGATAGTTTAATGTATGTTATGGTCTATACAAGGCCAGACATTGCCCAAGCAGTGGGAGTACTTAGCCGATTTATGGAAAATCCAGGAAGGACGCCTTGGGATGCTGTAAAGAGAGTGTTTAAATATCTGAGAGGTACCTCATAATGTGCTTTGTGTTACCATGGAAATCTGGTTGCATCACAAAGAACTCTCAGCATTCATGGTTATGTGGACTCTGATTGGGTAGGGGACATTGACAGCAGAAGATCCACCAGTGGATATACTTTCATGTTAAATGGTGGTGCAATCAGTTGGATGAGCACGCGACAGGTTGTAGTCGCTTTGTCCACGAAGGAGGTAGAATACATGGTAGCAATTCACGCCTGCAAAGAAGTTGTTTGGCTCAGCCGCTTATGTTCTGATATTGGTTTTAATGCAGGGAAAATCACTATTTTCTATGTTAGTCAGAGTGCCATTTTTTTGGCAAAAATTCCAACTTTCCATGCCGGGACGAAGCATATCGATGTGCAGTATCACTTCGTGAGAGATATGGTGGAGGATGGAAAGGTCTCTTTAGAGAAGGTGGATACTCTGAAAAATGTCGCTGATGCATTGGCAAAACCAGTAAGCACGGATAAGTTCAGATGGTGTGCAAGTTCGATGGGCCTTGGGGCCTATGATCACAAATGAGTTCGGAGTTTGGAGGAAGCCAGTAAGTCTTTGTCAAGTGGGAGCTTTTTGGAAAATGTGCCTCAATTTACTGGCTTGGACCTCTGTTAAAGGCTTGACGAATTTATGCCCTTATCGCTTTACTGCAAAGTTCTCTTTTGGTCGGCTTGACCCTTTGGTCACTGAGACTCTGTCTGATCGGTGAGGCTCTGAAGGTTGTCACAATGATGGGCCAATGGGCGTGGAGTTGGCGGTTTTGTTTGAAGGCTTTGGCTTTATCGGAGGATCGGTCGCCCGTCGGCAGGAGGAATTGCTTTGTTACGCTGATGTGTTGATGCCTTGCATCAACGGATGCTATCAGCTTCATCCGACAGTGTTGGCTGCTTTCCGCGACATCTGAAGGCAAGTATCGTTGTTAACCTTTTCACCGAGTGGAATCGCCTGTGCGCATGATGTGTGGCAGCTTGTCAATGTGGTGAGCACAGTGAAAATATGGTGGGCCTCGAGTTGCTCTATGCAAAGGGTTGCCCAACCGTGGACACTTGTCTGTGCCTCAAGAGTTCCCTAGGGAATCTAGCAGATGCTGCTAGAGATTCCCCGAAGGAGCTTCGGTGACTTCCACGTAGGCCAAGCGGAGTGCCCGAGCGATGGACACGTGACAACTTCAGAAGCTCATTTCGGATAGGCTCATGGGAATCTTGGCGATTCCCTCCTGGTTGCTCTGGAACCCCCTGAGCGGTGAACACGTGGCTTGTGAGACCCGATAGAGCTGGTGGTTGGTGTTTTGGCGATAGCAAATTATTGCTGACCCAGAATATGATGCAACTGTTAGCGATGGAGAAGAGTTTTCAGAGCCCGATGACAGTTGACCAATCATTGCTCGGTCAAGCAGCGAAATGAATAGCAATGCAACATGTGGCAATTTCTCATTAGTTGTTTTTGCATCGTTGTTGCAAAACAACATTTATTGCCGAAAGCTGGTTTGGTGAAAAGCGGATTATTATGTAGTCTCTTATGATCGGATTTTGGCGATTGGCAAAGCCCAAATTGTTTTTTTCTTTGCAATGAATTTATTGCGGGGGTGGCTCGATGCAAGTTTTCCGATGGATCCGATCCAAGATCGATTTGGCGTGTCAATGATGAACTAAATTGAATGCACCCTAATTGGTGGTTGTATGTAGACTTGTAATAGTCAGTCTTAAAAGAGAAGTAAAAAAAAAGACAAAGAGTTGCAGATGAGGAATTGTTATTCATTGTATGTGGAATAACATTGTAATAGTGAGTGCATGATAAATCAAGTGTTGTTGTGAGCTAACTATCAGAGAGTGAGGGTTGTAACTTTGTATGTAATCTTTTGCTTACTGTAATACAAAGTGTCTTTCTCTTGGTGTGGTGGGTTTTTTACTCGAAATAATTTTTTCCACGTAAATCTGGTGTTATCTCCGAGATCATTTTATTTTTTTTACTCTTGTTTCCCTACATGTGTTCATCTTATGTGTCTTAATGTTTTAAGACTAGACTTTGCACGTCTCCTCTATGGTTTTAGCATTAGGAAAGCGTTTCCACACCTCTGCTTTTCCTTACAATCATTTCCAAGCGTTCTCTAATGAATTAAATAAATAAACCAATATTTATTCAATTCTTCTAAATTCCCCTTCATCATATTTAAATAAATTAATCAAATTTAGTCAACTAGTTAATCATTTACACATTCCTCCACCAAAAAAATTAAAATAATCAAAAGATTCATTTTGGAGCTTTAATTTGAGGTTCAGTGCTTGATATATAATAGAATTTGAATTTCCTATTAGTTTTAATCCTCTATTTTGGTGCTCACAATTATAAGGGAAAATTTTTCACATCTTTAGATTAAATAGGTTTCTAAGATTTATTAAATGTATTATCTAATTATACAATTTAAAAAAAAAATTGGTTTTGTTGTTGTAGAGTACAAAATTGTATATTTATATTTGCATGCCATGTACATGCATTTTAGTTTTGTTGATAAGTATTTTATTCTAATGTTTAATTTGAGAGTTATAACATGCAAGTTGACAAAACCTAGATTTAATCACACTAGTGCTCTAAATCCAATTCTAATCCTACCATAAAAATAATAGCTAGTGCAATTACATCAACCTTAACTAAAATTCCAATGCATGGCTCCAAATGTACAAAGCTCTAAAAGGAACGTTTTCAATATTTGTCATCCATCTAGATTTGATCAAATCTATGTCCTTCATTCCTCCTCTATCCTTGCCCTAATCATGTGTATCAATCACATGGGACCACTTATCACTCTCTCACTCTCTCCTATATGAGAATCAATCCTCCTATTAGAACCCAAATTTTCCATTGAAAGACTAAGGGGTTTTACTCATTTAAACTCATTATTTTGCTATCTTCTTCATGAAATAATTCATTTTACCCTCATCCATGATGTTAAAATACCTTTAATCGCCTTTTTTTACCCTTCATAGCGTTTACCACTTTACCGCAGCCTTTTGCAAAGTGGCTCGCGGTATAGAGGTGATGGTTAACCAGTCATGATAAGGCTTACCGCCACACTACACGCGGTCAAACCACAGACCACGATAACGCGGTGGGCAATGAGTTAATGATGAGGAACAGTCAGACTGCCATACAGTGAAGGGTCAAAACATAGTCGACGGTTGAGCAGTAAGGAGATGGATGGTGCACAGAGGCTATCATGGTACCGCTGGCAGTCATCCCAGTGACTGTGGTGGTGCAGTAGGCATGGAGGTAAGCGGTGAGATAGCGGCAAGCCTGGCGATCAAGATAGTTACCGTGCAACCGCCAACGGTCAAACCACAGACCGTGGTAGCACGATGGGCGGTTAGTAAACAACGAGGAAGCAGTCACTGTGATACCGCGGGGGGCTCCAAAGAAGATCGTGGTGATCGCGGTGAGCAGAGGTGATGACCAGGCGGTGGTTAGTGAAGAGATACCACGATACTGCACACGATGAAGGAAGAGACCGCGGTGGTGCGGTGGAAGGGAGATAACACTGATGTGGCGGTCACGGTGGGTCATCGCAGTACCACGCGTGGTTAAAAATAGAGATTGTAGTAGCACGGGTGACGGTGAAGGTGAAAGCAAGTATTGGAGACCGAGATACCGCCAGAGGTAAGTACATAAGTCGCGGTAGAGCGGTAAACGTAAGGCAGCTTCGCATAATTAAATAAAGTGAAATGTGAATAGCGGGTAAAGTATGATATAAGGTAAAACGAAAATGCAGAGCTATGTAAAAATATTTAATTTGCTGATAAGGCAACTCAATTAAATATTTTAATTCATGTCAATGAATTCAAACGGCTGTAACAGGAAAATGAAGAGTCATGACTCTTCAGATATACTATATAAATGTATTGAAAAATAAAAAAAATGGGAGTTAGAACAGGAGTTAGATTTTTTCGAAAATAATAAGACTGGGAATGCAAATAATGTACAGACTTTTTGAAGCAGAATCAATGGACAAATTATTTTGAACTGGCGAAACCCTTTCTGTATTTAGTTGTTGAGATGCTATAATTTTGTATTTTCCTATCTAGTTGTCTCCAATTAGAACATCTTTAAATCATTTAAATCAAAATATCAAATATATTTCTGATTTATCACGGTGCATTTTCACTTTGTGGGATTCGATTAACTAGTGTCTGCAAGTCATAACTAAATTCTTTTAAACAAGTCTCAGTGATTTTAGGACTTTTGTTGGATGGTTAAAGAAGAACCTGGTAGGAAAACATTCCAGCACAATTTATGAAATTCATAAATTTGGTGAAGTCACATGCCAGCCATAGAATTTCATTTTTCAAAGTGCCTAACAACTAGAATTAAAACGAAGAGGGAACCACACATACAGTTCTTGATATTTTTGACTCCATTGCCTAGGTGGATAGAAGGCACTGATCTGCCATAACCCAGATGTAAAATTCATATAAAACAACATATTCAAAATCTTTCTTTTGTGCAGTAGGAGTAGTTGTAGTCATTTTGTCTATCCACTCCCAATAACCATTGTGGGTAGATTGTTTGGCAGGAAATGTATTTCAAATCTGCATTTTTCATATAGGTTCACCCAGCTAGGTCTAGCAAAACCTAAAGAGCAGAAGGTTCAATTGTGTAATTGGCCTTGTACATTGGCCAAAAGTGTAGTAAGAACTTGGCAAACTCTTCTGGTTAAAACCTGCATTTTTGAGAACCAACACCTCCCTCCATCTCATGAGAGCTCATCTCATCCATTCATTCAATCAACCCAAAGTCTTTAAATTGAACCACTCCAAGTCATTTTCAAGGAAGATTTAAATGCACATAGTAATGTTGTAGAATTAAACACCCACACTCTACTCCAACAATCAATAATCACTTGGAGCTATCACTTGTGATATTGAGAACTTGATTGTCTTTTATCATTTTTTCATCCTTTTAGCTCTAATATGAGGTGTAGTGCTTATTATAGTATAGGATTTATATTTCCTACTAGTTTTGATCCTATATTTTGGTATTCACATTCTAGCATGGCCAATGGGACCTTGAACCATCCTAATCACTTGGGCATCGTTTTCCAAAATAATCACTATATTTTATTTTTCTTTGAAATGATTGTATATAATAGTGTCTCGAAGAGGGGAAAAATGTAGACACCTAACTTCATTCGTGCATATTTTTCTCCATCACATCATGTCTATCCCGAAACTTTATTTACTTGTTAATTAAACAAACATTTATTTAATTGACTCATCCAATCTTCTTCCAACATTAATAAAAATGTTCTAACTATTTGATTAGCTCATTCAATTATTATTCTAAAATTAATTAAACATGTTTTGACCATTTAATAAACTAATCTAATGTTTCTTCCAATATTAATTAGATAAATTACTCTTATTTATTTAATTAATTTAGCTCATTTGACATTTTCTTCTAATATTCCCTACCTTAATTAAATAAATCACATAAATTTAATTAATCTAATCATTTTGAAATATTCTCTAATGAACTAAATAAATAAATCAATATTTATTCAATTTCTTTAAATTCCTCCTCCTCATTAATTGAATAAAATAATCAAATTTAGTCAAGTAGTCAATCATTTGTATATTCCTCCACCAAAAATTGATTAAAATAATCAAAAGGTTTTTTTGGAACTTTAATTTAAGGGATAGTACTTGATATATGATAACATTTATATTTCCTATTGGTTTTAATCCTATATATTGGTGCTCACAATTATAAGGGAGTTTTTTCACTCTTTAGATTAAATAGGTTTCTAAGATTTATTGAATATATCATTTCATTATACAATTTTAAAAAGTATTTTTGTTTTGTTGTAGTAGAGTAGAATATATATGTATATGTATGTGTGTATATAATATATATATTATGTCTTGTATTCATTTTTTTATAAATATGTTATTTTAATGTTTAATTTGAGAGTTATAGAATGCAAGTTGACAAAATCTAGATTTAATCATCCCAGGATCTAAACCTAATTCTAATCCTACCCTAAATACAATAGTTATTCAATTACATCCAACTTAATTAACACTCAGTTTCTCTTTCCTTGACTTGATCCCATCCCAAGAAGTGTGTTGATATTTGACTTGAGCTCAAAAATTTTAACTAAAATACTTAGGATTTCCTATTTAGAGACAGATTCTATTGAAATTATTCAATTCCTTGTAATCATTAAGAGAAGTCAAAGATCATCTTTAAAATAGGAACACCCTTACCCTCAACATTGCCCATTTGGCATCCATTTATTATATCATAATTCATTGTGAATCTAATAATTATAAAGGGCCTTGACTAAACTTAAAGGATGTAAAGTACATCAACTGTAGCACAACAAGCTCCCAAAGGTGTTCCTAAACACCACCTTGACCTTGTGCAGGTATTGAAGTGAAAGGAGTAAAACTCAAAACAATGACAAGTATAAACAAGATTGTAAATTTTTAAAGACTAATTCTCAATAGTGATTTTCACTAGTTGGTTGATAAGGTCTGAAAGAAAAATATGTTTAGAAGGATTTGAAGTACATTAGAAAAAAAGTAGTTTTAAAAGTGCAACAAAAGATTGATCATGTCATGTTACTTCAAACCCATTTGACAGAGCTAGGTTATTACTCACCCTACTCTTTTCAATTACACTAACATTTACTTGTTTTATGTTTTGGCTCAACTCATTCATGATAGTTTCAATCTTAATTATTTGATTAACCATTTATCTATAGTAGCATAATTTAAATGAGGTATTCTAACTTTTTAGGGTTCATATTTCATCATCTTTTTTTATCAGTTCCTTGGGAATTTTAGTCTAGCTTGAGCCAGGGAGTGGGAATTTTTTAGCCTGGCCTAGTTTAGGGGAGGCCACAAATGGGGGACCTCCTCACCGACATGAACACAATCGATCTATCCAATCCCACAAGAACGGTAGCCCAATAGGGGTGTTGGGCCCGCAAGCACATTGGAACCTAGTGAGGGATTGAGCCTCAGGCATGAACGCTTGACACAAGGCATGAATGCCAATATCAGCCTCTATGTTGTGGGTCAAGCCTATGAGACATGAAATCAACAAAGGAATAGTGTCTTCGATCACAATGGACCAACAAAGGTTTGAATCTTGGTGGACAAATCAACAATGCCACCACTTAACCATTGCACTATGGGATGAACCCCCATATTTCATCATCTTTAATTATATAATTAGAGGTAAATAAAGTACACTTAACAAATCAATTTAAGGTGTATTTAATATAAATCATTAATGAAAATGAATATACCCTAAATTAATTAACGAGATCATATTGAAAATTTTAAATGATGATTTATTAGCTCTTTGTCAATGTTGATTTGATTTCATAAATACTTAATAATTGGATCTAGAATTTTTTATATTTGGTATTGCTAAAAGATTTTATCTGTAGCCTACTCCTATTTTTTTCTCTATACATGGATATAATCACACATGATTTTGACCTAGAAGATGCAATTTTGGCTACCCTATCACAATTATGTGCTATGTTGTAAAATTTTGAATTTGTGCACATATGAAGATATTTCATTTCAAGAGTTAGTGTTGCTAAGAAATACCTTGGGGAGCTTGTTGTAAGAAGGTTGAATCTTATTTAACTCCAAGTTAGACCTCTTCACTAATTTAACAAGATTGGAAGACACAAAATATATGCATAAGAAAAAATCCTAACATGTAGTATTTAAATCAAATTATTAGGTCCAAGTAAACTAGACCATTCAAGTTATAATGGTTCATGTTTGTGGGAGAATTGACATAGAGCTATGAGGAGTTCAATACTTATTGGTTGGTCATGTTAAAAAGCGTTTATTATGGTGGTTGGGGTTAACCAAGGATGAAATGGGAAATATCTAGTAGTCTTAAAAATTTGCAAACCTCATAGCATCCTAAAGAACATAGTTTAGTGACCTCATTTCCTTGAATAGGTAGCGAACATGAAAATTACCTTGAAAAATGTGTTGAACATTGCAAGGAGAGTGAATTCCCCTAGAATAACTAGAAAATTCATCACAATGTAGATAAAGCATGGAATTTGAAGAGTTTCAAATGTTTAATCTTCCCATTTGGAAATTGGATTTTCATTTTTCTTGTAGGAAGACTCAAGGGAAGTGATATATTGATTATCCATGACTTGAGTGGGGTTGTTTCTCATTGGAAGGTGGTTTAAGTCCTTATTTATATTGGTGTAAGTGTATTGTAGCTATCCTTTTCAAGGTGATAGTAGTTGCAAGTGTGTTATGAGTTGGAAAGTTATTTGAGCTCATAAATATTATGGTGACATAGTAAAAAAAATAGTTAACCTTTTGATAGTGTGCAAGAAGTACTTTCTTTCTATAGCTAGATTTTTTCACCCATATAGGGATTTTCCCAAGGAAATTTTTATTTTAAAAACTTTATTGTGTATGTTTCATATTTATTATTTCTATATGTTGAGAAAAATTGCTATTTCTTTCATGATACTTATCCTTGTTAAGTTGGAATCCATTTTAGGTGGTTAAGAGCACATATTGAGGGTATTTGTTGAGTTATATCAATTATGCATATATTTGCTAATGATAGAATAAGGAATATCCTCACTATTTATAGATCAAGTGGTATTGGAGTAGTTATATCTTTTAAATATTTTCTTTATAGGGATTCAAATTTTATGTTATCTACTAGATCAAGGGAGAAAGGAATCTTAGTGTTTTTAATCCTCAAATTTAATCAAGGGAGTGGTTAAGAACAACGAGTCTAGTAAGAGAAGATGAAGGGGAAAGCATGTTCTAAAAAGTAAAAGAGTATGTTGCATGGATTCTTCATAAAGTGGAAAAGGTGAATCAATTGGAGACCAATATGGTTGTCTTAAACTCCAAGTTAAGAATTCAAAAGATATGGAAGGTGAAGAAAATGAAATGAGATAAATTAAAGTGGGATATTTAAGGGAAGACTCTTCAAATTGGAGGCAAAATTGATATACAAATATGCAATGGAAAAATTAGTGTCAAGAAACTAGACCAATGTGTGTACTAAATTAAGGTATACTTTAGTCTTCGTCACTCATCTCCACACCAACAAATCTCTTTTACAAGGTTAAAACTTGTTGCATGAGATTCTACATGGTATGAGATATATACACACCCCTTCAAGGTTTTAAAAGTTCCTTGGAGGTTTAATAAGTATCATTAATGTCTAGGTGGATGAATTCAAAATACTATTGAGCAAATAATCCTACCTAATTTGACATCAAAATGAAAGAGTGATGTAATGACACATTTGACGCAAGAGCATGGGAAAAGCATGCATGCATATACAAGTGAGGTTACAAAGAGCATAGTTTAACTTGGGAAAGACCATGAGGTTTTGAAAAAGTATATGAGAGGATTATTTTAGAAGAGTGGTTCTCATTACCCAACCAAAAAACATGTTGGGACTTTGGTGATATTCACCTAAAAATATTTCCTAAGGAGTTTATCTATTTAATGCAATATGGTAAGATGTAACGAGTTTCAAATGTTAGGTAAAATGTACAAGTTGGTCTACATGTTGTGATTTTTTGTAGAAAACACATTTAATTTGGAGAACTCACAACCACATATAAAATTCAATGTTGCTCAAGCCATGAATGGCAAAAATACACACTTGCAACAAAGTTAGATTTCATGCGACACTATCTTGGAGCATGGTAATATTCTCAAAGATAAGGCTAAGTACCACATGTAGTTGGAAGTGATGACAAATTTGTAGGTGTTATCACAAGCTTGAATCTAGTATTGGTGGCTATACAAGAAAATATGTACTAGTCGATAATGTTAAGTAAGCAACCATTGACTCATATTTTTTGGTAGTGGCTACATCGACACAATAACTATCCATGTGGAGAAATCATAATTAGTTATATGTGTGACATGCTAATATTATAATATGATCATAATTGTTGGTGAATATATTTGATTTCACCTTATTATTTAAGTTTACTTAGGTAATTTATTTGTATTATTTATGTAGGATAGGATAAATGAATACATGAAATTTCCTTCTTTTGAATTGGATTATGCTTGTTTTATTATCTTCTCAACTTTGAAAGCTTAGTTAAAGTAATTCCTTAATTTTTTTATTTTTTGCCTTTTCCTCATCCTCATCAAATTTAGAATCTTGAGGCTATATATTGTAGCTCTTTCCTTCCATTGAATAAGAAAATTCATATTAATATCTTAATATTCTTGATATTATATTTTACCTGGTGTTTGCATTCACAATATATATGTTTGTAATTATCTTTTAATGAAGGGTACTCCCCTTACAATCTAAAACTCACAAAAACAACAGATAATTGCACAACCACAATGCAAGAAGGAAGCAAATATTTTCTACTATCACTGGAATGAAAATGAAATTACAAAATTACAACTGCAAGCACATGGGCTTTCTGATTACATAAATCTATAAATCTGCAAATCAGAGCCACCATCTATGTTGCTTTGACCTCTCTTCTATAACCCCCATTCACATCATTTATCTAGAATGTGTAACCACCTTGGAATCTTCTGGAAAGTGTAACCCCCACAAGAAGATATTTCAAAATTTTATTATATTTGGTAGTGCAACTTCGCGGGGTCATAACTTTCGATCCAACTATTGGATTTTCAATTGTAATACCTTTTTAGAAATTTCTTGAGAAGGCACTTGGCCACTTAGGGGTATACTACTTTGGTTTTTTGCCAATATTCAGGCCCATCTAGAGCCTCAAAGTGCCTCAAATTTGACTTCAAATATTTTAACAAGATTTTTGGAAATTGAAATTTTAATATCTCACAAATGACAAATGATATTGAATTGATTTCTTCACCATTGGCTTCAATTTACCATTTTGGAGGTTTGTGTAAGATTTTATGCCCATATGTGCATAAATATAGACTTACTGAAAATAGTATCTTGCCAAAATTAGCCCTTATTAAAAAGAAACAATATTTTTTGGTTGATGCAAGATTGCTCTTACACCTTGGATGCTCCTACATCAACTCCTTACTTTGACTTCCTATGAAGCTTTTATCAAGTCCTTTCAAAATAATTTACTACTTCCTAGAAGCATAGAAAGCTTTTATCAAGTCCTTTCAAAATGATCTTGGATGAGAAATTGAATAGTCATACTCAAAATTTGTAAATGTGACAAGAAAAATGTTTGTAGTTCTTAAAATCTAGTTTCTAAACTACCATTTTTATTTTTATTTTATTTTGGAGATTAAGAGGTTCAAATAGGGGAGCACGCAAAGTGCTCTTATTTTTTTCATAAAAATATAACATTTGATATGCTCCCCTTAAAATTAGTTAAAAGTATTTCATAAATTACTTTAGTGAAAAATTAGTTAACATCACATAGTTTATGCCTAATTTTTTAATAAATATATTATTTTTTACTAATTTTCAAAGTGGAGACAACCTCAAAAATAAAAAAGTTGAGTGATCCCCCTATTTTTTGAAAACTATTTGAAAGTCAACTTATTTTTGAATGTGTACAAAATAGAGTTTATAATGAAAAAATGATAATTTATTTTAAATTTGGATGAACACAAAAATTGACACCAAAAATATTGTACCTATTTTTCTGGCAAAAAATAAGACAATAGCGAAATAAATTGAAGATAAAAAACTTAACATACTTGAAATATGGAAAAATTACATGGTTAGAAAGATGTTGGCATAAGAACTAACACCTCTGGAGTGTGAGTTTGTACGTACAACTATGCACACTACGTAATGAGTGCTCTTCAAATTAGGAGGGGAAGCTCCCTCGTTGTGCTAGAATGCATGGAATAGAAAACTAAACTAAATCCTATCTTTTTATTCTCAGTTGGTAGAGGCACAAGGTTAAGAAAACCTAGAACGTTGCAACTAAGAGTTTTCTGGTTTCGCAGATCATTTAACTACAACTAAGCTAACTTCTTTAAAATCTATCCACTTTCCTCAAGAAAACAGAGCGTGAGGAAATGGAGCGCGAATGGTTTTTTATACGATAAGCTGGGTACATATTTGTAACATGAAGGCAAGGTGGGCACACCTATCTGCTCGGCTGAATAGGCTTATTATGACACACATCATACGATAGGCTTTAAGTACGAATTCTCAACATGAAGGCAAGGTGGGCACAACTATTTGCTTAATTCGAATAGGCCTATTGATAACAAAACACAAAAGATAGCCAACTAGGACAAAAAATTGCATAGGCGAGACACGCATACAATCCACGATCGAACTAGCCACTATATCTAACTATGGCAAGCATTCATCATAATAATTGCATGGAACCCGAGTGGCATAACAATTCATTATCAAAACAAATACTCTTGAACAAATCCAAAAAGATAATATTATAGGCAAGGTAGGCGCATCATATATTAATCTCCTGTAAAAGTTCGTTGAACAGATACAATAATAGCAATACTACAGGCAAGGTAGGCGCAACATGTATGCTATCAAGCAAAAGTTAAAATAAAAATGAGCTAAATGCTCTTATTTATAGACTTCAAGGTGTAGGCAACCCTAAAATCACTTTGAGTCAACTATAGTCTTGCAATGCATGCAAGATGTTATTCCTAAACCCTAATTGAATGAAACTATACAGTTAACTGGGAAACTATCATCAGTTAACTGAAATATCTAATCTAAATGGACAAAGTGCAACATGCACATCCTTATTGAAAGAAAGTCAACTGGAATGCTATCATCAGTCAACTAAAAAATCTAATCTAATCTCCAAGTGTACGTAGATGTTTCCAAGAAAGGCATGCATGCAATGTGTAACAACAAGTTTAACTCGGAAAGAAGCCTCGAGTTAACTGCTTCTTATGAATCATCCTTATAAACAAATGCATGGTCTAACTGAAAGTCTACTCCAAGTTTATCATCTCCTCCAGGAATTTATCAATAATATCATCATCTGACACTCTGACGCTGTCCACGATGATTAACTGTTTGTCTAACTCTTTGTCTCCATCCCGGATTTCCTTCTGACTATCTCTAACCTCTGTGGTCACCTTTTTGAAACTGATAGTCGGCATTGTAAACTCCTCCATCTTGGATGCCTCTGGCCCTCCACATAGGTTATCACAAACTAACTCTTCGAACTTAGCCTGAACTGCCTCCAACTCGATGTATGTACCATCTTCATGTCAATAATGACATGGGATCTGAGTGATGTACTCGTTGATGAAATGAAGAGCTGCAATAACCTTTTCCCGAAGCATGTTCATCTTAGCAGCAATCCTGTCATATGTCTCCACCCTGCAAAGATACAACTCTCTCCAAGTGAAGACCTTCTTTTGATCTCCATCTGCTTCAATGGCGTCATAGATTCCTACAAGTTGTGATATCAAAATTAGGTCCTTCAGCTTACGCTCAGCTATGACAATCTCGAGCTCCTGAATTCTCTGGCAAAGACTATGTACGTCAACCCTCAATTGATATAGCTCTATGAGGAGGTGTCGACCAACAATGATAAAGTCTTCAATCTAGGTATCCAACAACTTTCCTCGATTAACCAAGTGTTGAATCTTCTGTTGATTTGCGGCGGTCTCTTGAAGTTGTGGGAGTAAAGGTGCTTGCCCCTCGCTACCATGAAGCAAACTCGAGATGTACATGTGGAGTTGCCTAATTTCAGTTTTGAGAACTGCCTTATCCTCACCATCCTTCATGACGCGTTCCTCCAGATTACTCGCAACGACTCTGAATAGATTCACGTCAGTGTGTCGAGTACTCTTCCCCATACTAGTTTTGACGAAGGTAAAATCACCAACATCAACTTCATCCAAGTACTTTCCTTCTGGAGGAGTAGCAACCTCTATGACGATCTCTACCTCAAGATTCTTCTCAATATTAATTCGCTTTTTGGCCCTCTTATTCAATCTTTTCTAATAGGGTTCACTGAACTCAGATAAATCAAGATTATATGAAGGCATATGCCTCTCTCTTCCCAATGACTTCTCGAGCCAAGATGAATAAGGAATACTATCCTCTCGAGGTGGAGCCATTTCTACTGTATCAATTGCTGGCAAATCCACTGGTATGAAGGTCTCATGTATTAGAGACTCAGGCTCCGAATCAATATCTATGGGAGATGACTATGGTGAAAAAGGTGAACCTGGAGATGACAAACCGAGCTCAGCCCGAATTACTGGCTTTGATGAAACAACTGGCTCTGGAACTGGAAATGCTTCTTCTTGAAGTACTGTCTCTATAACTGGAAGTGTTGGCTCTTTCTCAACCTGTTTCCTTTTGGTGATGATTTTTCCTTTTGAATTAACTCCCATCTTAACCCCTTCAGGTGGCTTCATGGAAACCTTGACTCGAGGTCTAGCCCTAGAAGTAGAAGGAAAAGAAGAAACTACCACTGCTGGTGGCTCTATAACTGGGATCACCCTTCACTTCCGTTTGCTCTCAAGGAAGTACATAGTTGTTTTGATAACAGACTTGGACAAGTCTTTCACTGAAGTGTTCACTAGAACATACCAATCAGGTTGGCGAAGTGGCTGGCGAGCAACTTGGTCTTTAATGAATGAATGAAGAAGTATCTCACCATCATCATCAGACAAGCCTTCCACATCCTTTGACAAGAAATCAGCAATCTGTGGAATAGTAAGCCTACAATAATGACGATGACGCACCTCAAATTCATCCTCACAATTGACCCAAAAGTCTTCAAGCGCTGCCGAATGTGAAACATTTCGCTCCAACCTTGCTGAATAATGACCCAATAGATCATAGGTACGCTTTTGAGGAAAACACTCAAGCTGAAGTTTTTCTAACTCATGTGCCATTAACTTGCAATCGACAACTATTTTGCATTTGTAAATACCCAACTCAAACGGAAATGTGAAAGTTGGCTTATGTTGATTGCGAAGAAAAGTATGAACCTCATGCGCCTGTCTCATGAACTCCATGAAAAGAACCTTGTTCGATGGGTACCTCGGTAGCATCAAAGGCTCTCCTGTATATCCATATACATGAATATATGTGAAAGTAGGGAATTGGATGAACCAATATGCCCAACTCTCCATTGCTGATTGTGCCTCTGTAGAAATCCTCACATGCATCTCGTTATCTAAATTTTTGACTGTCCTCATAAGAAAGTGGTCATTCACTGCTGTAAAGTCTTGTTCAGCTTTCGAAAACTCCAACTGAGGGTAGTATTCGTGCACTCGCTGAACACCTAGAACTCCATCGATCTTTAATAATTTAAAGTTGCCTTGGAATGCAACTAAGTAAACCAGAAAAGTTACCATGTGGAATTCGTGAATCTTTAGGAACTCTGTAATCTGCTGGTGAAGACACTCGCTGAAAAACATGGCCTAGTCAAATGTTTCTTTCTTATCAATAAATCATGAGATGAGGTAGAACATCCACATTCAGAAAACGCTTGTGTCTTCAGAACCTGCTAACCGGTTGAGGAAAGTTATCAAAACAACAATCTCTTCCTTGAAATCACTACGTGCAATCTTCCTTGGCATGTTGGTTTTCTGAACCTTCAAGCATCGTTGAGCTACTTTCTTCTGTGATCTATCCTTGTCCTCTTCCCATATTCTATCACAATCTAAAATGGATACAACGAAATGATCTGAACGTGGAGGAATAGAAAAACATTTTTCTATATCCCTCGGCTTAAGGCTACAAATAATCCTTCCATCTGTCGACCTGATTTGTCTAGTAGACGAGTCATAATGCTTGACACAAGCAAGTACGAACTCGAGATCGAAGACTGAGATAGGAATGGATGCCGCTGTAAGTATCCCTGAACGTTCAAGATTTTTGATTGTAGTATTGCTGACACCCTCTAATGAATTCAGATTGATGATGGGAAAAACATGACTTAAGTCGGTATCGGTAGTTTTCAGAAAGTTATGAAGAAAGACTTGTTTGGCCTTATAGTCTATGGGATTATACTGCATTCTGAAAAACTAGACTTTTGACTGTAAAGTCGGGTATGTTTGGACAGCTTCAGAAAAACTAAAAAAGCTCGGGGATAGGGTAAAAATAGCAAGGGGAAGTGAATTTTCTCGAACAAATTCTAAGATATGGGTTTTGTGCAGAATCAAACTCTTATACAACCCAGAATGTTAGAATTGCAAAAAAATGGGATTTAGGCTTGCATGCAAAAGGTTTTCGGTTGAGATTTGAACTGGTAGTTAGGGGCACTGGAGGCAATTTTTCTCGCGAAAATCTAGAACATGGGTTTTGTGTAGAAATGAATCCTAAAACCACCCAGATCAACAGATTTGGGAAAAAATGTGTTTTGGGCCCACATGCAAAGAGAATTTTGGAAAAAAGCACAGTGCTTCTAGAAAAGAGGGAGGAGGGCAATTTTCACAAAATAATCTAAGACATGGGTATTGTTGTTGATGCTAACATACTCGAACCCAGATGATGCTTTTCTGAAAAATCTGTCGTTTTCTTTGACATGCGAAGAAAATCTAAGATGAGAATAGAGGAAAATAAGACAGAAGAATAGAATTTTTATTTGTTTGTTTTCTCTCTTCTTGTGTAAAAATTCGCCTATGCTTGAAGTAGAACTAATGAAACCTGCATGCAAATGGAAAACGAAGTCTGAAATGATCTTCCCTTGAACAATCCAAATCTGTAGCTATGAAGAACACTGAAATCTGACACCTGTAGCACCTGTAGATCAATTCTATGCTCAAGAAAATATGTTTCTTGTCAACTCTGATGAAGAATAATGGACGCCATTGGAAAAATATATAGAAAAATATCTTCTAAGGCGTGTGAAATGCATGCTAAGCATTGGAAATGGCGCTTGAAGTACAACTGGTGCTTCAAAACTCACGCATGGCCTATATTTGGCTTCAAACTCAGTTAATTGGCTGTACCATAAACCCTAATTAGGAGCCACTTTGAAAAACTTAGTTAGCTGATACATGCAAACTAATCTTAGCCAGTTATGACCAAAAATAGATTTATTAGAAGTTGACTTGAAAAGAGTTCAACTGAAGATCTAAATTTAGTAAATTGAAAACTCCTCCCATGCACACTTCTATTTTTGAATTTTAAAAAATCAACCTTTGACTTTAGGTGTCCTTCCATACTTAGACATTTTTCTAAAAATTTAAAATCTAGAAACCTCAAATGAAGCTCACATTCAATCACTGATTTTGATTGACTTCCACGTTAGATCAACTGGCTGACAGTTCCATCGAAGAACAGGACCAAATCTGACAAGAAGATTCCTTGAGGTGATGATCCAAAATCCACAAATCTGAGGCTTCAAAAAGATGGGCGCCCTTGGCCTCCAGGGGCGCTTTTCACCTCAGTGTTAGAATATTTTCAGGCATTTTCATCATTTTCATTGATAACTTGACTATATTTCACTTGATGTTTCTCGACATTTGACAAAACTTTAGAACATGTTGATTGGCTCACTGCGGAGCAGGCTGAGTTCTGAGCAAAGGACTCCTAGAGAGCACTTTGTATATAAACATCATTTAACCTTCCTAAATCATGGGTGCCCCTGGCCTCCAAAAGCGCTTTTCCCAACAGTGTCAGCCATTTTTGTAACTGACCAAAAACTATTAAACTTTTGACTGCAGACTGCCAAGACATCTTTTGACCTGGCTGATATAGGCAACGGAAAGCTGGAGCTAACACGAACGAGATGAGCATCTGAGATCATCAAACAGATTCCATTAAAGGTCTTAAAACCTTGGGCGCCCCTCAAATTTGACCAATGATGATGGCAACGCGGCAACTTGGATTCACCTGCTGACAGATGCATCGCAGAGCTAGACCAAAAATGGAAACAAACTTCTTGGGTGTCACTTGATTAAAAGACTTTATCTGAAGTCTCAAAAAGATGGGCGCCCCTAGCCTCCAGGGGCGCTTTTGACCTCAGTGTTAATCATTTTTGCATTTCCCTCGTTCTACATTGAATCTCCGATTTCAGGTGATTTACTCCTCCATTGGATTGGTTGGCTGGCTCATTGTGAAGCTATCAAGAATCTAGAGAAGTCATCTTGGTAGAGACAAGTCACAAAAAGTTGAATAAGGCTTCTAGAATGATGGGCGCCCCTAGCTCAGAGTGGCGCTTTTTCAATCCAGACTTAGCCAATTTTACAGTATTTTACCTCGTTGAAAATCTCCTCCGAGACGAAGTAACTTTTTGGACGAAACTTGCCATAGAAACATCACCGAAGTGTTTTGAGCTTAGCTGTCGACACCTGGTACCTAGCCATTTGCCAATGACAAATTTAGAAAACCTAACTTCTCACTTGAAAAACGAAAACTACCCACCAGGCTTAAACTGAGTCTTAACTGAAATTGACTTCACCACTGTGATCATGAAGCAAAATAAACCAATCAAAACAAATTTCAGTCAATTCTGACAAGTTTCAAAAATTTTAGGGTTTTGACCTAAAAATAGAGTTTTGAAACCCTAATTTTCAATTTTTTCAAATTTTGCCAATATCTCCGTGGCATGACATTGACTGAAAGCCCATACTTGAATTGCCCAAAAACTATGTTTTGACATCATTTTAACAAGGTTTAGACCATTTTAAGCAAAATGCCTTAATGAAGCAAAATTTTTGGTTTGGGTACAACAAAAGATAAGAGAACACTTGACATTGTTGTAGCATTTTTTATATCAACATCGAAAAATATGCAAACCCAATGGAGAGGACACTTAGCATTTAGTTATTTTATATATTTTGTAGAAAACACATATTTGAGTGTTAACATGCAAGTAGATAACCCTAAGGTTTTGTAGTTCCAAAGTAAGAGATAATATGAACGTGTTATAATGCACTCACATTTTGTGATTATTTTTTTAATTTTATGACTCACAAAATACAAGTGTATTATAGTGTGTCCATGTTTTGTGAGCCTTTTTTTGCTTTTCTATCTTGTAAAAATGAGCACATTATAATGTGCTCATATTATATACTATTTGGGCAAAAAAGTGGGTTTGACCACTTTTTTGTCCCCCATCTTTGTGCACACACCTGGTGCCTATATGTGTTTTAAGCATATAAATAAAATATAAAGATAAATAATTAGACAAATAAAAATAGTAGAACTAGGCTAGATTATTTTATTAATCTATGTGTTTATGGCACAATGCCATGGAGATGTGTGACTATGTATTTACAATGTCTAGCTATATAAAATATCTCCTTTATGTTATAGATGCATGTTTATAATTTATATATTCACGAAGGAGGTTATCATAGAAATTAAATGATCTTGTCTTCCATGTGTAACACTTTATCTTCCAAAAATTAGTATTTTAGTCATATTCTATGCTAACAAGTGACATGTCATGAAAGAATCCAAAAGATGCAAAAAAGTATGTTGTTTAAGGTATTGCATGATGTTTTACTCTACCATGAACAATGTACCTTGTTGAAACTAATGTACAAGAATACAAGTGCAACACTAAACACAAATAGAGTTGTTAGAAATTTTGTTCAGCATGATATATGACACCATGTGAATGGAACATGATATAACATATTGTGCATGTTTTGATTGATTTAAGAAATGAATTACATGGTTCCAAGCACTATATGGGTGGTGAATGAAGTAAGGAGTTGTGTGAAAGTGTGTAAAATGTTTCTTGGCACTACACACATGGAACATATTGCAAGAGTTATGCATAGAATTGTGGTATTTCTCCACAAAGGAAAATTAGGATTTCAACTAGATTGTGGCATTGAAAAACCCAAAGTAAAATTAGACATGCAAAGATAAAGTAACATAAATCACCCTCAAAGCTTAATAATAAGAAGATTAAACCCCAAGGATGGAAACCTTGAGAGGGTGAAAGAGAAAATAGGTTCACCAAAATGAAAAGGAAAGTAATCAATACTTTTTTAAATGAGAGGGAGAATGAAATCCCTTTTATAGAAATCTAGGATAAATAACATAAGCATCCAAAATATATTTTAGATTTATGAGTTTTGGAAATGTAATAAATTCAAATGAATTAAATTCTTTGGAATTTATTAAAACAATAATTTTGTCTCGCTTAACTATAAAACTATGGCAAATGATGTACAATATGATTTTCTAGTAGTGTGAAAATATCAATGAAGATCAAACAAATTATTTAGAATTAGTGAATGCTCTATCTATCATTTTGTCACTTCTATGAATGTAGCTTTAGTTATGTAGTTGTGGATCTTGTTGGAAACACAAGGGAAAACAACTGAGAGGGGGGCGGGTGAATCAATTGTCACATAAATTATACAGATTTAAACTTATTTTCAGATCTGATAATTAAACATAAGTTGGATGTTGGCCAAAAGGCTAAGGATAAACTTACTATGAAGGCTCCCTCGAAAATGGTTACATCTTCTTCTGTGCAAACCTCCACTGCCCCTGAACATGTTGTGTCTATGCCTCTCATTAAGGACATCCCTGAACTTCCCTCCAAGCCTATTTCTAATCCTATTGCTGAAGCAAATGTGTCGGGTAGCATTAACTTAGCTCAAGATACCCCTGTTTATTTTTTCCCTACCCCTTGCTTTCCCTCTAAGAATGATTCGGTCCTGTTGGGAGGGAGTGATGTTATTGAGGTGTTCTCTGCTGTGGATATTAGGAAGGAGGATGTAGTGCTAGAAAATGGTGTTAAGTCCCAATCCCATGGATTGGAGGATGATCTTGAAGAAGGTGAGTATGTTCTAGCTGATAAAAATCTATCTTTGGAGGATATTCATTCCCCAAATCATTTGGGTGCCAAAAACTTGAGTGACTCCATGGCTATTCTTGGATTCCCCAATGGATTGAGTGACAAAGAGGAAGAGGAGGGATGGTCCCAAGCCCTGTCTAAACCTAAAAAGAAAAAGAAACTGAATGTAGGAGGAGGTAATAAGGTGGGAAGGCCATCACAAAAGGACTCCAGAACCAAAGATACGACAAGGGATGTGGCAACTGGGAAACAAAGAACCTTGGGTTGGATCAAAGTCCAAGAAGAAGTATCTCGTTTACTTCTTAGGTTGGGAGGTGGTCTCTTTTTTAGCCTTTCTTATGAAGTTTCTCTCATGGAATATAAGGTGCCTAAATAGCCCGTATAAACATTTTTTGGTGAAATCCTACATTCTGGATAATAAAGTGGACATGCTCCTCCTTCAGGAAACTAAGATGAAGAAGGAGACCTTTAAAAGAGTCGTGGTTAAATTTTGGCCATCAATGAATTTTTTTGTTAGTGAGGATGATGGTGCTTCAGGAGGTATTGCGACCCTCTAGAACCCTTTCAAACTTAAAGGGACTTTGTGCTTTGCCTGTAAGAACAGTCTGATGATCTTCTTTGAAGATATTGTTTCCCATGAAAAATGGAACCTCATAAATATCTATGCCCCAAATCTGAGTAGGGACAAATTTTTACTTTGGGAAAAGTTAAGTAATGTTATTTCTTTAAGGAACGAGCACCATTAGATGCTGGGAGGAGATTTCAACTCTCCTCTCCTCCCCTCTGAAAAAGTCTGGAGGTCAGGATGACTACTTGGATAACATGATGGAGCTGGCAGAGTTTCAAAATATGTCTAGATTAATTGATATTCCCATCCAAGGAACTAAATTCGCTTGATCTAACAAAAGAAATGGAAATCACTTAATCCAAGTTAAACTTGATAGATTCTTGATCTATGCTAATTGGGATATCTCTCAATCCCTTTCTCTCTCTTCTCTTCCTAGATCGGGATCAGATCATAATGCCTTGGTGCTGAAAAGGAATGTAGATCATAATACTGGTCCTTTCCCATTTAGATTTGAAGCTATGTGGTGCCTTAATCCAGAATTTGCTGAATTGGTTGTCTTGGTGGGAGGAACCTGATTCTGGCACCCCTATATATTGTTTGGTTGAGAAATTAAGAAGGATAAAGATGAAATTTAAAGGATGGAATAAGGTGACCTTTGGAAATATATTTGAGACTAAGACTTATTTGGGAAAGTGCTTAAAGGAGGTTCAAGATTTAATGGAGGTAGCAAGGGTGGATGAGGAGCTTTGTGCCAAGGATAGAGATTTAAGATCACAGTGGTATAGGATTAATAAGAAGGAGGAAATCTAGTGGAAACAAAAGTCAAGGGTTCAATGGCTAAAGGAAGGAGATAGAAATACCAAGTTCTTTCACCAGTCTATGTTGAAACATAGAACCAAAAATAGAATTAGATCCCTTATGAAGGAGGATGGGTCTTTGGTGACCAATGAAAAATACATTGTGAGGGAAGCTGTTAGTTTCTTCTCTAATCAAGATAGCCCCCCTGACATTGATGAGCAGGTATTTGTTGATTTTATTGACGTGATTCCTAAAGTTATTTCTGATAGAGACTTAAAAATGATGACTAATTTTGTTTCTTTGGATGAAGTTAAAAAGGTTGTGTTCTCTTTTGGACCTTATAAAGCTCCTAGTCTGGATGGTTTCCCCCCTATTTTTTTCTAGACTTTTTGGGATATTGTCAAAAATGATCTTGTCATTGCTGCTAGGGATTTCTTTAGGTTGGGTAGATTACTGAACCAACTCAATTCCACTTGCATAACCCTCATTCCTAAAAATTTGGATTCATCCGCTATGAAATATTTTTGATCCATTAGTCTCTACAACACGGTCTATAAAATCTTCTCCAAAATTTTGGTTCTTTGTCTTAAACCCGTGCTTTGCAAAATGATTGCTCCCAATCGTAAGGGTTTTGTCCAGAATAGAAATATCCTTGATACTGTCATCTCCACCCATGAAATCATTCATTCAATGGATCACTCTAAAAATCTGAGTATGCCCTTCAAAATTGACATTTCTAAGGCCTATGATCAGGTCTCCTGGCCTTTCCTTTTTGTTGTCCTCAAAAAATTTGGCATTGATGATAGATTTCTTAAGCTAATTTCGGCCTGTGTTACCTCCCCCATGTACTTTGTTCTTGTTAACGGTGTTCCCCAGGGTTTCTTCTCTTGTGGTCGTGGTCTTAGGCAAGGGGACCCCCTTCCCCCTACCTCTTTATCATTGTGGCTGAAGCCCTGGGAGGGAATATACAAAAACATGTGGATTCTAATGTTCTCAAAGGTGTCAAAGCTACTTCGTCACTAATGCTTGACTCCCAACAACAATTTGTCGATGACACTTTAATGTTTTGGGAAGCCTTAGTGGGGGAAGCTAGTATCTGGAAAAAGGTACTAAATGACTATGCTGATGTTTCTGGACAGTGTATTAACTATGAGAAAAGCAAAATTTACTTCTTTAATATTGACCAACAAATAAAGGAAAGAGTGATAAAAATTATGGGGTGTAAGGAAGCTGAACTTCCAGATTCTTATCTGGGCCTACCTTTGATCTCTAAGAAGCTGGAGAATAATTACTGGAATCAACTGATTGAAAGAACACAAAATAAACTTGCTAGGTGGAAAGGTAAGCTTCTAAGTTTGGCAGGTAAAATTCAACTCCTCAACGCTTCTCTTCAGAATATTCCAATATACTATCTCTCCCTCTTTAAGATCCCTAGCTTTATTGGTGAGAAGATAGAACAAATATAGAGAAAATTCTTATGGTCAAGCACAGTTGAAGAAAAAACAAAATGTCCCTGGTTGGATGGGAAAAAGTTTGCACCCCTAAAAGGAGTGGAGGTTTGGGCTTAAGAAGAATCTTTATGCTAAATAAATCCCTCTCGGTGAAAATTAGTTGGAATATCTTGGAAGGAACTAAAGATTGGGTAAAAATATTCCAAGCCAAATACATGAGGAACAAGAATCATGGTTGTTTTTTGTTTGCTTTGGATCTGCCAAGTGGCTCAGCTCTTTGGAATCATCTTGTGAAATTGAGAAATGTGTTGAAGCTAGGGGTGAGGAAGAGAATTGGAAATGGGAATAACACTGAATTTTGGAAGGATCATTGGATAGAGTCTTCTACTCTGTCCTCCTTTGAAGACTTGAGACCTCTTAAACAAAGCCTTACTAGAATCTGTGGCAAAAAGATTTCAGACTATATAAATTGGGACTTGGAGGAATCTAGATGGAAGGAGTTCAATCTGCTACTAAGAAGGGATAACCTTAGAAGCCGAAGACAGGTTAACTGGGACCCTATACTAACTAGACTGTTTGGTGTGATAGGGGAGGCCAAGTGGTTTGATAAAGGAAGGGAAGATTAATGGATTTGGAAAGGTTGCACCTCTGGATGTTTTTTTGTCAAAATGGCCTACGAAGAAATTTTAAAGATGCAAAATGCTATTTTTGATAACTTCTAGGAAAAGGTGTGGCAAAAGAATCTCATCCCTAAAATAAACTATTTTTGGTGGACAACGGCTCATGGTAACATTTTGACTGTGGATAATTTGGTTAGGAGAGGGTTCTAGCTGGTCAATCGATGTACTCTGTGCAAAAAGGAAGAGGAAACTATAAGTCACCTCATTTTTCACTACAATTTTATGAGGGAAGTGTGGTCTTGCTTCCTCTCATTGTTGTCTTCGGATTGGGTGTTTCCTAACTCCTTAACTATGTTTATAAAAAACTAGGCTAATTGCCCTTTCTCTCATAATGTCATTGTGGATATCTGGAACCAGGTTCCTCCTTTTGTGGCCTAAGGTTTGTGGAAGGAAAGGAATAATCGTATCTTCAAGGAGGAGAGAAGTAGTGGGGAGATCAACGTGATCATTAAAAATTAGATCAAGGAAAATATAGAGGCTGGCAAGTATGGGTTCTCCAAAAACTGATCGAATTACAAAGAAATGAGGATCAAGCAGAAATGGGGAATAAACAAGGATCTAACCAAAATCAATTGGTCCAAGATCCTATATAGACTTTCCACGGTGTGAATCCCCCACAGATGGATTGGGTCAAATGTAATTTTGATGGGTGCTCCAAAGGCAACCCAGGACAAGCTGGCACTGGCGGTTTGCTAAGGAATCATAAATGTGAGTGTATTGTGGCCTATGGGTTGAATATGGGAGTTTGTTCCAATAATAAAGTGGAAGCTATGGCTGCTTTGGGGGGGCTTAATTTATTAAAGGAGTTGGGGTACTGTAATGTCATTTTAGAAGGGGACTCTAAGCTTATTGTGTATGTCATTAATGAAGAAGCCACGCCTCCTTGGGAGTTAAAAAACATATTAGATAAATTCCAAGTTGTTAAAAAGTCATTTGATAATTGTAGAGTGCAACATGTGTACAAAGAAGGAAATAAAGCGGTTGATTGTGTGGCCAATGTGGTGCTAAACTGTAGGGGTTTGACCAGATGGACCTATGGGAATATTCTGGACTCCACTAGAGGTGTTATTCTAAAGGAGAAATTTGAATATGATTATAAGTTGCAAAATTAATTTTTTTTTGTTTGGCCGGATAGAAGAGTACCAAGTGGTGCTTTTCAAATTTTTGTGTAATGATGATATTGGTGGTACGAAGATGTATTGGAGGATCTTGGTTGAAAGTAACATTAATAAATTTCATGTCATGAAGGTTACGAATTATCACATGAAGATTTTTTTTTTGCTAAGGGATGTCATGTCTATGCGTGTGGATTGGCCTGGTGTCAGTATTTATCGCATTCCTAATGTGGCAAAAGGAAAGGATATTAATGGGAAGATTTATTTTTATAAGATTAATGATGGTTTTCTTGCCTTGGGAAATGTGTTGCAGGAGGTTTCTAAGAGAAACTTCTCGATTCATTTTTATTTACTTGCTCTGGGTGTCTTCTGGTGTAAGCATGAGTTCTGCATTCTAATAAATAAGGTGATGTGGGAGACTATGAAGAAGAGTGCTAAGCAGCTAAATTTTTTGTAGAAGAGCAAAATGGGTGGGCCGAGGAAGAGGATGAAACTGCCAAACTGTCAAGCTTTACAACAAAATGTGGACTTATGGAAGATGTTCGCTGAGGCTGGTATGGTTCCTTTCTTCCAATCCTTGAAGGGATACAATGAGAACCTAACGGCTAAATTCAATAATTTTTGAAGGAATGGCCATGTTTCTATTGGTGCTATAAAATTTGAAGTCACGACCAGATTAATTGCTGAAGCTACAAGGTTGCAGAACTAGGGAATTAAAGTTGCCAAAAAAAGTGGTGCAAACTACCAAATATATATCGACAAATTCCTTCATGATGGGGAGAGGCTCAAAAGGTTTCAAAATGAGTATGCTAGACTGGATCTTCCTCCTCCTTTTTCCTTAGTTAGTCTATTTATTATGAGATATTTTACTTTGGAGAGTCGGTACATGTCGGTTCATGCGTACCACTTTCCCCTGCTTAACCACATTCGGCATGGGGAAAAAGTTAATTTGCCTTTTTACTTGTTGTCCTCCTTAAAACTCCATATAGAGAAAGGTGTGAGCCCTCCTCTCCACCAAGGCCTTATGCTCAATCTCTACAAGTATGTCTTGGCTCTGAATCCCCATGGCAATCCTCTTACTGGTAGAAAAAAAATCTTGGTCGTCTTGAAGAGGTTAATGGTGAACAAGCACAAGATGATAACCCTGGTGTGGTTGATATACCAGTTGTGGACCCTCTTCCCTATCCGCCTCCTCCCATTTTCTCTAGAAGAGTGCTTTTAACTGCTAAAAGCCAATCCCCTATTACCAATGTCTCTAATCCTTCTACCCCTATTTCTCAAAAAATGAAGAAAAACGTACCTTTGAAATTGAATTGATAAGAGCCACGCTTGAAAAAAGGAAGCATTCCTCTCTACTGCTTGAACTCCCTAAAGCTAAGAAACCTAGATGCGAAGTTAATATTAGGGATGTTATAAACATATCGGAGGAAGGGACCAACTATAAGGAGGAGAAAGAGTCTCTGCATGGCCAAGGAAGTGGAGGGAGTGGAGGAAGATGGTCGGTTAGGCTAGATAAAGTGGCCTCGAGGGAGAAAAAAGGGAAACATAAGTTGTCTGTCAGTGAGGAGGAGGAACATGAATTTGAAGATTTTGAGGCCTAGGAGGATGATGATTCTGAGGACTAGGATTTTGAGGATACAACTTATGAAATGGGTGAGGTTGGTTCTGAGGAGGAAAAGGATGAGGAAGAGGAAGAACAGGATGAACAGTCCGAGGATGATAAGAAAGAGGAAGATAAAATGCAGGATGTTGAGGATGGGGATATGGGAAAAGATTCTATCATTGAAGTTCTAAAGAGCAGACTTACTCTTTTGCAGGTTCAGTTCGAAGACATGGAGAAGGCTCTGGCCACTCCCATGAGGGTTATGAATAGAGTTATGAGACGTGCTTTGCTGGGCTCGACTTTGGGTGAACTCAAAATTTATAAGAAGCTGAAGAAGCAGGGTAAATTGGATGCTCTAAAGGCCATGGACGAGACTGAGGGCCCTGAATGGAGACACTATATTTCTCTCATGGGAGAGTATGGGGACCTGTTAAAGAAAGGAAAATATTGCCTCGTGTGCTGCTCTATCTGCTTTTTTGATTGTTTTTTTGTCATCTTTCTTTTATATGATCGATTGTTCTGTTATTATGGACTTGTTATGGTGGAATACCACTTGGAATAGTATGGACCTTATAAATGGTTTACATAGTACTAAGTTTGCTTCTACTATTTTACTATTTTTTATTAGAACTGGATGGTCTATGGTTACTAAAGTTACTGCTGGTCTGCATAATTATAATATTGTTGTTTTTTCAGGGTGTGGGTGGTGTTGTTTCCCACCTTTTATCTATTTCTTTTGTTTGATTTTGTAACCATGGGATCAGGGCCCTTCCTTTCTTATCTAATAAGAAACACATCAAAAACACACATAACACCAAGATTTTTACGTGAAAAACCCTGTCAGGGGAAAAACCACGACGAAGATTAATCTACAAGTTTATACTCTGTTAAAAGTATGCAAAAATGGGGAATGCACATGCATTCAAGCACACTACCTAGATCTCACTGCTCAATTACAAAAGGATTACTTCCCAAAGGAAGACTCATTGTCTTATAGTAACATTCAAATTAAATCCATTTGAAAGATCTTGAACTGAGAAAATAACATCTACTAATGTCTGATTACAGTTTCAATTAAGCGCATGAACACTTCTTTACTCTTCTTCACTCTTCTTCACACTCTGCTTTTCCTTCCAAAGATTTAGAACATTATTCACTCACACACACTTGATCGCACATCTCGCATACTTCACATACTTCAAATGACAAATAATCAGTCTTTTATATCCACATCTAAGGATATCACCAACTCCATGTCGACCCAACAACATATAGAATGTGTATAAACTGTCGCCCTAAATCAATAAACACTTATCAATGTGAATCAGCCAAAGTCAGCCACAACATAGTAGAGAGCCAAAATAATATCCTTGAACACAAAAAACCTTCAAAGATTATTCCTCGAAGATCCACAACATGATACAATCACCCTGTCGGCCATGAACATGAAAAACATGAACACACAAGAGAAAGTCTTCAATCACGAGCAAAATGATCAATTTGAACCAACAACATGGATAGAACACAATCTAGAAACATCTAAAAGCATCATGAATCACCACAGGAGCATTCACAACAACTCAGATTACTAGAATCACATTATCTTCTTCTAGAAACATCAGCTACAGAAACAAAATAATTGTTGAAACACAAAAACCCATAACTTGATCAAATCTTCATGTGAACCTCTGAAACTTTCGGTGGATAAACTAGATAGGCTTGAAAACAAACCCTTTAATCCACAACTTCTCACCATCAATATTGTGCACTTTCCATCATACCGATCTTCACAGACAACCTGCAACATATTTTATTACAATTTTCTCAATATCCTCGACATATACAACCTTAAAGACATTAATGCTAATAGTATTGACATCAATGAAAACCACATATCAGCAACACAACCACAACATCCAAAAATATCCCTCTTTGGCATTGATGGCAACACATGATGTGAAAACACCATCAACGCAAATTCCTCTTAGCACTTTCTCCCCTTTAGGTTTTGACTCTTCTCCTCAGATAATTCACAATTTTTCACATGACTCTTCTCCCTCTTTGACATTAGTGACAAAGATACACACAAGATCTAAATCACATATCTAAATCATCCGACTACTCCCCCTAAGTAGCAGCCACCACAACATTAATTTGAAACAAGACACGACTGTGAAATGCACAGACTGATGCAAGTCAATGCATCTCAGTTCTGATTAGGAGGGGTAATCACCCCTAGCTTACCTCTGAGATAATCAAAAGTATCCTTAGGAAAGGTCTTGGTAAAGATATCTGCAATTTGTTCCTTAGTAGTCCATACTCTAGTCTGACTTCCTTTTCACTCACCTTGTCTCTCAAAAAGTGAAACTTGATAGATATATGCTTGGTTTTTGAATGTAGCACCAAATTCTTAGAAATGTTGATAGCACTTGAATTATCATAGATTATAACAAGAGGTTCATCATACACAACTTTGATATCTTTCAACATCTGTTTCATCCATAATACTTGTGTACAATTGTTAGCAACAACAATGTACTCTGCGTTTGCAGTAGATAAAGAAATGGCATTTTGCTTCTTAATTATCCATGAAATCAACTTATTTCCCAAGAAAAATGCACCACCACTAGTACTCTTTCTGTCATTCACATCTCTTGCCCAATCAACATCAGTAAAAGCTCTCAAAGTAAGATCATCATCTTTAGGATACCATAGACCAAAATCAACTATTCCCTTCAAGTATCTAAAAATTCTCTTCACAACAATCACATGAGATTCCTTAGGATCAGCTTAAAATCTTGCAACAATACATACAACATTCATGATATCAGGTCTAGTTTGAGTCAAATAAAGCAATCCACCAATCATGGATCTGTATCTAGTCTAATTTTCCTTAGGAGAATCATCATCTGTTGTCAACTTACATCTAGTCACCATAGGTGTACCAAATGGCTTTGAATCTTCCATACCAAACTTCTTTAGCAATTCTTTCACATACTTGGACTGAGATATAAAATCCCCTTTATCTAACTGAGTAATTTGAAATCCCAAAAAGAATTTCATTTCTCCAATCATAGACATTTCAAACTCACTCTGCATCTCATCAACAAACTTCATGCACAAAATATCATCTACTCCAAAAATGATATCATCAACAAAGACTTCAATAAGCAAATCTTTATCATGATCAATCTTGAAATACAAATTCCTATCATCAATACCTTTATTGAATCCAAGCTTCAACAAGTACTTGTCCAATCTGGCATACCATGCTCTAGGGGCTTGCTTAAGTCCATACAGTGCTTTCTTCAACCAACAAACCATATCTCCCTAATCAGTCAATTTAAATCCATCAGGTTGCTCAATATACACCTCTTCATTTAGTTCACCATTAAGAAATGTTGACTTGACATCCATCTGATAAACCTTGAAGTTTTTGTAAGCATCATAGACAATAAATAATCTCTCAACTTCAATTCTAGCAACAGGAGCAAAATTTTCTTCAAAGTCAATTCCTTCCATTTGAGAATATCCTTTACATACTAGTCTTGCTTTATTTCTGATAACTTCACCTTGTTCATTCAGTTTATTCCGAAAAACCCATTTAGTTCCAATTACATTTTTGTCCTTAGGTCTAGGAACAAGATTCCATATATCATTCTTCTCAATTTGTTGTAACTCTTATTTCATTGCTTTCATCCAATGCTCATCTTTGCATGCTTCATTGACATTGTTAGGCTCAATATTTGAAATCAAACAATACTCTTCTGCAATTATTCTCCTAGTTTGAACACCTTTGTTCTTATCACCTATAATCTGATCTTCTAAATGATTTAGTCTTACATACCTTGGAGTCTTAGGCTCTTGAACTCCAAGCTCTTGTGATCTCGCTTATGTACTTTTACTAGTTCCTTCTTCTTGATTTTCCCGATTCACCAGATTGATTTGAACTTGATTCTGAGTTTGAACTAAACTGACATTTTGATCATCTGAATCATATCCATAGGTTCTAGATGGTCTAACTATGTCTTCATCAACCTTCACATTAGCTCTTTCAACTACTTCATTCAATATCTTATTGTAGCACCAGTAGGCTTTACTTTTAGTAGAATAACCAAGAAAGATTCCTTCATCACTCCTAGCATCAAACTTTCCTATATCTTCATCTCTTTTAATATAACATTTACTCCCAAAGATTTTGAAGTATCTAACAGTAGGCTTATGACCAAACCATAGCTCAAAAGGGGTCTTACTAGTATCTCCTTTGATATGTACCATGTTGAGAGTATAAACAACAATACTCATAGCTTCTCTCCAATAGATATGAGACATATTTCCTTCAAGCATCATAGTCCTAGAAACATCTAGAACTATCCTGTTCTTTCTTTCCACAACTCCATTTTGTTGAGGGGTCCGCAGGGCAGATAATTGTCTTTTTATCCCATGTTCTTCACATAAAGAAGCAAACTCACCAGAAGTGAATTCACCACCTCTATCTGATCTCGGAAATTTAATCTTCAGACCTGTCTCTATCTCAACCATAGCCTTGAAAATCTTGAATTTCTCTAGAGCTTCATATTTTCCCTTAAGAAAGTGACCCACATCAATCTAGAATAATAATCAATGAGTAACATGAAATATCTGTCACCTTGTAAACTTTTGATTCTAATAGGACCATACAAGTTAGTATGCACAAGCTCCAACAATTCATTTGAACAACACTGTTTGCTTCTGAATGAAACTCTAGTTTGCTTCCATAATTGACATTCCTTGCATATAGTGTTAGTAAGTTTTATCAACTTAGGAAGATCTCTCACTGCCTGGGTAGAACTTATCTTGATAATATTGTCAAAGTTTGCATGACAAAATCTTCTATGCCACAACCAACTTTCATCAACTTGAGCAATCAAACAACTTTTATTAGCAGTACTTAGGTGAAAGATATTACCTTTTATTTTTGTACCGGATGCAATCACATTTCCAGAACTCTTCAATATTTTACACTTTCCATTATTGAATTGAAGATTATATCCCTTATCAACCATCTGTCCAACACTTAAAATATTATGCTTCAAACCTTCAACATATAGGACATCATTAGTATTATGCTTACCATCAAAAGAAATGGTTCCTTTTCCATCAATTACACCACCATTATTATCACCAAATCTTACAACACCACCATCATACTTTTTCAAGCTCACAAATTTACTTTTATCACCTGTCATGTGATGAGAGCATCCACAAAAATCATCTATTCATCTTTTTCTTCAACTCAGGCAACTAGAGCTTTCTCTACATTCATGCAACTAGTAGAATCAACAAGTACATGATTACTTTCGTTGATAGCAATAAATATAAATTCATCCTCACTTACATTCCCTTTTTAGGATTCATCATTTGTCACACCGTCATCAGCAGCAGAATAACACTTCCTTTGAAATCTAGGCTTGTTAGATCTTTGCTTAGGAACTCTTTCAGGACACCTTGAGGAAAAATGACCAATCTTATTGCAAGAAAAACATTTAAGAGGTAATTTCCCTTTATACTTACCTTCTCCTTTGGCTTCCCTTTTGACATTGAGTGCTTCAAGATCATTCAATTCTCTTTCTTCTTCTTCAATCCGTCTCATTTCTTCCTCATACTTGAATACCTTTCTAGAAGAACTTTCACCTGGATCATATCTTTGCTTATCTTTTCCGAAAGTGGTAGCTTTGAATATAGATTCTATCTTAGGAAGAGCATCACTAAACTCACTTAAATCGGAAGCAACAAGCTTACCAATCAACATGTCTCTGGTTACATTTGTCACAGTTCCAATCTCCTCAATAGCAGCAACTTTGTGTTTGTATGCAGGAGGCAAGGATCTAAGCACCTTAACAACAATCTCCGATTCTTCCAATGTTCCACTAGCACATCTGATATTACACACAAGTTCATTTACTCTCTGCATAAAATAAGTAATGTTCTCATCTTCACCCATTTTCAATGTTTTGTATTTCCCTTTCAAGCTCTGCAACTTAGCAATCTTCACATGTGTATCAACTTCATACAAAGTTTCCAACTTTTTCCAGATCTCATAAGCAGTCTTCAAGTCCATTACATTTGTCATTTCAAAATCAGTCAAAGCACTCAATAATGCTTCTTTAGTCCTGATATTGTACTCAACATCTTTGATCTCAACAGAAGTAGAAGGACCATTATGTGGAATAATATACCTATTCTTTGTAATGCTCTAGTAAGATTCACCAATGCATCTCAGATGACACTCCATTTGAGTCTTCCACAAAGAATAATTTGTTCCATCAAATCTTAGACTATCCTTCTTGTATGTCTCCATCCCAAACCACCTCAAGCTGTTAAACTTCTTCCAAGGAACCTACTTTGATTCCAATTGTTGGCAACACAAGGGCAGACAACTGAGAGGGGGGGTGAATCAGTTGTCACATAAATTATACGGATTTAAACTTATTCTCAAATCTGATAATTAAACATGAAAGCATAAACCATCAACACATCAAAAACACACATAACACCAAGATTTTTACATGGAAAACTCTGTCAGAGGAAAAACCACGGTGGAGATTAATCCACAAGTTTATACTTTGTTAAAAGTATGGAAAAATGGGGAATGCACATGCATTCAGGCACACTGCCTAGAGCTCATTGTTCAATTACAAAAGGCTTACTTCCCAAAGGAAGACTCACTATCTTACAGTAACATTCAGATTAAATCCATCTGAAAGATCTTGAACTAAGAAAATAGCATCTGCTAATGCCTGATTGCAATTCTGGTTAAGCACATGAACACTTCTTTACTCTTCTCCACTCTTCTTCACACTCTGCTCTGCCTTCAAAATATTTAGAACATTATTCACTCACACACACTTGCTCGCACATCTTGCATACCTCACATACTTCAAATGGCATAAAACATCGGTCTTATATATTCGCATCTAAGGATATCACCAACTGCATGTTGACCCAACAAAATATAGAATGTGTATAAACTGTCGCCCCAAATCAATAAACACTTATCAATGTGAATTAACCAAAGTTGGCCACAACATAGTAGAGACCCAAAATAATATCCTTGAACACAAAAAACCTTCAAAGATTATTCCTCGAAGATCCACAACACGCTACAATCACCCTGTCGGCCATGAACATGAAAAACATGAACACACAAGAGAAAGTCTTCAATCACGAGCACACTGATCAATGCGAACCAAAAAAATAGATAGAACATGATCTATAAACATCCAAAAGCATCATGAATCACCACAAGAGCATTCACAACAACTCAGATTACTAGAATCATATTATCTTCTTCCAAAAACATTAGCTACAGAAATAAAACAACTATCGAAACACAAAAACTCATAACTTGATCAAATATTCATGCAAACCTTTGAAACTTTCAATGGATAAACTAGATAGGCTTGAAAAAAAACTCTTTAATCTGCAACTTCTCACGATCAATATTCTACACTTTCCATCATACTGATCTTCACTACTTCACAAACAACTTGCAACATATTTTATTGCAATTTTCTCAATATCCTCGACATATACAACCTTAAAGACAGTAATGCTAATATTGTTGACATCAATGAAAATCACATATCAATAACACAACCACAATATCCAATAGATCTAATATGTGTCATGAATTTTATCTAGACTTGTGGATCTAATATCTACACTTTCAAAATGTCACTTTTAACTCACCTTGAGATTATCAATATGTTTTGGATGAAATTTGATTAAGATGTTTGATGGTTTAAACATGACAAGGATAAGAACTTACCTTGTGTCAAATAATGTAAGGAAATTGGTTTAATGACTAGATAAATAATTAAGTATAACACTCAAATATATACAAAATTCTTTAGATGCTTATGTAATACAAATTCCCTAATTATGCATGTGAGTAGTAAATGATGTTAATCATGCATTAGCTAATAATTAATTAATTAATAGTCTAATTTATTCTCATGCACTTAAGCTAAACTTAGGAGTGCTTTTTAATGTTAACTACAGAGCTATAATTAGATCATTTTATCTCATTGCATGAGATGTTGACACTTGTCATGATCTAATCCCTTTATCATTCAAGGTTTCTCCTATATAGCACTCAACCGTCATTGTATTATCATAACCTCTTCATACCTTTGATAACATTTGAGGACTCTTGATCTCCTTGAAGACTCTTGAAGTTCATTCTGTAGCTTTTTCTTGTTGAGGATATTGCATATTATTGTTTGTAACTCTCTTGTGTGGAAGGTGTATTTGTTCGTTGTTTGATCTTGTGGCTTGTGTTTTTCACAATTCTAACATGGTATCAGAGTGTGGATTCAACAAACCCCTTCTTGATTTATGAGGGTTTTCTTCAACAAGGGTTACAGAGCTTTAGATATGGAATCTCCATTGCTTTTTTTATAGTTTTGGAAGTGGACAATTTTTAAGAGAAATTTAGCACAAAAAAGACCTCACCGTTGTGTTTAAAAGGCTAATTTGACGAATTTTGACTATAAATTTGCCCATATTTCTTGTTGAAAGCTTCAGAGACAATTTTTTTTTGCACAGGAGTCGTATGGCCCTTATACGGCCTGTGCACGTAGCTTGAAAAAAAAAAGAAAAAAATTTAAGGTTCGCGTGTTTTTTAAATTTTTTTTCTAAGAAGTTCCAAAATAAATATAAAAGAAAAGAATCTTTTTTTTAAAAAAGCGCAATCATTTTTTAAATAAAAATAAGGTTTTGGTGGTGCATTTATGGTGGTACCCATAGGGTACCTGCCTTGGTAGGCCTTGCGGGCCCCTTCTTGTTCAGTGGCAGCATTAGGTTCCCTGGCAGAAACCTTAGCCTCTCGCTTGATGACTTCCAAATCGTCAGCGACGATTTTCATCCAGCTGTAGCTACTTTTCTTCAAATTTCATCGAAGTTCTTATTTTTTCGGCCACTAGTTTTTCTTTGTGATGCTGCATGAACTTTTCTAATGTCGAACAACCATTTTCTTAGTCTTTTCTAGTTTTCTGATGGGTGCAATTTTTGCTAGTTTGTTGATGCCTTTTCAATAGGGCCCATATTTTTTTGGGTGCAAGGAATATTCCTTGAATATTTTGTTGATGTCAACATGAAGTTAGACGTACGACCTATCAATAGGGCCCCTTCAAGCCCTCTTTGGCCCTAAAGGAGCTATTTTTTTTCTTTTGGCCATAACTTGGGCGCATGATAACAAAATTAGGTGAACAAGATATCATTAGAAAGTCAGTTCCGTCAACTTTCCAGTGGTGTGGGTCTCATCACCATTTTTTTCTCCTGGTGCATTTTATAGCTTGTTGAAATTAGGTGTTGTTTTCACTCTCAAGCTCATAAATTTTGATCCATTTCTTCACTTTTCATGATTATGACAACGTTGGGACAATGTTCAAATCTTTTCTCAACATCTATACACTTTTTCCATATTTCTCTCGAAGTACATTTTATTCAGTTTTTTGTGTTTTCATATTTTGGTGAATTACTTGGATGTATTAGCTCTTGGAAACTTTTAGTTTTTGTGGGATGACTTGTTTTTTGCTGTTCTACATGTGTTTCTAGTATGTTGTCCTATTTGGGCATTGTAGACATCTTTTGCATGTACTTTCTCTTTTGTAGATGCATTGAGATAAAGTGTTATTTTGGAGTATACTTTTTGGGGATTTTTCACATCTTGTTGTGCCTTTTGTACTTGCACTATGATATAAAGTGTCATGGAGATGTTGTGTAGGCCTTTTGTTTTTCCATCACACCTTTGCCAATTGAGTGTCCATTCCACGACAGTAGTGAATATTGGTGATTTTTGCCTCATGCATGTGTGCGTTGGTTTGCACACCCTTTTATTTGTAGTACTCTTTTGTGCATGTTCAGATATTCTCCTACATGCACTTCTTGGTTTCACACAATTTCAATGTACTTGTCTTGGCTCTCCCTTTTTTTGTATTATGATGGGTTTCTACTGTTGGTGCTAATTCTTCCTTGGTTTCATCTTTTGGAGTGATCTATGTATCTAGTTCTTGTTCATATGTACTAGGCGAAAGCAACATACATCAACGACGGGTTACCCATGCATTTTAGTGAGATGGAGCATTTACCATTTGGACACTCTTGCATTCCTATTTCTAGAGGTTATTTATTTCAACACTATATCAGTCATCTTTCGACAATTATCTACAAATTCTTCATGCTTCAACGATGTTCTTCATGTTCCTCTTTTTTGGGACATTGTTAAATGGTTGGAGGCTTCTTATTCCTTCACATTGGTTTGAAGGCTTTTTCAGTCCTTCATTTGCCTTTCTCTTTTGGAGAGGATTTTTTCCCATGTGATTTTCTCCTTTTCTCCAGTTGTGAGAGATTATATTATTTGTACATGGGTACCTCACTAGGCCTTGTTTGTCAGGACCCATCATACATTCTCTTTTTAGGGTTTTTAACTACTCCCTAAGTTCATCTTAAGGGGGGTGTTTGAGTAATCATGCATTAGCTAATAATTAGTTAATCTTTAATTAATTATTAGTCTAATATATTCTCATGCACTTAGTTAAACTTAGGAGTGTTTTTTTATGTTAACTAGAAAGTTATTATTAGATCATTTTGTCTCATTGCATGAGATGTTTACACTTGGCATGATCTAATCCCTTTATCATTTAGGGTTGCTACTATATAACACTCAACCCTCATTGTATTATCATAACCTCTTCATACCTTTGATAACCTTTGAGGACACTTGATCTCCTTGAAGACACTTGAGGTTAATTCTATAGCTTTTTCTTGTTGAGGATATTGCATATTATTGTTTACAACTCTCTTGCGTGGAAGGTGTCTTTGTTCATTTTTTGATCATGTGGCTCATGTTTTCTCACCAATTATAACATGAAAGAGATCCATATATGTCATGATGATATAAAATGAACTACATCTACTTCTTTAAATACAATACCAAGGGTCAAAAAAATTTATTTCATACCTCGAGCTAGCATAAAATGATCATAAAGATAGGAAAATTTGACCCCATATTTGAATTTGAATTTTAAAATTTAATGGGTCATCACCACAAGTACAAAATTGATCTCAAGATCCCTTTCGTAATAATGAATTTGACTCAAGTTAGCGAAGGGATAAACTAAAGGTTGGGATCAATCCTTATGAATAAGTGCAAATAAGAATGTATAGGGCTTGAGTTTTATTCTCTCACCTAGAAATTTGTCATTCATATACTTTTATTGCATAAAAGTTGCTCTAATCAAAACGAGTCCAAAATTTAAGGGAAAAAAGGAATGAGTGTGCAATTTTCACCATTAAAAGTATAAAATTTTATGACATGCATCATAACTAATATAAATTTAGTGTAATTTAAAAAATCTAAATAAGAAAAGACCAATAGGGAGAAACTAAATCATAATAAATTTGTAGAGACATATACCTGGAAAGATGAGAGCATCATAAATTACTAGAGTTGAACCATCAACTATGACTTGAAAATGGGAGAAACAATTAGAGGTATTCATTCCAAAGTGAGCTTCTAGCTTATAAGTTTGTCTTCTATGGGAATAAGACATTATAAATAAACTACAAAGTGCTTGAAACATGAGCTCTTCCATTAGTTAAAAAATAAAAAAATGAGTTTAGAGTATTGTAGAGGATAAAAGTGCATATTTTGTACCTTTCTTTTTTTCTTTATGTTATTTTGTAGGGATATCCTGAATGTATATTTTTAGCATGCAATATTTTTGCTTGATGTATTAGTTGATCTTAATTCTAAATCATTACTTTTGTTTGCTAAATCCATCACTTTACACCAAGACTAACTCATTTTTTAGTTTTTTACCTCCTTGGACTAAGCCACCTCATGTACCTTGGATATAACTACACCTATGATCTAATCCTCCTAATTTTAACTTCAATATGTGTGCCAACTATATCAAATTCTATGTTTAGAAACTGTATTCAAGTGCACCAGCTAAACTCATTTCAATCATAAATGTAGAGACCAATAAATCAACAAGGAAGGAGCATCTTGCATCTATATTTAGAACATCAACATAAATAGTCTCAATTTAGTTAATCTTAGTTACATCGACATATTACATTCTTTGTTTTATGTGTCTTTGATCTTGTTATTGATTGCTATAAAGGAAGATAATGGTCTTCCCGAGATACTTATAGAAAGCCATTAAAGTTGCTTTTCAACAACACAAATTTCTCACATTTCAGTAAAAACATAAGCAAACATGTCTTGCTAATCATAAAAGTAAAATTTAGAAGTGAATAGAACCATTCTAGAGTAAAGTGTTTGTGTAAACATAGCCTAAAAAATCTTACAAGTCATCTATCTTAGGCCCCTAATCATTAATCCAATGTCATATCCCAATTTCTAGCTTATGTCATGTCTCATCTAGTCAAATTCAAAATCTCACCATAAACTATGTAAGATCTATTTATATTTCAGTATTTCAATTATCTTTTTCTCACTTTGATTAGATCTTTGTTATATCATGCTTATCTTGATGTATACAAGATCAAGGGGTCTTATCAAAATACCCAATCTTGCAACCTTAACATATCATCCGACCCACATTCTTGCACACATATAAAATACAATATATATATTTCAACAAAATCTGGAAACACAAAATTATTGAAATCCACATATGTATTTAAATATTAAAAAATTCTTAAAGATAAATTATGTAAATTCATAATTTAATAGAGAAACATAATTTAGAAATTTCAAGCATTTCTTGGCACTTCGTGCCTTCAAATCTTCAAACCCTCATGCCTTCACACTTTCTTGGATTGACGCCTCTTTTGAAATCTAATTTTTACCGTCATCCTATAGCTCTCTTGGTTGCTTTGAATAATTCCAAAACTCTTCTTCCTTTCCTTTGATTCCTCCCCTCTTGGCAATCTGATTTCATATATTCTTTCTCATGCAACCCCTAGAGCAAATTGCAAATTTCTTTCTTCAACATTGTTGATTCTCAACACTATTAAAGGCCATATTTTATAGAGAGTTTCAACTATGTGAGATACCAAAAAGTGGCACCCAAATCTGCTCTTTCATTTCCATCAAATTGACCTCTGAAATTCCTTCAAAAATTGAAAAAAAGCATAGTTTTTGCTTCCAAAGTGTGGCACAAGGTTGATGCACGATATCTAGAATACCTTGCTTCTGTAGATGTCTTTGAAATTTTTCAATGAAATCATAAACCTTGGCCATGCTCATTCACCCCAAAATGAAAATTAAAAAGTCAATTATTTTCCCAAAAATCACTAGCTTTTTCCATTCATTCTAGGCACTCACATTGAAAGAATAGAATGCCAAATGTTACTTGCCTCATGCACACTTCACTAGGTGTCCAACTTGAGTAAATTAATTAATTTTCAATTATTTACTATACAAGTTTCCTCTAACATGCTAATAGACCCCTTCAACCCCTAAAACCTTGAAATTGTGCAATATAATAATTTTTAAACACTTTGGATACTTTTGATAAAATCCAAGTCTTGAAAAAGGAAAAAATTATTCTTACAACACTCAACAAGATGCTCCTCAAGCTCAAACCTACACCAAAAATGTAAAAATTGAATATGACTTTTTTTGGTGATGGAAGATTGCTTGTGATCCCAAATGCTCCTGCATCACACCTCCTTAAAAGAATCTATGGTTTAACCCAATTAGGTTTTGATCCTTATATTTTTTTATTTCGCCCAATGCTTTTATTTCCCTACATTTCAATTTTAGTAAATATATGATTCCTTAGGGCATGGTATTCTTTTATTCTTATATGATCTATGTGTTCACATTTTCTCTCATTATACTGAAAGTGGGAGCATCTTCCATAAATACCGATATCTTCCATAAATACCGATTTTACACATTTACATATATAACAAGTACACATTACATAGTCAATTCTTTTTCATACTCATCTTTTAGTCACAATTTCAAGATTTTATTTTCACTTTTCTTTCCCTCTTGGTTTGTGGGCATGCCATCATAATACACACAATTTGAGCGTAACATATTATTAATAAATACATTTTCAATTTATTTGTTATTTTAATAGGTCGATGGTTTTCCTTTGACAATATAAAAAAACCATTAGAAGTTTGTTGTAGATGAGTACAAATGGAGTGCATGCTTAGCCTAATGACTTAAACTCTAAAATTTTGCATCCTATAATTACTACTTATTTTTTCTATTTCTACTTTAGCATACTTAATCATTGAAAGTTACACACATATCAAGTGAACAAAATTTTAAAAATAAAAGTATATAATGCATCTTTACCCATTTACATATAATATCACTTTACAAATTATAATATCCAATTAATTTCTTTTGATAAATTAAAAATCTCAATCATAAACCATCTCAACTTATTTCTATAAACTATAACTAACAAAAAAAAATAATCTCAAACTCTTCCTCCAACATATCTTAATGCAACTATACTTAACAAAAGATTTATTACCCATCTCAGTTTACTTATCAATAAAAATTACATTAAATAGATTTAATAATTGATTTAAAAAATAACAATTACCATTTATTTAAATCTTTTAACAATTATGAAATAAGGGACCTTCAAACCATAATATTGGAACTGAATACATGAGCTTTTCTGCCAACAGTCTAATCTGTAATATTTTTCAAATAAGTGGAAATAACGTCTTGTAAACTAAATTAAATGTAAAAAAATGGACCAACTTTTCTAAAATGTGATTTTAGCTGGAATATGTTCTTTTGGTATGTCCCTGGTGTTTGAGAATAAATGGCCCAGTAACAAGCATTATCCTAGAGGAAGATTTATACAACAACCTCAGATTCATACTCAAATTATCACTGCCTTCTCTACACACATAAGGAATGGTCTTAGAAACAATTATGGCCTTACATAATTTTACAGGCCATCGATATCCAAGAGCTCCCTGAAGTATTACCCTGAATACTCCATTCTTGTTGGAAATACCCGAGGTTTCATATTCCCCAAACTTGCTCTTGCACTTCACTCTCACTCTTGTTCCTGTCATGGACATTATTTATGATATCATTTGCTATAACAAGTTCAAAATAAATACAATTATAGAATTCCATGAATTCTTTTCTCCTCAAAAGATCCTTTTACCCCACTGAAACCATGTTCACTGGCCAGCGGCTTACAAAATTGTATAATAGTAATGTACTAGTAATGGGTTAAATCTAACAGATGCAACTGAGTGGTATAAATGAATCATTATCACCATGAAAATCTGGAACCAATTACACCTCCAATTATCAGACAAGCCCTTTTAATGTGAAGAGACATATTATACATATATATCCAAGTTATCACCTTTTCATCAACAAACTTATTTGATAAAATAAGTTCAAAACTGGTATATTTACAAACCTTATGTAATGATGGACAAATAATGATATTGTTTTTATTGGATAAATATTTTTGGATGGAATTATGAATCAGATTAGATAAATAGTTTTGTATGGAGTATTAAATAAATTGGAAGAGGGTTTTGAAAAAACCTCAAAATCTTGTATATCAAGATAAAACATAAAACAACAAGATAAAACAGCAGTTTATGGAGAAACAGGCTTTAAACTCAGAAAAAACTCCAAAACCTTGTACATCAAGATAAAAAATAAAACAAAAAAAAAAGACAAAAGATTATGAAAAAACAAGCTTTAAGCTCAAAAAAAATCTCATGAAAAACAAATGACAAAATAACAAATGATATTGTTTTGATTAAGGTAAACATGAAAAAAGGGCCTGAACCTGTTACAAGAAAACCTTAGAGCCAAGCAGAACAAATCTCACCAAGAACAAGACAAGGAAAAACAGCAAACAAAACAAGTCTATCAAGAAAAAAGACACAACCAACTATAAAAAAAGAACAACAAAGACCAGCAATGGAATTGTTAATAAATATGTTTCAAGATTATTAAATAAAATATCTTCAAATTTAGTATATTTATAACCCTCATTCAGATATACTGAGTGAAATAAATACTGGATGAACAATAACATTGTTTATGAGCATTTTTCTCAATTCTAACTGTATATAGAAATTCATCTCCAATATTTTTAATCTCACTAATAAGCTCATCATCAAGACATTTATCTAAAAAAAACAGAAGATAAATTCTTATATGTAATAAGCTTATTAGGGAGACTAAAACAATAAGATTTTTAATGCAGATTAATATAGAAGTTTATATGGTCTTACGGGTGTAATCGCAATGAAAAAGTTGTTAAAAGACACAAATAATGATTGCAGATTCAAGGGCAAATCATCAACCCATAATGTAAAAACCCTAAAAACTCCTCAATTTCCCTGATGAACGAAAACAAAAGTACAGAGCCCACATATCAATTCTGCACTGCAAACACAATTTACAAACTTGAATAAAATTGTTTCTGAATTTACTTACTGCTTACGGGATGCACATAGCCATTGAGGGTGGAACAAAAGATGGTGCCCTCCACATATACAAGCGTTCTCCTCCGTCGGACTAATACAACAGTGCAGCATGCATTTGAACACAGTGAGCACAGAATTATCACAATCCCCAAAAAGCACAGGCGCCACGCTCTGAGCATATTACTTAACACAACAAAGAAAACAAAATCACTCTGAACAGTGGGGGCTTGTAATGTGGTGTTTCGGATAATTTGTTTTGATTTAAACTTTTACAGATAACAATTAATCAGCTCAAATTAGGGAATTCGAGCAGCTATAATTCTGCAGCACACAATCAGGGTGACAGAAGCACTTTAACTCTTCTCTTCTTCAGTCCATGATTAAGGCTTAATCTGTTTCAACCAACAATTTCTCTTACAAATTGGCCAAATGACCGCCTGTAATTCCTCAGATTTCTGCCTAATTCTTAGTCATTAAAATTGAATCCCATACATACTCTACTAGTAGAAGTAAATGCCCGCCTACTCAGCTTTGATCTGCTCCATCGCCTAGGTTTTAGGAGGGAAAGGTTGAAATGTAATCCCTTTTTAGTTTTTAATATATATTTTAATCAATTATATATATTTTTAAATATAATTTTATTTGAAAGATAAATAAAACACATCTAAAAGTGTTATTAAACTATCATATTTTTTTATATGTTGAAGATATCACAGATATCATTTATTATAATTATATTATTATAATTTTAGTATTTTATTATTATAATTTTTGTTAATATATTATTATATTATTGTCATAATATTATTATTGTATTATCTTATCTTATTTTATTTTATCTTTGTTTTTTTATTTTATTTTTATTATATTGTCATTTTATTATTATTATCTTATCTTCACTTTTTGATTTTATGTACATCTAAAAATATTTTCTTTTTCTTTTTATTTGTTGTTTTTTATTATTATTATTTTTAAAAATTATTATCTTATATTCTAAAAATTCTTATCTTATATTCTAAATATTCTTTCCCTTTTTTCTTTACATTTGTTGCTTTTTGATTTTATGTACACATACTATCAAAGCCCATGTTGTAAGTGAGAAAGACCTTTCACCTAATGATCAATAGGCACATATTTGGAAGTCTTTTAATGTAATACATATCCAATGATCTTCAAATATATTTAATGTTCTTTAATGCATATAAATCTTGGTAATCTATAAGAACTTACCTTTTTATATAATATCCAATAGCATCCTACAAAAATAAAATCAATTGTACTTTTCAAAATGAACAATGTCATATGAATCGACTAATATACTATAATGTAATTGGTCAACATATGAATTATGAAGAATTAATTTAATTGCATATAAAAGAAATACAAAGGGGGTGTCTTATAGTTGATTTGTGTATATTGGTTATTGAGTATATCAAGTTTGAGTATAAATATACCATTGCATATCTCCATGGATGACTAACCTTTATAAAATTAGTTATTACATAAAGTGTTTCAAACCAATCAAGGATTTCTCCATTTAATGATAGGTATTCTTCACAACCATCAAATTTATATTGTAGACTTATTTTTTAATTCGGTAACATACATTTAAATCATTTAACAATTAGCTAATGTTGTCAAAAAACCAAAATCAATTAGGCTAAATTAGTCAAGAATCGTTTCCATTTCTTCTACAAACTAGAAACTATTTTTGTGAGTTGAACCCACTTTCCTAATAGTTGGGGTTAGACAATTATGAATAAAAATTATAATTTTTAGGGGGCTTTAGAGAAACAAGAAATAAAACAAGTGACAATATGAAAGCCTAGTGTTTTAAAATTCAAAACACACATGTCACTTTTAGGCACTCCAAATTGAAAAATCATATTTATGTTGGTAATTTTTTTTATAAAAGTGGGACACAATTTTGAACTTTCTCTTTAAAGATTTGAGCACCAAATTTTGGGTTGTTTTAGCTCATGGTTTCCTAATTACCAAATTATGGTTTCATGTATTGCTTCTATTTAATGAGTGCTTTAGCTAGAAATTTCATAGTGAGTTTTGTAGGTATTGTTATGTTACAAGGATTGCTCAAGAACTTTTGTTGATAATAATCTTATAAAGGCTTAGACTATGCAAGTGTATTGTAACTGTTGATTACTAAATAATACAATGAGTTACTTTGGAGTGCGGGTTTTCCCTTTGAAAATGGTTTTCCTCATATAAATCATTATGCTATATATTGCTTTGGTGTTTATTTTCTTGTAATTGTATGATTGATTTAGTTTTCATACATATCTCTCCTCAATATAGATTAGTGTAGGAGGCATGTTCAACACATATACTTCCTTTCATTTTCTATAAGAGATTGATCATATGGGGTCTTAGGTGTTAGGGATAAGATTTTTTGATATAATATTGGTTTGAGTGGGAACTTATGCAACCAAAGATCTTGTTGTAGAAAAATGGAAAGCACATCAAGGATATATATGGAGAGGTTTACCAACACTAACCTTGGGCTATGGAAGATTAAGATAAAGGATACATGCTTGTAGATAGAGATCTTCAGGATACTATATTTAGATCCAAACTAGTTGCAATATCACATGCCAAACAAAATTTATTTGATAGCAAGGGGAAGGGCCTCATTAAGATCTAATTGGTCAATTCAATTTTTAGAATATACAAAAAGAACCCCACCTCACAATCTCTTTGGAAGAAGTTGGAGATTTACACTACTTTAAATCCATAGTTAACATTTTTTCTAAGAAAGAAGTTGTATACCTTGAGAATGGATGATAGTGGTTGTGTATAAACATTTGAATTAATTCAATATTATTGTGACATAGTTGCACTCTATTGGAGTAAAATAGAGGAGAAGGTGTAGAGTGATGGTGTGAATAAGGTGTTTTACCTAACTAGTTTACCTAGTAGGTCTTATTCACGTGTTAAATTTACATAGGTCCTAGAAATCTTTCTAGAATTCTCAGTTGTCATGAGATCTTATATTATCTTATCTTATTTACTTATTGTGTCGTAGGTCATGTAATATTTATTCTCATGTCATAGAATTAAGATGCTTGCCATGATCTTATCTAATCCTATCTCTCACCTTGCCTTTATAAGAAAGACTCCTCTTGCATATTCTAACACATCAAATCATCTTGTGAACATTATATTCTTGATTGGTGGAATAACACCTTTTGTTTTTGCTTCTCTCTTGTATGTGTGGAAGCTTATTTGGTGTTGCAGATCATATATCCTAGTTTCTCACTGCAACATGCTATCAAAGATTTGAATCTGACAAACTCCTTTCTTGATCTAGAGAGTTTCTACCATCAACTTTATTTTATTGTGATTTGATTTTCTTGTATGATTTTGTAAATTTTTGTATGCTCTTCTCTTGCATTTTAATATGGTCCAAGGAATCGAAAAGGATTTACAAATACATGCTCATCCTGTACTGCATATGTGTTTTTTGGTAGATATGATGATTGTATTTATTCTGGCCAAGGTGCTGCCATAATAATAGGTTACACTTTCTGGGACATCTTGATTTTTTTTCCTGAAATCACATATTTTTAGAAAATATAATGATTTAAGCCTAGAAAGGTTTCATTTAAAGGATTTTAATGAAAGAGGGTTTGATCAAACACCCTTAGATCAAACCCCCTTGGATATAACCTAACTAGTTTTAAACCATACTTATAATGGAGTATCTTGTACACCTATCAAAATGTTGATAAAAAACCACTTTTGATTTACATTTTGGGGGATCAAATGAATTCATTTAAAATTTATGTTTTGTAAATATGTAGCCCTTATTATAAGCTTCCCAAAAAGTATAATTTTAAATATATTTAATTTGATTATTATATTTATTTTTTAATTCTTGTGAATGTAGTTTTTCAATGAACATCAAAGTCTTTGTTTCACACATATAGAAAAATAGGAAAATAGAGAAAAAAATTCAAAAAAAGACATGTCTCCTAGGTATTGATGTCCTTATTCCAACAAAAAAGGAATAAGTTAATTCAAATATATACAAAAAAAGTTATTCCATACATAGTACACCTCTGTCCAAATTATAATTACTCTGACTTAGAAAATTAATTAAAAAAAATATGCAACAAAAATTATGAAAAGATATCCATGCCCTAGATATTGATGTGGCAAATCAATATTTTAAAAATTAGAATTGTATCCTTTCTATAAAAAAAGTTATGTGTTACACAGTAAACATCACTTTTTAAAAATGTTGTCTACTAGAAAAAATAAGATTAAAAATTACATAAAAGGATTCACAATTTTTTTTATTTTTTATTTTTTAAATATAATTAAAATCTACACACAAAATCTCACAAATTACTAGTTTTCTTCATCTTCAAATTCTTAATGGTTTAGCTACTATAGGTGTGAGAAAATGAAGATCTAGTGAAAAATGTTAAGAAAGGGTGCCTCAAATTTGCTGGCATAAAAGGCTTCAAGCTTCGGGTTCATCGGACCGACAGGTGAATGTTGGCAGGACGAAATGCCTAGTCCCCTTGAAATCTTGATAAGTGCTCCACGGGTTGGCATTAAGTGCTTTGTCGAGTTGACATGCATATGTCGACGAGACTTAGAAATGAGTCTCCTCGACATCCCGTAGGCGCTTGGCTTATCGCTAAGTGTGTTTGGAGTTTGCATCGATTGCAGATTCGTCGAAGAGACAAGTGAATATTGATAAGACTGAATGAGCAGTCTCTTCGACATGTCGATAAGTGCTTCATCAACGAGACTTCACCATGTCGGAGGGAGTCACTTGTCAATCCCTTTGACATTTTGATGAATGGCGGGAAGGAAGTTTTTGGGGAGATAGAAGGATATCGACGAGACCTAAAATGTCATCCCTTCGATATTTCGATGGAGTTGCATTGAGGGGACGATTCGGTATTGAAGAGACCTTGGTACTTGTCCCTTTGATATCCTGATGGAAGGAAGGATCTCTTCATCAGAGGGAATGATGGATTTTTCCAGGACTCGGTTGTAGTATCTTCGACATTTCCATAGAATGTTTGTGAAGTTGGCATGCTGGTATTGGAGAGACATATCGTTATCGGCAGTACCACAATGGAAGTCACTTCAACATTTTGATGAGAATTTATCGGTGAGGCTTCGCCATATCGGAAGGAGCTGCTACATGGTCCCTTCGACATCCCGATAGGCGTGTTGGGGTGATAGTGAGAATTCAAAGAGATGTGGTTTCAAGTCTCTTCAACATTCCGATAAGACTTCAACAAAGGCAGAAGGTAGTGACGATTAAGTCGGTTTGTGACTGTTTGTTAGGTATGGAAGTTGGAACGTTTAGTTTTTGGAAACGCTTGATAAGTTTGTAATGTAATGCAATAGTGCATTGATTCAATGTATGATTGAAGCAATTGTAAGGGAATGCTGTCGGATTTGTTTTGTGAATAAACACTTGAAAGAGAATAACTCTGTAACTTGTGTGCAATTTATGTTTTATGATAATACAAGAGATCTTTGCCTGTGGGTTTTTTCCCTTAAGGGTTTACCCACATAAATCTTCTGTTCATTCTTTATTGTCTATTCATGTTTAAATATGTGCATCTTAAATGAACTATAATTACAAAGTTTTGAAAGATTTTTTGTATCTCTCTCTTGAAGATTAGTATAAGGAAGGCGTTTCTGCACTTTGCTTTCCTTTCAGTTGGTATCAAAGCTTGGCCAACTTTGTTGTCCTTATGGGTAAGATGGATTTTTGTGCTGATCTTATTTAGTGGGAGTTTTGTAAAGAAACCTAGTTTATAACTTATTGCAGATTTAAGATGGTGAGCACATTCAGAAGAATAGAGATTAAGAAGTTCAATAGTGACGATTTTGAGTTATAAAAACTCAAAATGGAAGATTTTCTCATGGATCGAGAGTTATGGGATGTAGTGTCCTCTAAAAAACCATCAACAACCTTGTAGAATGATTGGGATGCAATAGACCAAAAAGCCAAGTGTTTGATTAGACTATGCTTGGCCGATTAATTTCTCTTGAATGTCCATGAAGAGAAGATAGCGAAAATTTTGTGGAAGAAGCTTGGTGATGTTTATCAAGGGAAATCCTTGGTAAATAAGTTATTCCTGAGAAAGAAGTATTCTTTGAAGATGGAGGAAGGAGCATCTATTGCAGATCATTTGAATGCGTTTAACATGATCATTGCTCAGTTGGGGTATGTTGGTGTGAAGATAGTTGATGAGGATTGTTGCATGCTCCTATTGTGTTCTTTTCTTGACACATGGGATCACCTAGTAATGGCTATTGGGAGTACAACAATCACTTTCAAGATGGAAGATGTGGTTGCTTCACTGTTGTCAGAAGAAATGTGAAGGAAGTCTTCTAAGATGGCCAAGGAGGCCCTTGCTGTTCAAGGCAGATAAAAGGAGAAACACAAGAAGAAAGATAAGAATTCTAAATCAAAGTCAGAGGGGAGATCAAAGTCTCATGGTAAAAAGTCCAAGGTGAAATGCTGGAACTATGGGCAGACTGGACACATTTGGAAAGATTGTCAAGAGGAGAAGAAGAAGAAAAAAGAAAAACAGTTCTTCTAAAAAATTAATCTTCTCAGAGTGATACAAATGCTTTCATAGCAACCTTGGTGACTCAAGCATCATAAGATGTTTGGCTGATTGAATCAGGTGCATCCTTTCACATGACCTCTAATAGAGATTGGTTCTCAAAGTATGAAAAGTATGTTGGTGGAAGGGTGTATCTGGGTGATGATTCTCACCTAGAGATTGTTGGCCATGGAAGAGTAAGAATTAAGTTTCTTGATGGAAGGATAAAGGGAATTGATGATGTCATGCATATACCAGGTCTGACTCAAAATTTACTTTCTGTAAGTAAGCTAAATGATGTCGGTGTGCAAGTCTCTTTCTTGAATGGTGTTTTTAGAATGACTAGAGGCTCTATGGTGTTGGCTAAGGGTGCACAAATTGGAACTCTAAATAAAATGGATGCATGTGTAGTACAATGTAATAGTGCTTCTGCAAAGTCAAGTAAATTTGATCATGTAGATAAAGGATGTTTCCTAAGGGCACAAAATATTTGGAGATGAAGCTCCCAGTAGAGAAAATAATTTTGTGGCATTAAAGGCTCAACCACATTGGTGAAAAAAGCTTAAAAGCCTTGAAAAATAAAATCCTGGTTGAAGGTCTTGATGATTGTAATCTTGAGTTTGATTTTTGCAAACATTGCATATATGGAAAGCAACATTGTGTTTCATTTTATTCTAGTCCTCATAAATCTTTTGGTATTTTGGATTATATTCATGCTAATGTGCTTGGTCTAGTTAATGTTCCTTCGCTTTTGAAATCTATGTATTTTGTTTCATTCATAGATCATTATTCGAGAAGGACGTTTTCTTATTTTCTCAGAAGTAAAACTGAAGTTTTCAGTCGGTTTAAGGAATTTAAAACCTTGGTTGAAAATCAGATTGGTATAAAGATTAAGTGTTTGAACATGGATAATGGTGGTGAGTTTTGTTTAGTAGATTTCGATAAGTTTTGCAAGGACCACAAAATTAAAAGGCATAGAACAACTCCTTACACTCCACAACAAAATGGAGTTGCAGAAAGGATGACTAAAACACTGATGGAAAGGGCAAGAAGTATGTTGAGTAGTGCTATTATAGAAAAAAAGTTCTAGGTTGAGGTTGTAGCTACAACATGTTATTTGATTAATAGATCTCCTACATTGGAACTTGTTGATAAGACACCTATGGAAGTGTGGTCTAGTAAGAATCCCTCACTGAGACACATTAGAGTCTTTGGTTGTGAGGCATATGCTTATGTGCCTAGTGAAAAGAGGTCTAAATTGGAGAACAAGGAAGTGAAGTGTATCTTCATCGGTTATGGAATTGGTGTGAAAGGGTACAAGCTTTGGAACCTAGTTACAAAGAAGGTGATGTATAGTAGAAGTGTGATCTTCCCTGAGTTGAAACCTTCCATAGTTGATCTACAACCAGAGATGAAAGAAGAAAAGAAGGAGGTTGTTGAAGTTCCTCTTACTCCAGATAAGGATGAACTACATAATCCTAGTGGACCTATTAATGAGGAGAGCTCAAGCAGCTCTAAAAGTTCTAAACAAGATGAAGAACCTCACCCTCAGCTTTTGAGGAGGTCTACATGTGCTAAGCAGTAACCTGAAAGGTTTGGATATTCTATGTTAGATTCTAGTTGTGCCTATGCTTTGCTTGCTAAGATTGATGAGCCTAGGACTATTAGAGAGGCTATGGGTATGTCTGATTTAGGTTCTTGGTTGGAAGCCATGAACGAAGAAATGACATCATTGAAGAAAAATGAAACGTGGGATTTGGTACCTTTGCTTGAAGGATGAAATCTTGTTGGATGTAAATGGGTGTTCAATAAGAAGATAGGTCTTGATGGAAGTGTAGAGAAGCACAAAGAAAGGTTGGTCACAAAAGGATATTCCTAGGTGGAGGGGGTTGATTATGGAGAAATATTTTCTCTTGTAGCTAAGTTGACGTCTATCAGATTTTCGTTGTCACTTGCAACAACGTATGATTTGGAAATCGAGCAGATGGATTTGAAGATGGTGTTTCTTCATGGTGATTTGAAGGAAGAGATTTAAATGTCCCAACTAAATCACTTCATTGAAAAAGGTAAGGAAAACCTAGTTTGTAAATTAAAGAAATCTCTGTATGGTTTGAAGGAGTTGCCTAGAATGTGGTACCAAAAGTTTGATACCTATGTGTTGTCTTTGGGATTTGTGAGATCAAAGTATGATCATTGTGTTTACTTTAAATATATAAATGGTCATCTTCTTATTATTTCCCTGTATGTGGATGATATATTGTTCATTGGGAATAGTAAGGGTATGATTTATGAACTAAAATCTCAATTGTTAGCATAGTTTGAGATGAAAGATCTAGGTTCAACTAGGTATATTCTGGGGATGTAAATTAGAAGGGATAAGGGAAATAGAAAACTTTGGCTTAGCCAGAGAAAGTATATAAATGTTGTCTTGGAGAGATTTAATATGGTGGATTGCAAGCAGTTAGTTGTTCCAGTGTTGCAAGGAATGAAACTTTCTATTAAAGATTGTCCAAAATCTCCTACTAAGATGGAGTACATGACCAGGGTGCCTTATGCAAGTTTAGTTGGCAGTTTAATGTATGCAATGGTCTGTACCAGGCCATACATTTCCCAAGCAGTGGGAGTGCTTATTCGATTTATGGCTAATCTAGGAAGGTCGCATTGGGATGCTGTGAAGAGAGTTTTTAGGTATTTGAAGGGTACTTCTGAGTATGCCTTATGTTATCATGGTTACTCCATTGGATCTCAGAGTTTCGTTAGAATTCATGGATATGTGGATTCTGATTGGGCAGTGGACATTGACAGTAGAAGATCCGCCAGTGGATATGTATTCATGTTGTTTAGTGGTGGAGTTAGCTAGATGAACAAGCAACAAGCTATAGTTGCTTTATCCACTACTGAGGCTGAGTACATGGAAACAACTCATGCCTGCAAGGAATCCATTTGGCTTAGAATATTGTGTTTTGATGCAGGGAAGATTTTTATTTGCTATGATAGTCAGAGTGCCATTTGTTTGGCGAAAAATCAAAACATTCCATGCAAAGACAAAACATATCAACGTGTAGTACCACTTTGTTTGTGATATGGTTGAGGATGGAAAGGTTAGTCTGGAAAAAGTTGATAATATGGTGAATATTGCTAATGCGTTGACAAAGCCTGTGAGCACAAATAAGTTCAAATGGTGCACTAGTTCGATGGGCCTTAGGGCCTAGAATATTTAGTGACTTCAAGAGTTGGAAGGAGCCGATAAGTTCTTCATCAGGTAGGAAAATGTTGAGAAAGGGTGTCTCAAACTTGATGGTATAAAAGGCTTTAGGCTTCAAGTTCATCGGGCTGACAGGTGAATGTCGACGGGATGAAATGCCTAGTTCCCTCAACATCCGGATAAGCGCTCCATGGGTTGGTATTAAGTGCTTCTTCGAGTTGATAGACATATGCCGATGGGATTTATAAACGAGTCTCCTCAGAATCCCAATAGGTGCTTGGCTTATCACTAAGTGTGTTTGGAGTTTGCATCGGTTGTAGCTTCGTCGAAGAGATAAGTGAATGTCGGCGGGACTGAATGAGCAGTCTCTTTGACATGTCGATAAGTGCTTCATCAACAAGACTTCACCATGTCAGAGGGAGTCACTTGGAAGTCCCTTCAACATTCCAATGAACGGTAGGAAGAAAGTTTTTAGGGAGACAAAAGGATATTGGCGGGACCTAAAATGTGGTCCCTTCAATATTTCCATGGAGCTGCATCGAGGGGATGCTTCGGTATTGGTGGGACCTTGAGACTTGTCCCTTCGATATCCTGATGGAAGGAAGGATCTCTTCATCAAAGGGAATGATGGATTTCACTGGGACATCGATGATAGTCTCTTTGACATTTTGACAGGATGTTTGCAAAGTTGGTGTGTTGGTATCAAAGATACATATCATTATTGATAGAACAACAATGGAAGTCACTTCGACATTTCCATGAGACTTCATTGATGAGGCTTCACCATATCAAAAAGAGTTACTACATGGTCCTTTCGACATCTTGATAGAATGGAGCGATAGGCATGTCAAGGTGATAGTGAGAATTTAGAGAGACGTGGTTTCAAGTCTCTTTGACATTCCAATAGGACTTCAACGAAGGCATAAGGTAGTGACGGTTAAGTCAGTTTGTGATTGTTTGTCTGGCATGGAAGTTGGAACGTCGATTTTTTAGAAATGATTGAGAAGTCTGTAATGTAATGTAGTAGTGCATTGAGTTGATGTATGATTGAAGAAATTGTAAGGGAATATTGTTGGATTCGTTATGTGAATAAACACCTGAAAGAGCATAGCTTTGTAACTTGTATGTAATTTACGTTTTACGATAATACAAGAGATCTCGACTTTGGTGTGTGGGTTTTTTCTCGTAAGGGTTTTCCCACGTAAATCCTATGTTCATTCTTTGTTTTATATTCGTGTTTTAATATTTGCATCTTAAATGAATTGTAACTATAAATTTTTGAAAGATTTTATGTATCTCTCTCCTGAAGATTAGTATTAGGAAGGAGTTTCCACACTCTGCTTTCCTTTAAAAGAAATATTGATTTCATTGTCAAGTTTGACCAAAAAGTGTAACCCAGTACTATGGGATCACCCACTATAGTGGTAGTATTTTTGAATGTCCCTTTGTATTTGTGAGACTTGATAAAGTTATATTTGAAATTTATTTCACTCAATTTTACCATAATTTGCCACATTAGAAAACAAGGGTTTGAAGCTCAACTTGGAGTTTCTTCTTGTATTGGTTGAGTAGTATCACTGGGGCCACTTGTGTAGATTCATGTGTCATCTGTATCTTCAAATTTTAGATGTTTTGCCTTTTTTTTATTTAATAATTATTTGAGAAGTGTCATTGGGGGCACTCATGTAGATTGGTATTTTCTTGATCCTAATCTTCATCTTGATTTCAGAGGAGGTTCTTCAGTTTCAACACTATAGCAATCATCTTTTGATAATTGTTTGCAACTTCTTCGTGCTTCAATGTTGCACTTCATGTTATTATTTTTGGGTACATTGTTTTGAATGCTTCTTATTCCTTCATCTTCTATTTTGCTCTCTTGGAGAGGAGTTTTCTCCCACTAGGTTTTTCTCTTTTTCTTCATTTATGAGAGATTGTTTATAAATGGGTATCTAACATGGCCTTGTTGTTGGGACCCATCATGCATCCATATTTTTCATCTTTGCATTGAAGTTTTCCTCTCTAAGTTGCACTTAAGAGGTGTTGGTGTGAATAAGGTGTTCTACCTAAATAGTTCACCTAGTAGGTCCTATTCACATGTTAAGTTACTTAGGTCCTAGTTTATTTAATATTTTTTTGTCTCATGTCATAGGATTAAGACACTTGTCACGATCTTGTCTAATCCTATCTCTCACCTTGCCTTTATAAAAAAATATCCTCTTGCATATTGTAAGGCATCTAATCATCTTGTGAATATTGTATTCATATTGGAATATCATCCTATGTTGTTTCTTCTCTCTTGTGTGTGTGGAAGGTTATTTAGTATTGCAGATCGTAGATCCTGGTTGCATCCTAATTGCTCACTTCAATATAGACACCCCAAATTCACCACTAATTTTCCTCAAACAAATTTCCCATTATTTAATTAGTTATTCCTATAATTAATATTTCATATTCATTGATCCTTCCCTAAATTTAATTGATTAAATTAAAACTAATTAATTCTTCATTTCCTTTAATTCATCAAATAAATAATACCACCCTTAATTACTTGATTAGGCTAATTAATCATGCTTTCCATTTTTCTCCAATATTAAAAATTTCACCTCATCATATGTGGACAAAGTAATTTGTCCTCTAATATTAGCCCTCCAATATATTCACATGGATCAAAATCAAAACCATGTGTCCAAACTTTCTTAATGATCACACATGTGAGAAGGCTTACTCATTCCACTCCTTGCTCACACATGTGTGAGAAGGCTTACTCATTCCACTTCTTGCTCACACATGTGTTAGCATACAAGCATGCAATATTGAAATCCTCTCAAGCCTCCACCTCATCCCTCAACTTTGAATCTTCCCCACTTCCATTCTCACACATGTGTGAACATACATACCCTTCCACCTCACCACCACTTGCTCAAATTTCCTTTAATCTTGTGATTTGATCAAACCATATCTCTTGATCAAGGATCTTCTTTCTCCATGTGAAACTTGTCATAATTATATGAATTTCTCTATTTTTAAACTATTATCATCGACTTACACCCTTATGCTATCAAATTGGTGGTACAATTGTAAAGAACATCCAAATTCCACCAATTGGAGCACATAAAAATATCATAATGAAGGTATAAAGGTTGGTTTACTTGATTTCTATCTTGCATTGGTATTTCCTTCATTGTTTTATTTATCTTGAGTGTTCCCTTTTATTCGAGTTTGGGTTTGTTATCTATTGCTATGCAGATTGGTTGTCAAGTGTGTGTGTTGAAGATTGTATATACTTTGGAGATAATTGATATGTAGTGATATTAGGTAGTGCAAGTTAGCAATGCAATATGAGGAAGAATGGTGATCAGTTTGGTGTCTATGTACGATGTGGAGGTGGGTGCACTTGGTTCCAAGATGTTTCTTGCTTGCCTACATTGATATCTTACCAGTTTGGTGTACTACACCTAGAGATAAGTTGCAGAAGTTTTGCTAAGACATTCACAATGTATACTCTAAGATAGAATCATGGTGTTTTAGTTTGCATCCTTCCATAGAGTAAGCTTTCATCTTTCGGTTCAAAAGATAATATGGTCGAGATGTGAAGGTTTTATATTTAAGAATTCAAGTCATTACATCTTCTGTAGTAAAAGTTATAAGTGACAGAGTTTTTATTTGTGCTTTGACAAGGTAAATTGTTGATGAATGCTTATTGGAATGCTTTGTATTCCTCTGAAGTAGCATATGTGGTTGTGTAGACTTAGGAATATTCTTAGAAAATGCATGGATTCATCTTTGCAAGTCTCAAATGTTTTGGTGTACAATAGTGAAATATCCTAAGTTTTGAAGTGTAACAGTTTGTTGGGATGCTCCATTTTCATCAATTCAAATTTTTTCTTTTCTTGCACCAACACATAATGATCAAATACTTAAAAATATTGTTGATAAAATATTGTGCATAGACTATATTGTTCACATCTTGGTCCACAAATTGTTTTTGGTCTCTCCCCAGTGGTGTAAAGATGAACAATTGGCAAATTGGGTAGTGTTGATGTTGATTTGGCCGACAATTTTGTTTCCTTCATATGCGGTTGATCTTGATTAATTAATTTTTCCTTAGAGGATGTGTTGTGATATATTTGGGCCCTGTTATGTTGTGTGTTGATCCACAACTCTTTTACTCTTCATAATGTATATGATTAGAGCCAACCTATGCAGTATCACATGTTTCATTTTATAGGTCATCTTGGAGTCGACCTAATTGATGTTTTGAGTTATTGTAGAGAGTATTTATAGAAGAACAAATCAGTTGTAAAATGTTGGAGTGAAATTGTGTAGTATGTTGAGGATGAAGTGTGCAAAGTCAGTGTAATGAAATATTTGTGCAAAAAGGGATTACAACATCAACATATATTAGATAATTCTTTTATAGTAGTTCATGTTCATATTCTTATTTTAATTTTCATGTATCTTGCTATCAAGAAGTGAATCTCTTCAACGGATCCTTGTATCTTGCCCTAAGGTTGTGCGCCTTAGCCTGCAAGTCTTTAGACAGTAGGCCTTAAACAACATTATAATTTTTTTAAGTAGTAAGCTTCATATATTGCGAGTTAACTCTCACCATGGTTTTTCCCTCATTGGGTTTTCCATGTAAAAATCTTGGTGTCCTTGTGTGGTGCATGTTTTTTTATTTCTGTTTTTCTTTCAGTTAATATGATTTGATATTTAATCTGCAAATGGAATTGGTTAAGTTTTAGTATATGCTGATTCACCCCCCCTCAACATTTTGGTGTGTTCAACAATAGGGTTGGAAAAAAGTTTGATGATGACATTTAATGGATTTTAATTGATCACCATTCTTTTCTTTCCTCTTTTATGCTCAAAATGTTTGTTAAGCATTAATATATAACAACAATATTGAGATTTTGAAGAAACAATATACTTTCATTTTTCTAATTCTTTGATTGCCTTTTCCATGTCAAGATAGTCAACTTTAGAAATTAGAATTTTATTACCTATCTTCATTTGCTTACCTTCTTGGTTTTTATCTCCATTGTAGGCATTCTTTGGTACTAGAAATTTTGTGGTCTTTTGAACAAATTTCTTCTTTTTAATCATTTTTTTCATTTTAAGAAACTCTAAGGAATTATTATATTGTATAGTTATGATAGAAGGAATTTTTTTTGGTGCATATATTTCTAAGAGATTTTACTTGTTCTCTATTGAGTGTGAATAATACATGCTTATTGATACTTTTATATGAAGAATATGTTTCAATGGAATTGTTTCCTATCAAAATATCTATTGGTATCTTACTTAATTAAAAAAAAACCACATTTAAACTTTTTTCCTTCTATCAAAATATTTTCCTAATGCTTATACTTATCACAGGTAAATATTTTTCCTTGGAAAAAATACTTATATTTTATTATACTCCCTTAATTATTTGCAATTTCTTAATACATAAAATTTTCAAATGAGAGTAACTCACTTTTATTGATTTGAGCATCATAAAACCTATCATTTATTTCTACAAAAAATAATTGATCTTACCTTTTGTTTATTAAAACTACATTGTATTTTGGTTTTGGCTATGGTTTGGGAGTGGGTAGACTTTATATTACTAACTGTAGCTTTTTGGATCATGAGCTTGGAACACTTCTAGTTGAGATAAAAAGTCTTCAGTTTCTTCTTCTTCAATCTAAACAATATTAGTCTTTTGTTTTCTTGATGATTCTAGAACATCGTCAAAGTATTCATCAAATTAATTGAAAAAAAAATTTGGTACTTCAATTTTCATCAAATATTTCACAAAAATTTTCTTCATCATTTCTTTTGTAGATTTCTCAATAGATTTTTGTAAAATTTTCCCTTCTTTCTAGAAAACCTATTCTTAAGGTTTTTTTTGGTATTTGATATTCTCTTAGTTCAAAAGAAGGGGATGGTATTGTTGGCAGATGGTCAGCACTCCCCTCGGGATTCACGACATGGACTAACCGCCTCCCATGGATCCGTTAACTCTGGCAGTTGTATTGGGGATTAACAGGTTGACCTTTTGGTGCAACGACAAATGTGGGGCCAACAATTGGTATCAGAGCCAAAGGTGTCGGGTTTGAATCCCCTCGGGTAACGTTGAGGGGGAGTTTGTTGGTAGATGGTCAGCGCTCCCCTCGGGATTCACGACATGGACTAACTGCCTCCTGTGGATCCGTTAACTCTGGCAGTTGTATTGGGCATTAATAGGTCAATATTTTGGTGCAACGACAGTTGTGGGGCCAATAGGTATTGGGTTACATAAATCAAATTGATGGAATTTTATTTATTCTTTAAAAGAGAATTGGTGTCTTCATCTTTCTCTAAATGAATTCCTTGTGAAAGGATTTTCTCTACCCCTCCTATCTTGTCATGTTCTATTCATCATTGCACTAGGTAATTTATCCTCTAAATCATCTTCTAGATTTTCACATTCATTTAGGTCATCTTCTTCTATTTATTCAAGTTCTTCAACCACAAGATCAAATATACCATCCTACATATGTCTTCATATTCTTCAATAACATTCCATGATGCTACTGTAATAGTGAAATAAACAACTTTGGTGGCTCTATTTTTATAAGAGCAATCAAGAGTAATATGACCTAGTTTATTATAAATATAGCAAATAATAATTTTAGATAGGGGCCTTGGGGTTTTGTGTTTGCATACATAAGTATTATTTAGGGAATATGAATGGTACTTATTGAATGAACAACCTCAAAAAGAGATCTCATGTGGCTTTTTATTGTCCTAATATTTTTTTTGTTTGTGGCCTTTAGGGGTGCAAGGATTGCATCCATAGGTTTATGTTTCATGAAAATGTGGAACAAGATTCTTGGCTTGTTATTTGATAATTTTTGGAATATCTAAAATCATTGATAAATTATAAAATATTTCTTCAAGAAAACTAGATGAGGTTCGATATAGTAAGTACTTGAATTTCAAGGCTTAGGATATGAATATCATACATTAATTTATCATATACTAGCAAAGTGGGCTAGATAATTCCTATTTTTATAATCATGGCTTAGCTCATTTTCTTTTGGCTTGGATGGATAAAAGGCATATTAGAAATGATTTACAAATCCATTTGAGAGTTTTTAATTTCCTTTTAAAGGAGACCTGATGGCTGAGGTTAGATACAACTACCTATTATCCTTGTTTGGTTTATCTTAGTCTTCAAAATACTTCTATAGTAAAGCACACCTATTGTTGCACAATAATCTGTTTTTAAAATTAAACACAAAGATAATTTAAGAACTAAAATAACTCCCTTTCAATGAAAATTTGGAGTTTTAGTGTCTCCACAATATTATTCAGTGCTACCAAAGATTTATGCACAACTAGCAAACTATTACAACCATCTCCATGTTTTCTTGAAAGCAAAAAGGCAATGTAATATGAAGACAACACTATGATTAGATTGGAAGCCTTAAGACAAATTACATAACCATAGTAAAAAAATTACACCAATCCAATGCTGCAATTAATCCAACTCTCCAATTTTCCTTCATTAATGACAAAGTGAGCTCAACGCAACTATATGGAGGAAAAATCTCTTTCAATAGGTGATAAATTTTACTCCCTTGAAGGTTGTGAAGGTTTTCAATGTTTGATACCTTCACTTTAGGCTTCTTTCCTTCCCTCTGTCGACCACAACAATCAAATGTTGGTCAAATTCCCATGCCACATTCCTTTTTCTCCACCAACCTTCTACCTCTATTCCCTATTGATGCCTTTTTTCCCTCTTTTTTTAGCTACTATAAAACCAAAGATTATCTCAGTTTTCTTGTGCCCAAACAACCACCCTACACCCATGTTTCCAATTGCCTTTGTAAACTGCAAGTAATTGTTTCTTTTTCATGATGAAAATATGCTATAACTGCCTCTTGATAACTAAATTTTTTATCTATTTTGCCACCCAACAACTGAAATAAAAACTGACTTTTATCTACTTTATCCTCCTTTCCACGCGACCCCCAAAGGTGTTAATTATGCATATATATCGACCTATCGTAATCTCCTCTAGCCATAGGTATGTTGAGGTTTAAATTCTCTTGTGTTAAATCCATTGCCCACCATAACATTCTCACCGTCAAAACAATAATTCACACACAAAATTTGAACAAACCAAAACACAAAATAAAATTAAAGGAAAATCAAAATTTTGTCAAGCAACAAATGATGCTCCTATATCAGTCTCCCCGAAAACGAAATAAAATCATGAGGTCATCAACACTATAACCATATTTGGTGATCTATGCATCTGTTAACTAAGTAGCATCCTCCAAAGGATGATCCTTCCATTTCACCTAGTACTTGAAATATTCCTTTCCTCGGGTCTTCTTCAACAACTCCTCCAAGATACATTCAATGTCGATCAAATCCGATTTGGTCACTTGTTGTTCCTATTTTGGGATCAACTCTGTGTCTACTGTTCCATCTGTTTCCTTGCCTTTGTAAGGATAAAGATTAGCCACATTGAAGATGGGTGAGATATCCATGTCAAAAGAAAGAGCTATCTTGTAAGCATTGGTGGAAATTTTTTCGAGAATCTTGTAAGGACCTATCTTCTTCATTTTTCAGTTTGTTGTATTCACCTTTTGGAAATCTCTCATTCCTAAGATGAGCCAAAATGAGATCACCAACCTGAAAATGTACTTCTCTGTGCTTCTTATCAGCATATTGCTTGTACTGCTGGTTCCTCCCCTCAATCTACAATTTAACCTCTTCATGAAGGTCATGAATACATTTGGAAAAATCCTGACTATCTGCACTTCTCCTTTCAGAATTACCAATATCTTTGAGTTCAAATACACCCCTTGGATGCATACCATAGACAATGTAGAATGGGCTCAAACCTGTACTCCGTTTGGAGAATCATTATATGCAAATTCAACCTGTGCTAAAGCCATATCCCAATTACAAGACACATTTCCAACAAGACACCTCAACATATTACCCAAGCTCCTATTAACCACTTCTATTTGACCATCCATTTTGGGGATGGTAAGCTAAGCTGAAACTGAGATGTGTACCCAACTTCTTCCAAAGTGTTCTCCAAAAGTGACCCACAAACTTCGTATCTCTATCAGATACTATACTCCTGGGTATACCATGCAACCTCACTACTTTGAAAAAAACTTAGCTATATTTGTTGCATCACTAGTGTTCTTGCAAGGAATGAAATGAACCATTTTTGAATATCTATCCACAACTATGAAAATATAATCATTGCCTCTTTGAGTTCTAGGAAATCCTACAACGAAATCCATCCTCACTGAATCTCAAGGTCTATTTGGCATAGGTAGTGGTTGCTACAAACCATTGTTTTGACTCCTACCCTTTGCATGTTGGCATACTCTACATCTCTCCACATACCTCTTCACATCTGCCTACACTTGTGGCCAATAATAATGTGTACTCAATTGTAGGTAAGTTTTTTCCTTCCCAAAATATTCTAAGCTAGGCTGCCACAATGCTTCTCCTTCAAGAGATTCTCTCTCATTGACCCTCTAGGAATGCACATCTAGTTACCTTTGTACAACAAACTGTCGTGCAACATAAAATCAATCCATGGTCCTCTATCTTTGCTAATAGGATTGTTGCAAGTTTCATATGCATCTCTGAAATCTGCATCATTTTCATACAACTCCTTTAAACTCTCAAATCCAACATTGTTTTCCGAATTTTTTTGTAGAAATAGACTTCTTTTACTTAATGCATCACCAACTTTGTTCGCTTGTCCACTTTTATGTTTCAATACAAAGTTAAAACTCTGAAGGTAATCCACCCACTTTGCATGCCTTTGATTTAGTTTGTGCTGGTTGTTTATAAACTAAAGTGCATGGTTATCTATGTAAACAACAAACTCCTTGGGAAACAAGTAATGCCTCCACTTCTTCAAAGATTGAACCAATGCATAAAATTCAAGGTCATAAGTTGACTACTTGACATCATTTAACTTTTCATTAAAATAAGCAATTGGTTTCCCTTCTTGACTTAGGACAACCCCTATTGCTAAGCCACTAGCATCACACTCTACTTGAAAGACTTTGTTAAAATCAGGTAAAACAAGTATAGTTTGTTCAATTATTAGTTTTTTCAAAAGTCAAACTTTTTTCAACCTCTTGAGTCCATTCAAACTTCTTTTAATGCCCTTTTATAGCACTTGTCAAGTATGGGAGCAACTATGCTACTAAATTGTTTAATAAAATTTCGATAAAAACTAGCAAGTCCATGAAAACTCCTTACCTCATAAGCACTCCTCAGTGTTGAAAAATCAACAATGGCCTTAACCTTCTTTGAGTCCATCTTCAATCCCTCTTTAAACACCACAAATCCCAAGTATATTAATTCGATCTTTATAAAAGTGCATTTCTTGAGGTTGATCAACAACTTCTCCTCATGCAACCGTGTCATCACCAATCTTAAATGCTCAGGTGTTCTTCCTTAGACATGCTAAAAACTAGTATATCATCCAAATAGACTATTAAAAACTTCCCCAAGAATGGTTACAAGACTTCATTCATGAGCCTCATAAAAGTAATAGGTGCATTTGTAAGCCCAAAAGGCATAACCAACCATTCATAAACACCATCATTAGTTTTAAATGTTGTATTCCATTCATCCCTTGGTTTGATCCTAATCTGATGGTAACCAATCTTCAAGTCTATCTTTGGAAAATACATACAACCACTCAAACAATCCATTAAATCATCCATCCTTGGAATAGGAAACCTGTATCTAATGGTAATATAATTGATTGCTCTAGAATTCATACACATTCTCCAATCAACTTCTTTCTTTAGTAATAATACTGTTGGTACAACACATAGGTTAAGACTCTCCTTTATCAATCCCTTTTCCAGTAACTCTTCAACCTGCTTTCTGATCTCCTCATTCTCCTTAGGATTCAATCTATATGCAACCTTGTTTGGTAGGCTACCTCCTAGAACCAAATCCATATGGTGGCTAATACTCCTCATTGGAGGCAACTCATTCGACAAATCATATACCACTATATCCATATGCTCTTTCAATATGTCATGTATCTCCTTCGACAAACCATCCAACTTAGTAGAGGTAGTTGCATCCTTAGGCTTAAGTACCAATGCATATCCCATTTATTCCTTCTTCATAGCATGCAAAAATTCTTTGCCACTCACCAACATAACCTTGATGCTACTAATGCTCTTATTATCCCCTTCTTCTCCTCTCAAGGGTAATAGTGTATGTTTATGACCATCCTTCTGAAAAGTGTAGGTATTGTTTCTCCCATCATGTATGGCTCTCCTGTCAAACTACCAAGGCCTACCAAGAAGCACATGGAAAACATCCATGGGCATGATGTTGTTGGAAAAATAAGAATAAACAACTGAGAGGGGGGGTGAATCAGTTGTCATAGAATTAAGACTTATTCAAACTTTTAACCTTTAATCTTAGATATGATGAATAACAATGAAAGCATAAATTAACAGCACATCAGAAACACATGAACACCAAGATTTTATACGTGGAAACCCTGTTAGGGGAAAAACCACAGTGGATGTTAGTCCACAAGATTATACCCCGTTAAAAGTATAATGAAGAATAAGTAGAAAATGCACATGCATTCAGGCACACTGTGTAGAGCTCATTGCTCAGAGGAAGGCTCACTGCCTTACATAAGAAAATCAGATTAAGTCCATCCGATGAGGTTGAACTGAAAAATTAGCTTCTACAAAAGCCTGATGACAGTTCCGATTAGGCACATAAAAACTTCTACACACTCTCCTCAAACTTCTTCACACTTTGCTCAATCTCTTTCACACTCTGCTCTGCACTTGAATGATTTGATCTTTATTCACACATGTACTTCACATATATACACTGAGCATACATCAAAATAAAGAAAACAACCGCTCTTATATATCCGCTACATGAATTTACATCAACAACTGGGTCGGCCAAAAATAAAGAATAAATTACAACTGTTGGCCTTAATACATAAATAAATCTCAATGCACACCAACACAAGTCAGTCACAACATAGTGAGGACCCAAAACAATATCTTTGAACACGCCAAACAATACAAGATTAATCCATAAGGATTTGTAACACGCTACCACCATTATGTTGGCCAAGAACATGAAAACCTTAAACAAACAAGGAAAAATCTTCAATCATGAACACACCGATCAATGTGAACGTACCACACTGATAGAGTATGATCTAGAAACATCAATGAACACTTCAGGAACATACACAACAACTCACTTTACCAGAATTGCAATCTCATCTTCCAGAAATACCTGCTATAGTAGCTGAATAACTATAGGAACACATAACATCATAACTTCCTCAATTCTTGATGCGTACCACTGAAAATTTAAGGCAACATACTAGATAGGCTTAGCAATAAACCCTTTAATGCATGCCTTCTGATCATCAATGTACACAAATTTTCATCACTCTGACCTTCTCAGCTTCACTAGCTGCCTGCAATATATTTATTACAATTTTCTCAATATCCTCAACATATACAACCTTCAGAATCACCAATGCTAATAGTGTTGACATTAATGAAAACCACACATCAACAATGCAACCACAACATCCAACATATGTCACACATAACATTGTCCTTATAAGTACCTATCTGAAACTCTATTGAAGCCTGCTTATCAACCAGTAACTGATGCCCCTTTTGTAGCCAAGAAACTTTATAGGGATTAGGATGTTTGATTCTAGTAAGACCTAATTTTTTTACCATTTCATTTGACACAAGATTATCTATACTACTGCTATCAATAATAGGTTTGCATCACTCATCTTTAACCTTTCAATTGGTCTTGAATAAATCTCCCCTTTGCACAGGTTCCAGACTCTCCTTTGGTGGCTTCAACAATACTCTTTTGAACAACAAAAAATCTCCTATCTCAGGTTCGTCTAAGTTATGTGAAGGTGACTTCACACTCTCTTGGTCTTCTTGCACAATCTAATTACTCCTCTCAGGCCTTGTGTGGCCTTCTTGTGTGAAATCAAAACACTCCTAACTCTTGTGACCAAACTTGTTACACTTAAAGCACTTTCCTGGAAAGCTTCTTCCTCTTCCTTGATAACCTCCTTTATGAAATGGTCTCCCTCCTCTATTCTGGAAACCTCCTCTCTCTGGATTAGCTTATCCAATAGAAGTGGCTACCTCTTCACCTTGATGGTGTTGTTGTCCTCTGTTAGAGTGTTGCCCTCTTCCTCTATCCCTACCTTTCTGATTTTGCTTTCTCTTAAGCTTCTCCTTTGCTTTGATAGAAATTGATACGCTTTCTCAAGAGTCCTAGGTGACAAAAGACTCAATTCATCTTGAAAATTGTATCTCAATCCATTGAGGTACCTAGCTACCTTCTCCATATCCTCTTCTCTATGCCCTGAATGAATCATTGTAGAACTCCTTGATATATTCTTTCACACTCATCTCTTTCTGCTTGAGGTTTTGTAATCTTTTAAACATATTAGTTTAGTAGTCTCCCAGAAGAAACTTAGCTTTTTGCTTGCCAACCATTCTATCCCAATAAGTTATCTTTTCTTTGTTCTTATTTCATCTTTTCAATTGAACATAGTCCTACCACATAGCAGTGTGGCCTTTCAATGTATGAAAACTTGATTCGTTTATCCTCTTCTACTTGTTTGTATTCAAAATTATACTTGTCAAGATCATTGATCCAATCATCGGGATCCTCTCCATTGAGGCTTCTTGAGTAAATGGGAACCTCTATCTTGGGATTGGATCCAAACCCCATGACTACTCTCAGTATTCTCACTTCAACTCCATCAAGGTCTTCTCCTTCTCTATGAACCACCTCTTCTCTGGCTGCTCCTCTTCTTCATTTTTGCTTATATCTCCCATAGGTAACCCTCTTCTCTATGCTTGCTCCATGGCCTCCATTCTTGTCATGATATTTTGCAACATTTCAAGAACCCCTTCCTCCATGCCTCTTCTGGCACCTCCTCTTGGCATTCTCCTCGGTGGCATTTTTCCCAACTTGATCCTCCCCAATCACTTATGGCTCTGATACCAAAATTGATGGTTGAGGTTAGACACCACTACCTATTATCCATGTTTGATTTATCTCAGTCTTTAAAATCCTTCTACAATAAAGCACACCTATTGTTGCACAGTAAACTATTTTTAAAATTAAACACAGATAATTTAAAAACTAAAATAACTCCCTTTCAATGATGATTTGGAGGTTCAGTGCCTCCTCAATATTATTTAGTTCTAACAAACATTTATGCATAACTAGAAAACTATTACAACCATCTCCATGTTTTCTTGAAAATAAAAAGGCAATGTAATACGAAGACAACACTATGATTAGATTGGAAGCCTTAAGACAAATTGCATAATCGTAGCAAAAACATTACAACAATCCAATGCTGCAATTAATCCAACTCTCCAATCTGACTTCTTCATTAATGACATGACTTCTTCATTAATGACAAAGTGAGCTCAACACAGCTATATGGAGGCAAAATCTCGTTTAATAGGTGGCAAATTTTACTCCCTTGAAGGATGCGAAGGTTTTCAATGTTTGATGCTTTTGCTTCAGACTTCTTTCCTGTGAAAAATCTATTGCAGTTACTGATTATAAATCTCCTATCTATAAAGATTATTTGACTGCCGAAAATTAATTCACAACAAATATTGAAAAATGATACAACTGCAACTTCACAAATAAAATTCACAGGAATAGAGAAGAAAACATGCAAACTAATAAACACAATATTTTTGGACAAATTGTCTTTAGAAAAACCTTGGAGGGAAAACCAGTACTGTAGATGAGGAATTATATTAATCTTCAGCAAATCAAGAGATACAAAAGAACTGCTTGCCTCTTACTGAAAAAGCTCCAACAATATTCTTCACCAGATATTTTTCTCTCAATTTCTCTTGCTGAAATTCCACTACTGCTGCCTCCAACGCTGTCACTGTGCCCTTGCTATCACTGCAAGACTATTTGCTATCACTGCAAATATTTCTCCAACTTGTGTCTATCAGTATGTATTCTCCAAATGCCCAATGACCCCCTTTTAAACTATTCTCATTGGAAAACCAATGGCCAAGATTTAATCTCAATCAATGGCTAAGATTAATTAGACTCTAACAAACCCTAACTAACTGGTTTCTAGAAGTCTCTAGAGGAATCAATTATTTAATTAAATAATTAAATATCTGGACCTAGCTAACTTCTATCTAGAAGTCTCAAGAATTAAATGCTAATTCTTGGAATTGGAGAAACAACTGTCCGAGCTACAATATAAAATTAACACTCCTTCTTAGCGATGAAGGTGTTCTACATAACACCCAACATATCTCTGAAGAAGATGAATTTCGCCTTCCCCAAAGCCTTTGTCATAATGTCTGCTACCTGCTGATCTGTAGGTATATACTATAGCTGAATAATCCCCCATTGTACACAATCCTTGACGAAATGATACCTGATGTCTATATGCTTAGACCTATCATGAAACACTGGATTCTCAGACAACTTGATGCAACTCTGATTGTCACAGTGTATCACTGCAGTCTCAACCTTCTGACCTAACAAGGCTACCAGCAACTTTCAAAGCCATATTGCCTCACATGTCGCCATGCTAGCTGCTATGTATTTTTCCTCTGCAGAACTCAGGGCCTCAGACTTTTGTTTCCTGTTGTACCAAGAGACAACTCCTGATCCCAAGCTAAAGCAACACCCTGAAGTGCTTTTCCTATCCATTGTACTGCTTGCCCAATCTATGTCAGTATAGCCTATCAACTTGATACCATCACCTCGAGTATATTTGATCCCATACTCGATTGTACCATGCAAATACCGCAACACATGCTTTGCCACTATCCAATGCATTCTCTTCGGCTCAACCATGAACTGACTAAGAGAATTTACTCCAAAGGATATATCTGGTCTGGTGTTGACCAAATACATGAGAGAGCCAATCAACTGTCTGTATAAGATGGGGTCTACATCCTTCTCCCTGGATGAGTCTACCTTCTTCCAATTCGTGATCATAGGAGTAGACATGGCTCTACAATCCTCCATCTCGAACCTCCTCAAGATTTCAATGCAGTATTTCCCTTGACCAAGGAGAATCTCACCATCTGTCTTCCATACCTCCATGCCTCGAAAGTAGTGCATAAGCCCCAAATCCTTCATCTTGAACTCTACTGCAAGGTCCCTCTTGCACTCCTCTATGAGCCCCAGTGAACCTGTTAAAAACAAGTTGTCCACATATAGAACAAGAATGAGAATCTCACCCCCAACTACCAAGTAGTAGAGATTAGCATCCGCCTCACTCTTCACAAAGCCCAATCCCTGCAAGTATTCATCAATGCGTTCATACCACGCCCTGGGAGCCTGCTTGAGTCCGTACAAAGCTCTCTTCAATCTGCACACGTGGGTTTCACTGTTGTGTGCTACAAAGCCCTCTGGTTGTTCTATGTATACTTCCATTTTCAATTCACCATTAAGAAACGCTGTCTTGACATCCATTTGATGGATCTGCCATCTCATCTGTGCTACAAGAGAGATCACAGCACGTATATAAGTATACCTGGCCACTGGAGCGAATGTCTCATCATAGTCTATTCCCTCCTTCTGAGAGAAACCCTTGGCCACAAACCTTGCCTTGTATTTCTCGATGCTACCATCTGCACCGTGCTTGATCTTATAGATCCAACGAGATCCAACCACTGTCCTATCTGTCGGTCTAGGCACAACCTCCCACACATCGTTCTGCACTATTGAGGTATATTCCTCAACCATTACATCTCACCACACCTGTTGCTATGCGGCCTCCTGATAACTGGAAGGCTCACTATCTACCAACTGACTAACTAAAGCCATATAGTCATTATACCTGGCTGGTTGTCTTCGTTGCCTACTACTCATCTTAGGAGCTCCCACAAACTCCTGAGTATCCTGTTGGTTACTGCTACCGACTGTAGAGGATAAAATATCAACCTTCATGTGTTCCTGATGCATCTCTTGGATCTACTACATTTGTTGCTCCATACTCTGCGAACTCTTAGCACGTGAGCCTGTGCTTGTACTAGTCATTGTACTCGAGCTTCGCTATCCCTGATTTGATTGCTCAATCCTTGGAGCTTTTATTGGCTGCTCACTCTGATCATCTGCTGGCAAATCTCTGGACCTTCTAAATGCCTTGTCCTCCATGAAATTGACATCACGCCTGACTATAATCCTCCTGGCCCCTGGAATAAATATTCGATATGCCTTTGAGGTCTCGCTGTACCCCACAAAGTACCCTCTCTCTGCAGTTTGATCTAACTTGGAACGTGTAGCACCTGGAATGTGACAATATGCCAAACTCCCAAATATCTTGAAGTGGCTAACATCTGGCTTCTTCCCTGAGAACGCCTCCTCTGGTGTCATCTTGCCCAATACCTTATGTGGAACCCTGTTTTGTATGTATACTGCTGTACTACATGCCTCTGCCCATAAGTAACGTGGCATATCCTGGTCATACAACATAGCCCTTGCTGCCTCTGATATAGACTGATTATTCCTTTCAGCAACCCCATTCTGCTATGGGTTGTAAGGAACAGTCCACTCTCTCTTGATTCCTTCCCTGGTACAGAACTCCTGGAACTCTTTCCCTTTGTACTCGCCTCCATTGTTTGACCGAAGAACCTTTATCTTCCTACCTGTCGAATTCTCCACAAGAGCTTTGAACTCTTGAAAACAACTGAAAACCTCATCCTTGGTCTTCAAGAAGTATATCCAGGTCTTCTTGGAGAAATCATCAATAAAAGTAACAAAGTACTCGTATCCTTTGAGAGACTTCATCGACATTGGTCCACATATATCTGAATGTACTAGATCAAGAACACCCTTGGATCTGGTGTCACTCCTTGGAAAAGCTGCTTTCACAAACTTCCCCAACACACATCCCTTACATACATCATTATGCTCTATGCTCACCTCTGGAACACTTGTCACTATCTCACGAAGCAATTTAAGTGCTCCATGATGTATATGGCCCATCCTCCTATGCCATAGCTCTCCTTGATCTCTAGAATTTTTGCTGCTCATCAGTGCCTTATGAGTATCAAACTACAACCTGTAAAGTTGGTCGCTCCTAACTCCAATAGCTATGGGTGATTTCCAATCCTTGTGCTTGATTAACACATTTGCCCCTCTAAAGAGTACATTGTAGCCTTTATCCTAAAGGACAGATACGGAAATAAGATTTATACCCAAGCCTGACACATGCAACACATCATGAATGGGAATCGGCTTGCCATTCTCCCTCTGAAATAGAACAGTCCCTTTTCCAACTGGATTTAGTTTGGACATGTTCCCCATAGAAATTTGGATTCTGATGTCCTCCTCCTTATAACTGGAGAAGTGTTCTCTAACTACTGTCATATGAAATGATGCCCCACTGTCTATATACCAAACATCCTGTGAGGTTGAGCTAACCATACAAGCTATGAGTGCAAAGTCATCTTCCATTTTGCTAGAGAGCTCATCTGCACTTGCTGAAGCTGCCGTCTGCTTCTTGCCTTTCTTCTTTTGTGGGAAATTGCTGACATAGTGGCCAAACTCGTGACAACCGTAGCACTTGACTTTAGACAAGTCCTTCTTCTTCTCGCCTTTAGGATTTGATCCTTTGCTAGACCCCTTCTTTGCTTTACCTTTTCCTGCTAGGGCAACGTTTTCCTATTCTGCCTCACTTTTCTGATTGTTACTACTGGCACCATTGACAAGGCTTAGTCTAAGCTCCTCTTGAGTGAAGTCACTCCATAGTCGATCCCAACTTGGTAAGGTGTCTCATCCATTAATAACTTGAACAAAGACATCCCACTGCTTAGTAAACCCATTTAGGGCTATCCGTACTAGCTCGTCATCATCTAGTTTATCTCCAATAGCTGCCGACTCATCCTTGACAAGTCTAAGTCTGATGAGGTAACTTGTAACGTCTTCTCCCTTGTTTATCCTGGTATTCCTCAACTTTTCTCTGAGAATCAGCTTCCTGTTAGTGGTAGCATTTTGGTATAGATTCAAAATGGCGTCCCACATCATCTTCGCTGTATCCAACTCTGCGATATGTGGAACAATATGATCCTTAACACCATCAAGAATCAACCTCCTTGCCTTGGCATCTTCCTTCTTATATGCTAAGAGCTGCGCTGGATCTGTAGGTACAGCTACAACACTAGTAACATATTCCTTGATACCATTCTCTTCTAGCAATAAAGAAATTTTGGCTTTCCAGACACCAAAATTTGAGGCTCCATCCAATTTGTCCTGATCTCTTAAACCTGCTGAGGCCATCTCAAACAAAAATAGTAATAACAAAAATAATAATACTGAAGAGGTAGAATTGGGTTTTATAAACCCTCTATTTTTCTTTTCTTCTTGTGCCTGCGTTGAGCTCTTTCTGCCCTTAGATCTGCTCCGATACCATGTGAAAAATCTATTGCAGTTATTGATTATAAATCTCCTATCTATAAAGATTATTTGACTGCCGAAAATTAATTCACAACAAATATTGAAAAATAATACAACTGCAACTTCACAAATAAAATTCACAGGAATAGAGAAGAAAACATGCAAACTAATAAACACAATATTTTTGGACAAATTGTCCCTAGAAAAACCCCAGAGGGAAAACCAGTACTACAGATGAGGAATTATATTAATCTTCAACAAATCAAGAGATACAAAAGAACTGCTTGCCTCTTACTGAGAAAGCTTCGACAATATTCTTCACCGGATATTTTTCTCTCAATTTCTCCTACTGAAATTCCACTGCTGCCGGCTCCAACGCTATCACTGCACCCTTGCTATCACTGTAAGACTATTTGCTATCACTGCAAATATTTCTCCAACTTGTGTCTATCAGTATGTATTCTCCAAATGCCCAATGACCCCCTTTTAAACTATTCTCATTGGAAAACCAATGGCCAAGATTTAATCTCAATCAATGGCTAAGATTAATTAGACTCTAACAAACCCTAACTAACTGGTTTCTAGAAGTCTCTAAAGGAATCAATTATTTAATTAAATAATTAAATATCTGGACCTAACTAACTTCTATCTAGAAGTTTCAAGAATTAAATGCTAATTCTTGGAATTGGAGAAACAACTGTCCAAGCTACAATATAAAATTAACATTTCCTTCCCTTTGTCGACCACAACAATCAAATATTGGTCAAATTCCCATGCCACACTCCTTTTTTCCACCAACCTTCTACCTCTATTCCCTATTGATGCCTTTCTTTTTCTCCTCTAGCCGCGGGAATGCTGAGGTTTATATTCTCTTGTGTTAAATCCATTGCCTACCATAACACTCTCACCCCCAAAACAATTAATTCACACTCAAAATTTGAACAAACCAAAACACCAAATAAAATTAATGGCAAATCAAATTTTCGTCGATCAAAGAATGATGCTCCTACATTAGGAGGCCATCTTTCTCCTCTATACAAAGAAACATCATTTTATTTATAAAATACAAGGGAATTATCCCTTAGTATTGGCATTACTCATTTCAATAAAGGGTAATTTTTATTTTTCAACGTCATGAATTTTCCCTGTCCGATTTGGTTTAGGTTCTTGGTTAATACGATCTTTTATTTTTACAAAAAGCTAGGATTTTCTCATAAACGTAAGACTAGATCTATATTTAGGTCTTTTGAAAGAAGATCTAACACTCTAAAAAATGAGAAGATAGACCTTAATAGTTGTGATACAAGGTTCTAGGAAGTGCATGGATATTGGATCATTCTCTTTTGTGTTTTGGTTTGGCTCTACATGTTATTTTAGGGGCAATATTTATAATCCAATCAAGCTTCCACTCATGTGGAATCTCAATAGTATTAACATGGTATTTATGAATTTGTACATCCCAATTTAATCTTTTAGCATAAGGTAAAGTTTCTAGAATTTTGGGGTAATTTTTGTTGGTCATGCTACAAGAACCTACATTTAGACACTGGTATATTTAAATGCATCGAACATTTTTTACCCATTGAAAAATAATCCTCAATAATCTAGAGACCCATGCTTAACCTCATTACATCCTTTGTCTCTTACACAAACTAAGGTTAGAATAAATTATACAAAACAAACTGAATTTTTACCTAAACTAGATAGAGTGGATATTTGACATGCATGTTTATATTGTGTTTGTCTTCTATCACAAATTTCTGAATAGGAGAAAGGTTTTATGTTTTAAGGTACGCAAGATCCTATATACACAAGGATTACTCCAAAATGAATATAATTTTTTTGGATTCTTATAAAATTTATTTCAAACTTAGGAGAGACATGCAATAGCTTGGTCTAAAATGTTTTACTAGGATTGTATTCTACATTTAATTCTATCAACTTAGCCCTAGGTTTGACAAAGTGTTTAAAGGTGAATTTATAAACAATACTTTTCAACAAATATGGTCATGGGTAATATTTACTATACATATCTTCAACTTTTATTGAGGTAGATTTACAAGTATAAATTATAACTGTAAGTGATTCACCTATAGTTTTGATATCAGGAACCTCTTAACCAATGATTTTATTCTTCATGGGATAGGTTGCAAGAAACTCATAGTAACCTTACAAAGATGCTTGACTACTAGTCTCGACTCCATCTTTAGAGAGAGACATTTTGGAATTCTTCCATTTTACTCTAATTTGTAAATGAAACTTGATTAGATGCCTTAAGAGGATTAAGAGATCTAAATCAAATAACAAATTGACTAAAATAAATAGTTGGATAAATAGTCAACTTGATTTCAAATGAGACTCCCCATAGAAGAAAATATTCTCAATAAATTCACAGTTAAAATTTATCAAACAATGGTTGTAGAGGTCATACAACTAAGTAGAGGTAGGAAAACAACAATGGATCTTAGAGGCAAAATAGCTACAACTTCTTAATATTATATAAATCTGGCATTACAATTATTTCCTACTTGAAACTTTCTTGAGAATTTGTTTATTCTTCAAAATCACATTAGGCATAAAAGAAGAGCATATGATTAACCAAGGAGATGCTTAGACACTCTAAGGTTTGAGGTGTCAAATGACTCCAAAATCACTTATTTAAAAATCTAAACTAACCTAAGGACTAGTAACATCGAATCTTACCTATACTACTAGCTAAACTAGTATAAATATAAATGAGGATTATTAGATGAAATGGTTGACATTGTTTCTTCTTTTTCTTTTACAAAAGTTCATAGCTCTGGAAGACTTCATTACATTTATCTCCCCGACCTATCATATTTATACATAATGTGAGATAGATAATGTTGATACTTCTACTTCTACTACCTTTCCCATAGTCTATGATGGTAAAATATATCTTCCCATTTCTCTCCCTCCTTTAGTTGCATGTTCAAAATCTTTGGACATCCCAAAGGATGTGGAGATATCCTCTCCCCTCACCATCATTAAAAAGATTATATTTTATATACAAATGATTTTGATTATCCCTAGGGTGGACCTTTTTGAACTTCTTAAGAGATGAAAAAGAGTGTGCAAAATATAATAGTGTCTAGTCTTTGAAGAAGACGTATAAAAATGAAGCTCCTCTAATAAAGAAATTTATGGAATAAAGAAAGGTTTGGATATTTTCTTTTTTGAGATTAATGCATCTTAAACATTTCTTAATATGAAAAAATTGTACCAATTCTTAACCTTGAAAGAAAAGGACCATGATAGAAAAAATGATAGAGGAAAATATTTTAGAAGTTGATAAATCTCAACCTCACAGTCCCCAAGATTCACCTGCATGCAATCACCTGTCACATGCAACAGATATTTAGAACAACCAATAAAAGATGTTATGTAAACCCTCAAAGCAAATATGTGCAATCTAAAACCAGAATATGATTATTGAATGATCTGATAATTACAATGTGATAAATCCTTATGGAGGAGATCAAGAAAACCTAAAATTAGGAAACCCTAAATGAAACCCTAGTGTGCACACTTAATAATTAATAAATAATTATTAATCTGTCTAAGTTTAGCTTAAGCAACCTAAAGGAATAAGTGACTTAATTAATTAACCAATATGATTAAATTAATTAAGTGTAATAACTTATTACTCTAACACCCCCCCTTAAGATGAACTTAGGGAGTAGCTAAAACACTAGAAAAAAGATGGGTCCCGGCAACAAAGGCCTGATCAGGTACCCAAGTACAAATGCAATGCAAACTAAACTAACTGGGGTAAAGGAGAAAACCCAGTGGGAACAAAACTCCTCCCCAAAATAGAATGAAAAGAGCAACTAAGTGATGAAAGATGGAGGACTCCATAAGATCCCCCAAGGACACCATCCATCACAAAGATACATGAAAGAACCCCCTGGAAGAGAGGAAGAAATAGACCACATAGCCCCCCCATAATGAAGTAGCTCCAAAAGGATTGAAGAAACCACATCTCTTGAAAGAAGTGAGAGGGAAGAGGCCGAATGAATGCAATCTCTAAAGGTGAAGTAGGTGTAGCCCAAGATGTCTCCACAAAAGCATGTGTGACCTCAACAAATGAAGAAGTCAAAGTAGGTGAAGACTGAAGTGAAACCTCCAAAGATGAATGCTCAACTAGATCCTGCTGCACTGAAACAAAAGAAACCACATCTGTAGTCATAGAAGTATCAAAAACTACAACAATAGATGGAGGAGATGGAATGGATGGCTCAAGAGCAGGATCTGAAGTGAGAACTCCAATGTTCAAGAAGCCAAATTTCTCCTCTAAATGTGATTCACACTAGAAGTGTGATGAACAACTGTAGGAACAGAAACACCATCAGTAACAAAATCTGCAAAGGAATACAACTAAGATGAGTGATCCACCGCCCCAGTAGCAATAACCGCTCTACTCTCCAAGTCTCTGATGATAACTGAATCAGGTGTGAACTCCACAGACCTCCCATTGCCTCCATGTGTGATTTGATATATAGAAAGAAGGTTGTTCATCAAATGAGGAACACACAAGACATCCTGAAAGGTGTTGTCCCCAAAACTAATAGACCCCTTCCCTGTAACACTCATGTATGTATTGTTTCCCATCAAAATAGGAGACATAGTGTGAGACTCAAAGGAAGTGAACATAGAATATGTAGAAGCCATATGATGAGATGCTCCTGAATCTAGAAGCCATCTCCCTGATCCAAGACTCAAAGAAACACAAAGAGCATGTCCCTTCATATCTGATGAAGTATGTGAACCAGTTGTGCCCCTATCATGCTGCACTGAAGAAGAAGAATGAGGAGAAGAAGATGATGTAGACATCCTAGAAGGAAAATCAATCTGATGTTTTTGAAGAAGATGTTTTAGGTCATCAATGTCCTTGTAACAATTATGTTTTGCATGTCCTTCCCTCTTGCAATATGCACATGTAGTCTTCTCCTTCCTAGATGATTTCCCCTTAGAAGAGGATAATGAATCTGAGGACTCCTTCTATTGCTCATGAGATTTGGAATCCTTTTGTTTATTTTTCTTTCCTTTGCCTATAAAAGCCTTTTGATCTCTGGGCTCTTGTGATGCAATGAGTGCCTGTGATGAAGAGGGCTTCAACTTTCCCATATTGTTCAACTTGGCCTACTCTCGAGTGAGAGAAGATGTAAAATCATCAAAAGAAGGCATAGTAGATCTAGTACCAAATGCATCCCTAGTAGCATAAAAGGTAGAAACAAAAATTGAATAATCTGGTCCAAGCTTAGAAATAATGAACAATATCAACTGAGAGTCTTCCTTCTGAACACCACACTATGACAACTGCAATCTAAGAGACTTGAGTTTGGTGAAAAACTCCTGGATGCTGTCAAAATCCCTAGGATTTAGGCCAATAAGCTCATTCTCTAACTGAAACCCTCTCACAGTATCCTGCTTCCCAAACAAAGACTGCAAAGTATTCTAGACCTCATGGGGTGTAGTGCAAGACTCAATATGAAAAATAAGGTCAGAAGAAAGAGACAGACATAAGGTACCATAAGCTTCATCACATCTATTAAACCACTTTCTCTTTTCAACATCACATGTAGGTTCAATTTTTGTACCCATGGTTACTCTGTACAACCCTTTGTGTTTCAAGTGAATCTCCATTTATTTTTTCCAACCAAAATAGTTGAATGGAGTAAGGGGTGCAATATTATGTGTATCCATGATAGAAAACAACAATATATACTCTCAAATAAAAAAAATGCTTGCTGATCTCAAAAAAATAGCCTGATTGCACGCTTCCCAAGAAAATAACTGAAAAGGTAAAGGCTGAGATTAAAGAAGAATATTAGATACTTGGTAAAAATTTGAAAAAAGATAGGTCTGAGATCTGTGTAGAGCATTGAACTAGCTTTCCAACACTTATTTGTTTTCGCAAAACAGAGTCCAGACGTAAAAGTTATGCCTCCCAGACTGAAAACAACAACTTTGGACTTCAAAGGCCAAAAAGGGCATCAAAACAAAACAATCAGAAAACCAAACCTCCACCACTGCGAAGTTCATCAAACCAGCTTTCTGACGATACCTCATTTTCGAAAAAACCCCCGCTTGCAAAAGTTATGAGAAAACGAAAAAAAGGCCTATAAAAAGGCACTTCCAGCACTAATCAGGGGCAAAAATTAAGTGCCTTTGGCTCTGGCCCTCGGTTCTGCATATGACCACCGCTAGCGCTTGGGGGTTGAAGCTGCTGGCTCCTGGTCATGCATATGACCACGACCTGTTGCAAGGAGCCCATGGGGGCTAAGGCCGAGTGGCACTGAGGGCGGTGGTGCAGGAGGCCGCCGCTAGGGGTGGTGGGTGGGAGACCGCCGGGCGGCGCTGGAGGGTTGGTCGCCGGTGGCTAGTGGCCGCTTGGCGTTGGTTGGGTAGCGTGGGCCGGTGTGAACTGGTCGCAGTTTTTTGAACCGTGTGTTTTGATTTTTTCAATAATTTTTTTGATTTTCGCAAAAAAAATTTCTCGAACTGCGTGCTGGGGAGGTCGTATGGCTTTCTTGGCAATTTTTTTTTGCCTTTTTTTTCAACAGGTCTAAAATCAACGAAACGAAAGGCGTTTCTAAGGTTTTTGGGCATCCTGAATGCAATGGCGATGTTCGTTTTTCCCAAAGATGCACAAAAAATTCTACCCCCAAATGCACAAAAGATTAGCCTAGCTTGAAACCCTTACACAGAAAAAAACACTGTGAGAGAATATCTTCAAAACAAGAACAGGTAGCTATAGGTCTGGAGCTCTGATACCATGTAGAAGTTGATAAATCTCAACCTCATAGTCCCCAAGATTCACCTGCATGCAATCACCTGTCACATGCAACAGATATTCATAACAACCAATAAGAGATGTTCTATAAATCCTCAGAGCAAATATGTGCAAGTTAAAACCAGAATATGATTATTGAATGATCTGATAATTACAATGTGATCAATCCTTATGGAGGAGATCAAGAAAACCTAAAATTAGGAAACCCTAAATGAAACCCTAGTGTGCACACTTAATAATTAATAAATAATTATTAATGTGCCTAAGTTTAGCTTAAGCAACCTAAAGAAATATGTGACTTAATTAATTAACCAATATGATTAAATTAATTAAGTGTAATAACTTATTACTCTAACAAATGTGTTTGTTGGGTAATCAATTTAATTGTACAACTAAATATATTGCAAGAAAAATAATACTTGTTGTAGATTGGCTCAACCAAGATATTCTAGTAACAAATATGCAAAGGTCTACTCCTCTCATTGGATTTGATTTTTTTAAGAAAATAAAATTTAATTTTAATCAAATTAAAATCCAAACACAATTTCAAATCTTGAGAATGGATATAGTCCCAAGATATACTACATTTTTTACAAAAAGAAGTCAAAAGTCTTCAATCAGTTGGATGCATATATGAACCAAATTTTTGTGGACAAACTAGAGTGTCTTTTGTTATTCTTAGATTAGCCACAAATATGCATTATATCAATATGCTTGATCCGATAAGAAAGCTTAATTTTAATTAGATAGTTTAAATTAATACTACCAACTCTAAGCAACTTTTCAAATTTGTTAGGATTGTAGGACCGCCAATAATCAATCTTGACCATGAATTTTCTATCCATCTAGTAACATCTACCATCGGTAGGCAAATACTTCCATGTAAATTTTTCTTCACTATAAACTTGTAAATAAATTACTCCAATACTAATTAACTTGCTACATCATTTTCAACTTAGGATTTTATGAAATTCAATCAATGAAGATGATCTCTTTTAAGAACATCATGATATATACTAAGTTGAAGACCCTAGATCCATTGACAAAATACACCATCAAGCTTAGATAATTGTAGCTCTATCTTGTGGTAATACAAAGTATCTAATACAAAAGTATGGTGGACCTACTAATACAAAGTATCTAATACAAAAGTATGGTGGACCTACAATAAAATAACTTTTGTAAAAGAAAAAGGATAGAAATTGTCGACCATTTGTCCTAATAATCCTCCTTTATGTTTATATTGATTTACTTGGTATCATAAGTAAGATTCAATGTTATTGAGTTCTTAGGTCAATTTAGAACTATAAATAAGCAATTTTTGGAGTCATTCGACACTTGAGCCTTAGAGTGTCTAAGCATATCCTTTGAATTATATAGTGATGATAGTCCACTAGTTACAATTCTACACAGCAGCAAATATTATTAATCAATCCCGAGAAGAAAGTATGCTATAGAGTTGGGTGGTTCACAAAATAGAACAGGCATAAGATTTAGCCACCACAAACACCCACGATGTATTTCCTTTATTTGTTGTGTACGGCTGCCAAATTAATAATTATTTCTTCATTATAGTATGGCAATTCCTTAAATAAATTAGTAACTCATTAATTAAATTTGAGTCTTCAATATATTGCAACAAATAGGTAGGTACGAGGATTCTTATTCTTTCATTAGATAGTTAAAAAAAATGTACAATCTAATAAAATAATAATTTGTTTGATAGTACAGTTAATTATAAAATAACCAACAACAATTTGATGGTTCTTTCAATTATGAAATAGTCAACAATAAAAAATCATATAAATGATTTTAAGAAAATTCACTGTCAACAATTTATACTTATGGCAAATTTATCTCATGGAAAATTCACCACTAATAATTCAGGACATATACAATTAGAAAATTTGATTTATGATAATAAAAATAAAACATTTTTCAATATATTTTATTATTTTCTAGTAAACCAATCTCTATTATTAATGTGATGGAAATTATTCTTTTGAGAAAAAATCTCAAGGTCTATATATATTAAAAAATATTAATGATAAAAAATGTTAATGATGAATTATTGGGCCATGAATTGTTGGTGGTGATTTTTCACCAGAGGAATTTGTCATGGTAGTGAATTGTTGGTGGTGAATTTTTCACTAGATGAATTTGTCATGGCGGTGAATTGCTGGTGGTGGTGAGTTTTCCACAAGATGAATTTGTAAAACCCCAAAAAATAATATTATGAAATAATGAAGAAATCTTTCACAAATAAAATAAGTTTGATGGTGCAATAAATTATGAAATAGCCAACAACCATTTTCTATTAAAAATATCACAAAATATATTGTTCAAAAATACATTAATAATATGATGTCTCATTACACCCAAAGAAATAATATTATGAAATAATGAAGATATATTTCACAAATAAAATAAATTTTTGTATTGAAATGAATATTGAAGAAGTAATCACAATAAAACTTAAAAAAATATGAATCAATCGAAACTTGAACATTCATAAAAATTTGACACAAATCTCAATATCTTAATATACCCCTAAAATAGTCTTTTCACTCAAATACAATCCCTGGATGAAATTGTTTCTAATGGATAAGAGGGTTTTTGTCTCCAAATCCAATTTGGAAACCAAGAGTATCTTCGTCCTTTGATTTTGTCACAAAAAAGGTTTTCACCACCAAGAAGATTTTCGTCCTCTAGCCAAAAGATGGACACGAATGCTCAATCTTTAAAAAAGAAGATTTTTACTTGACAAAATAATGAATGCTTTTTCTCAAGCCCAATTTTTATGATCACTTGTTTGTCATTTTTAGCCCTTCAAAAGAAGTCTCAAAAAATTCATTTCTTTTTAATTTAATATTCCATTTCCCCCTTATCATGGCATCACTTTATAAAACAACTTAAGTCACCTTTTAAAATATAAGTTAGTTTTAATTAATTAAAGTAAAAGATTTAGCAACTTAAATTAAATTATTGAATTATTTTACTTAGTTTGAAAATGGGACATGAAATGAAATAATGATTTGGGTTGTAAAATATCAATTACAAAAAAATTAAGTATAAAATTGATAAATTAACTTTAGAATTAAAAATAGCAAAAAAGAAAGAACCTAGTACTAGAGGATGGCGTTCATTGTCTAGGACAATATCATGATGCATGGATGCTTGCATGATATGATGTAGTCTTTATTACACATTGTCATCTCAATCTCAAACTGTCATCCAAAAAAATATTAAATTTTACAGATTACCAAATTTCAAACCCACTTGTACAATAAGAAACAAAGACAACCAAAGCAACAAACCAAGGGAGACTAAATGATATATAAATAGAGTTAAACTAGCTAGAACAAATGAAATTATGAAATTATAAGGCAAAGAAATAGAAGGAACAAATTTTCATACAATTGGAAAATTCTAAATAAAAGCCTACAACTAAAAAGAAGAAATGTTGGAGTTGTTTAAGGGCTTGCCATGAATGGTCAAGCCCTTATTTTGGTCTTTTGACCTCCATGGACAATCAAGAATATAGAGAAGAATGTTTGCACTTATCTTATTTGTGTCTAGGAACTAAAAGCAATGACAAAAGCTATGAATGCAACTCCCGCATCTACAAGGAGTAACAAACTAATTTGTATATGTGTGAGAAAAAAGGAAGTGAAATCCAAATGGTGTTAAGTACACAACAAAGGATTTTATATCAATAGAGGTAAGAAAATAAGAAAGAAAGAGCACAAACTACAAAAACAAAACCTTAACTTGTTGGAGAAGCTAAGGGAGACCAATCTTGTTGTAGGGTGATGCCAACACTTTCAAGAGTGTGCTAAAAATGTTAGTGTGTTCACATTGAGATTTGAATACCAAAACAATTTTGTAGTATGTTGAAAAAATGCTTGAAAGAGAGTTGTAAATTGACAGTCATAATTGAATGAAATAGATTTCAAAATTCTAAATTGAGAGGAAAAAATAGAAAAGTTTCAAGTTTAAAGAGTCATTTGGATTCATTATAGAATGATTACCTCCAAACTAAGCACATAGCAAGTGGTGAAACACTCAAAAATAGTCAATGAAAAACAAAACTATCATGGAACATTAGTGCATCTTATGGATGTCTACACATTGTGCTATTGTCTAAATAGTTATAGTTCCTAAAAAGTCAAACACTAATAAATGGAAAAGTTAGCATAGCTAGAACATACTTTTGCACAAAAGAAATCATGATAGGCATGACCTTGGAACCACAGACAAAAAAGCTAAAACATGGACCAAATAAACCTAAAAACATGATAGGGGAGACTTAAAGTGATTCCAAAACATAATGTAGAATTGTAAGGATATGCAATTTTCTATGTTATAGTACAAACTTTTTCAATTTTATTTTATAGAATAGCCTTAGTTTTTATTTCTAAAACTCTAGAAGTCTTTTATGGTAGAAGGTGATTGTGCCCATATTAGTCTATGAATGATCATTGTCTTTTTATATTGTCATAATTGTGCTAAATTCAAGTTCTATCATTTGATGCAATTTATGCAAAATATCTTTAAGGATAAGTACATATGTTAATTTGTTTGACTTTGCTATCTCATTTCCTTTTAAACTATGTATTAAATTTTAGTATTTTCTCTTTTACAATCAAGTAAATATAATTACAATAGAAGGAAACCAACTAAAGATTGTTTTACTAAAAGGTGTCCTATATCTAAAAAAAATCATGTTATCATTTGTAAGCATGCAAATCAAAATAAATTTAAAATAAAAAACAATATTAAAAACTCGTCATTCTAATTCAATGTAAACTTACAATATAGTGCTATGTGGATTTGCTCTTGATTTTAATGTTCTTCAAATTAGGAGTATGATAATTTGAAGTGAAGAATTTGATTTCAATTTATAAGATGATTTGAAGTGAAGAATTTGATTTTAATGTTCAACCAAAAGTTTATTCCATTAAAGGTGGAGTGGATGTAGATAGGTGGTGGCTATTATTAGTTGATTAAATAATTTATTAATTTAATGAAATTATATATATTTTTCTATTAACAAGACACATCACGATGAAATTACAAGGGCAATTCCTATCATTACAATACAACAATAAAATAATATTTAAAATTCATCTTTGATGGCCAACTTCCTCATGATGAGGGCCCTCCTTGTGAAGTTAAAAAAATAAATTAAATTGTTATTATTTTTTGGGACGATCCCCTCATAGTGGCACCCAATTTGGATATAAAAAATAATAAATAAATTAAATATGGGCCGACCTAAGTCTAGTGCCCAAAAAATAAATAAAAATAAATTTATCATTATAGGGGCCAACCCCCTAATGGAGTGCACCCAAATTTGAAATGAAAGGTTACATTGAAGAGGTATAAAATAATGAAGATTCATCTCATTTTTGAAGCAATGTAATTCCTTAATGAAGTTGCCTCCTTTTGTGAACATATAAATAAAGTTTGAGGATTGTGGAGAAGAGGGTGTGTGGAAGATAAGTTGATAAATCATATATACACAAGCAAATTTGTAAAGAGAGAGAATAATTGAAGATCATTCAAAGGTAGATTTTTGTAGGAGGATATCAAGAAGAACAAATACTTTGTCTTTCAAGAGGTTGGTGCCTCATACTAAGTCGGTGCTCAAGTGTTTGAGATTGATGTCTTCAAGTAGGTGACACCTACAAAGCTTGTAAGATATTTTTATATAAGCAATATTTTTTCGTGGTTTTCTCTCAAAAGGGTTTCCATATAAATCTTGTGTTCCGCTTGTGTCTTTATTTTATCGATGTTATGAATTTGAAGTTATTGTGGTTGTTAATTTGAAAAATTAAAAGATAGTCTTATACTGATTCATCCACTCTCAGTATAAGCTTGTGCACATCAATTGGTATTAAAGTCGATTCCTTCAAAGTATAGCTTAATCACTAGAAGATCTTAAGAGCACACATGGCCTACCAAGAAGGATTCTCCTCTAATAGGGCTCCATTGTTTGATGGGATAAATTATTCTTTCTAGAGTGTACAAATGTACACCTAATTAATAGATCTCAAATTTGATATTTGGAAATCGGTTGTGGATGGTTATATTGCACAATCATCTCCACCAACAGATTCGATAGGAAAGAAGGAAAGTGAAAATAATGCAAAAGTGATGAATGCAATTTTATGTGGATTATTGGAATCAAAATTTGTCAAAGTTATGTATTGTGCATCAACAAAAGAAATGTGGGACAAAATTCAAAGAAACTATGAAGGAGACTACAAGGTTAAGAAAGCCAAGCTCCAAACTCATAGAAGGCAATTTGAGAGCTTGAAGATGAAAGATGAGGAGTACATAGTAGCCTATCTACTTCACATAGATGAAATTGTCAACACCATTAGAGGTCTTGGAGACAAGGTTGAGGATGTAATAATTGTACAAAAAGTATTACGATATCTTCTTTTGAGAATTGATGCCAAAGTCTTCACAATCAAAGAAATGAAAGACTTGGACATGTACCCTAACAATAGATGAGTTGCATGGAATCCTCATTATATATGAGACGAGGAATGAAAAAGAGAAGACATCTAAGTGAGAGGTAACTTTCAAAGCCTCAAAGAAAATGAAAAGAAAAGAGCCTAAGCCAAGTGATAGCTCTGATGATGAATCAGACAAAGAAGAAACTCATTTTGTGAAGAGCTAAAGAAAATATCTAGCAAGTATAAAGTTAATTTTCCTTTTAAATTCTTCAACTGTGGAAAATTAGGACACTTTGTTGCTAAATGTTCTTATGAAAATAAAAGTAGTGATGATGAGGAAGAGCATAATATGAAGAAAGATAACAAACATAAGAAGAGCCACAAGCATGGAAAATTTGAGAAAAAGAAGTTTTCACAAAAGAAAGAAAGAAATTTATTCCAAGGAGGAAAGTAGCTCATCCGAAGAAATTTTATCTGTTAGTGATAAAGAAGAGATTATATTTATGGAAATAGAAACAAAAGATGATATCTTGAAAAATGATGAAAACGTAGAGTATGAGACATAAGGGGAAGATGATTATGATATGGATGGGGAAGTAGGTTTGGAAGAACTTATTTGAACCCTAGATGAAATCAAGAAACTCAAAAGGAAGAACTTTAAGAAAACGGTACAACTTCAAGAAATAGTGAATCCAAGGAAATGTTATCACAAAGTCTCAAAGAGTATGAAAAAATGATCATCAATCTAAAACTTTAAATCAAAGAAGAAAAAAGGATTGAAGAGGAGATAAGAATCCAATTGAAGAAAAGGGAAGAAAATTGTAAAAGTTTGGAGTCTAAAATTGTCTTGTTGAGAAAGGAACTTGAAAAGACAACCACTAAGTTGAACAAAAGCCTCACGTTTGAAAATAGTACTGAGATCTTGAATGATATTATAACTGAGAAAGGGTTACCTCTCATAAAGATAGGTCTTGGTTATGAAGCAAAGGATGATCAAGTTTCCAAAGAGCCCTTAGAGAAGACCAATGAAGTAAAACCAAAAATTTATGTTGATGCCATCAAAATTCCCATCAAAGGTGGAGGTACCAAGAAGGAAGAGAATCATGCTCCACAAAAATTTGGCACTCCTCCAAAAGTTAATAAGGACAAATTTCAAAAATCTTTTCCTTTGAGGCAAGCGCACATGACCAAGTTCAAAACCTCTTTCTTTAGCTATTGTTTCATGTGTAATCAATTTGGTCATAAAGTAATTGATTGTAGAACTCATGCAAGAAAAATTGGATGGAATAAGAATAAAAATCCTTATGGGTTCACAAATAGGAACTATAACCCTTTTTCCCCTCTAGTAGGCTATAATGTTATATGCTATAAGTGCAATAATTTTGGGCACACAATACATTTTTGTAGAAGTGGTTTTATAGATTCTTCTAAACCAAAAAGAAGGAAACTATGAAAAAGAACAAGGAGGAAAACACAAAAATATGGAAATAAAAAGGAGAGGTCCGTGCTTATACAAACTGCACTACATTCTCAAAATGAGAGACCAATGATATATTGACAGTGGTTGCTAAAGCCACATGACAGGTGACAAAAGTACATTGCTCATCTTGAAGGAAGTGAATGGAGGAATAGAGAAATTTGGGGGCAATGTTATGACAAAGATAATTTGAAAAACTACTCTTAGCCTAGATAATGGAAGAAAAAAAGCTAAAAGTGTTCTATATGTTGCAGGGTTGAAGCATAATATCCTAAGTGTGAGTAAAATGTGTGACCAAGCTATTGCAAGGTGTGCGCCCTTGGTCTCCTTGTGTTGTGCAACACAATTCTTTGGTTTGTGACATGGCTTAACCACCTCCTGTGGATTCATTGACTCTAGCGGTTTTATCAAGCATTATTAGGTCGATCTTTTGGTGCAACGACAACCCGTTTGTGCAATGATTGGTATTAGAGCCTGGGTCACGAGTTTGAACCCCTCGCTTGTGCTGAGGGGATTGTTGCAAGGTATGCACCCTTGGTATTCTTTTGGTGGGCAGTGCAATGCTTGTGTTTGTGACATGGCTTAACAGCCTCCCTTGAATTCATTAACTCTGGTGATTGTATTGGGAATTAACAGGTTGATCTTTTGGTGCAATGGCAACCGTCTGTGCAACACAAGCACACACTCTCACATTCATGCTGAAGAATGTGAAATCAAGAAGGAAGGGAAATTGATTATAGGTGTAAGTAGAACAACCAATAACCTCTAGATCCTTAGTGAAATCAAAGGTGAAAAGTGTTTTATGGGGAAAGAAGATATGGGTTGGTTATGGCACAAAAAAATGGGGCACATAAACTTTGACAATATTATGAAAATCAACAAGAAGTAGGAGTAAGGGACATGCCAAAGATTTCAAAGCCATGCAATACCATTTGCAACCAATACCAATATGGGAAGTAAACAATGGTGAGCTTCAAGACAAAACAATATTCTATGTCTAAACCCTTGGAACTTATCCATACTAACCTATGTGGGCCAATTAGAACAAAGATTATGCGAGGTGAGAGTTACTTAATGTTGTTAATTGATGATTATTCCAAAATGACTTGGGTTACATTTTTGAAAGAAAAATCTAAATATTTTTTAAAAAATAAGGCATTCAAAGCCTTAGTTGAGAATGAAGCCAATCTAAAAATCAAATACTTGAGACCAAATAGAGGAGGAGAGTTCACTTCAAACAAATTTAAAGAATTATGTGAACAAAATGGTATAAGGAGATATCTCTCTACTGCAAGGAATCCACAACAAAATGGAGTTGTGGAAAGGAAGAATACAACTATCCAAGAAATGACAAGGACCATGTTGAATGAGGCCAAGCTATTAGAAACTTTTTGGAGAGAAATAGTTCATATGACAGTCTACATTCTAAACTGAGGGTAAATTAGAGTAAGAAATAAAAAACACCATATGGACTATGGAAGGGTAGGCTTGCAATAGTGAAGTATTTCAAGGTATTTGGGAGAAAATATTATATAAGAAGGGATGAGGAAGATTTGGGAAAATTTGACTCTAGGTGTGATGAAGGTATTTTCCTTGGTTATTCTTCAAGGAGAAAAGCTTACACATGTTACATAAGAGATTGAAAAAAATATTGGAAGTGAAAATGTCTGAGTGATGATAACATGCATCAAAGGGAAATGTCTCAAGAGGCTGATTGTCAAGAGGGAGAAAGTTGAAAAGAAGAAGACATGGAGGAAGAAATTGAACATGAGGTAGCTGAGAAAAGAGACACAAATACACCATTGATTTGACACCTTCAAAGGAACCATCTAAGAAACCATCTAGATTTGTTCAAATTCATCATCTAGAAGATCTAATTCTTGGTGATAAAAGGAGAAGATTGACCAATACATCAAAACATGCAAATCTATTCTCGCTTTCTAAAATTGAACCTAAAAAATTTATGGAGGCAAGCAAAGACAAACATTGGGCGACTGTCATAGAAGAGGAGTTGAACCAAATTAAAAATAATGAAACTTGGGAACTTGTCCCAAGACAGATAAGAATGCAATTGGTACTAAGTGGGTTTTAAGAACAAACTGAATGAAGATGGTCAAGTTGTAGGGAACAAATCAAGGTTAGTGTGCAAAGGATATGCTCAAGTCAAAGGTATTGATTTTGAAGAAACATTTGTCCTTGTTGCTCATCTAGAAGTGATAAGGATGTTTTTATCATTTTCTAGTTTTAAGAATTTCAAAGTCTACCATATGGATGTCAAATCAACATTTTTGAATGCAAACCTAGAAGGAGAGGTGTTTATTGAACATCTTGAAAGATTCATCCTATTAGAAAATGAGGACTATGTATGCAAGTTAAAGAAGGCTATTTATGGATTGAAAGAAGCCCCTAAGGCTTGGTACTCAAGATTGGATAAGTGTCTACAAAAAAAACTTCAAAAGAGGTATTGTTGACAACAATCTATACATTAAAATTGAAGGAGATAATCAATTAATAGTTGTTTTTTATGTGGATGATATTATTTTTGGGGGTAGCAATGATAAAATATACCAAGAGTTGGTCATGAACATGCAAAAGGAGTTTGAAATGTTTATGCTTGGTGAATTGTCCTTCTTCCTTGGGTTATAAATTTCTCAATCAGACAAAGGAATATTTATCTCATAGGCCAAGTATATTAAGGAGATGTTGAAGAAATTCGAGATGGAGGATTGTAAACTTGTGAGTTCACCCATTGTTACAGGGTGCAAGTTGAGTAAAGATGATGAATCCCTTGAGGCTAATCAAACTCTTTATGTTGGAAATATTATGAAACATAGAAAATGTGAAACCCTAGGATTTGACCCTAGGGTTTAGGCACTTTTCTTAAGCATTTCATGTAGGATTTGAGAGTAGTGAGGTTTTGATGAATTTGGACAAGATATATGATTGACTTACAGCCTGAAAGGTGAGTCAACCAACCCTAGTTGACCAAGTCTAAGATGAATTTAGGGATGAAATGCAATGATCTAACTAGGCTAATGATGCAATCTATTGTTCTAATGCAAATACAACAAACATAGAAAGTCACAGACAAATTTAGACAATTGAAATGGACAGAGCAGGAAATTGTGCACCTGTGGTATGAATCTGGGGCTAAAAATGGAGGACTGATTCACCCTGGGCATATGCGTCCTTATAAATTTTTTTGGATCTACAAACTAGGACCTATAACACTCTATCTTCTCTCTGATTCTTGCCTTACAAATATGAAGCAGATTTTGGAGGACTAATTTGCCCAGGGTGTATATGTCCTTGTAGAGGGATTTCAAATCTATTTTCATAATCCTCTGGTGCTAGATCAAAGATTTTCATTTTCGTTCGCAATGTTTTTGGATCACTGTCAAATATTTATCTGAGTTTTCGTGAGTTGTCAAGATGTAGGGTTTTGATTGCAACAATGGATAATCGATCTTCAAAATTATTCCAATCTCCTCCAAACTTGAAACTTGCACATTTAAAGAGAGAGGAAGGGTTGCACCATTTAGGGGATTGCCTTAGTCAGACCCTGTGTTAGTGTTTCCACTTCCACTATGACAATGTCAATGATAATTGGATAAATGATAAGAAGGAATGATGAATCAACAAAGTGTTGCAACTCACCACCATTCAATGGCTTCCTTGAGGGACTGATATCATACAAATCTCTTCAAAGTTTGGATCTTGCTTGCTTGAATTTATTGGAGACCTACAAAGGGTTAGCCTTCACAAACAATGATAGCATAAACATGCATAAACTCACATACAATTTGAACATGATGCTTGGATCTTGAATTGCTACAATAAATCATTGAAAATATGCTCTTGACTTGCTTGATAATGCTCTTGGCAATAATTCTTGCTGCTAGTTTTTCCTATTATTTCTTGTTAGGTTTCAAATGCTGCAATAACTAGGTATTTATGTGCAATTATTCTAATTTCCCACAAATTAAATCCTGATAGCCGATTTTGGACTTTTGAATTACAAATAATAAAGTGTCGACACTGACATATTTGAATTTGGATCCAAAATAGGGGAACTGATTCACCCTAGGTGTATGTGTCCCAACCATATTTTCCAAAAATTAAGGTGCCAGGGGCAAAGTATTAGATAAATGCATTTGTTTTTCACTTACAATTTGTCAGTAATTGTTAAAGATGGTCCATAGAATGTTTAATTTAGGAGATTAGGGGTTCAATTAGGTCCAATTACTTAAGGGGGAGCAAAACATACTATGAGATTGTCAAGGGTGATAATTTACGATGCTACATATTGTAATCATATTGTTGTCATTAATGTCAAGAAGGAATGTCACATTATTTCCATTCATGTTAAAGGAGATGTTATGAATGCCTTCACTAAAAAGGGATTGGCCAAAGGACACTAATCACTATACAAGGAGAACTCAATTCATTTTTTTTATGTTAGTCGACCCATAGTCTTTATGGCAGCACTGGTTTTTATGAAGAATATTTATTATACAAATATGGTCGACTCCTCCCATGTTTTAGTGTCCAAGACAAAGAAAGATATAAATACAATTAAATGCTTATGTTAAGGATATAATAAACGCTTCATATTGGTGTTCCATATGATAGCCAACTATATCCATGATATGCTTTAAATTTAATAATTATTCTTGGTTGACTCTATTCTTGGCATCTATATGCTTGCCGACTATATGTTGGTCGACTATATTCTTACATATATATAAATAATGATTACAATAATTAAAGGGAGAAATGAATATGCATTACTTAGGCAATGATTGGAGCATTAAAAAAGATAATGGCTAAAGTATTAAAATGGACAATGTTTAATGTTAAGGAAATGTAACAATTGTAGTTAGCAATGGTAGTATTTAAGATCAAACAAAGGCATCAATCTTATATTAATTATAGGTTGTGATTATATGAGATATAAGGGAGTGATTCGTTTATTAGAAGTAGTGATTATATCAAAAGCAACAATTAAGGTTAAAAAGAAAGTAGCAATAGAAAGTTAAGAAGAGTCATGAACATTTAAATGGATCTCTTTTTAAAGAGATGTGTCCCACCATTTAAATTTGAAGATATAAAAAGGAATAAGATTTGTAAGAAGAGAAAGTAGGAGCATCAAATTTTTAAAGCATAAATATTAAGGAGAGTTACTCAAGCAAGAGTGTGGAGTGAAAAAGTTATATTATATATACACCAAGAGATTTGTGAAGAAAATATGTGTTATGTAAAGATCTATTATTCAAACAAAAGGAAATTGATGAGGAGAAAAGAATAATTGTTCAAGGCAAATTTTGTGAAGAATTTTATATGAGTAGCACTCATTAAAGGTGCAATATTCAAATAGGCATACATGATTAAAGGAGATTGAATTTTCCATCATCCATTGTAGAAGCAACAGTCATAAGGTGGAATTTTGATTGGAAGTTGGTGCTTCCTAAAAGAGGGATTGGTGTCTCTCGCTAAGTTGGTGTTTAGCAGTGAGGATTGGTGCCTAAAAATTGTGGGGATTTGTGTCTCCAATGGGTTGATGCCTACAAATTATACAAGTGGGGATTAATGTCTCCAATAGTCGATGCCTACAAAGCTTGTAAAAGGGATTTGTATACAAGAAATATTTTTCCATGGTTTTCTCCCGTAAGGGTTTCCATGCAAATCTTGTGTTCTTGTGTTGCATAATTGTTAGATCTTGTGTAATTGATATTGTTATGATTGTTAAGATTTGAAAAAGTAAATAATTATCTTATACTAATTCACCCCCTCCCCCTCTCAATATAAGTGTGTGCTCATCAATTGGTATCAGAGTCTATTCCTTCATAGTATAGCTTAATCGCTAGAAGGAATATCTTAAGAGTACACATGGCCCACCAAGAAGGATTCTCCTCTAACATGGCTCTATTGTTTGATGGTACAAATTATGCCTTTTGGAGCATAAGGATGCACACCTATCTAATAGATCTTGGCTCCGATATTTGGAAATTTGTAGTAAGTGCTTATAAAGCTCATGCATCTTCTCCAATGGATTCAATGGGAAAGAAGACAAGTGAACATAGCACAAAATCTATCAATGCAATTTTGTGTGGTGTAAGTGAATCAGAGTTTGTAAAGGTAATGCATTTTAAATCAACAAAAGAGATGTGGGACAAACTACAAAATACCTATGAAGGGGATGACAAGGTTAAGAAGGCTAAGCTTTAAAATCATAGAAGTCAATTTTAGAGTTTGAAAATAAAGGATGAAGAAAACATTGCAGCTTATTTGCTTTGAGCAGATGAAGTTGTTAACACCATAAGAGGTCTTGGTGAGAAGGTCAAAGAATCTATAGTTGTGTAAAAATTTCTAAGATCTCTTCCCTTGAGATTTGATGTCAAAGTATTTGTTATTGAAGAAATAAAGGATCTAGATAAACTCAAAATGGATGAACTACATAAGATCCTCACAACATATAAAATGAGGATTGAAAATGAAAAGCAATCAAAATGAGAAGCAACTTTCAAAGCTTCTAAGAAAATGAAAAATAGAGAGCCCAAGCCAAGTCATAGTTTCAATAATGAATCAAACGAAGAAGATCATTTTGTGAGGAAGTTGAAGAAAGGCTCTAGAAAGTACTGTTAGAAATTTAGTACTAGACATATATAATTAAATAAATAAATTAGCATGCTAATGTTAATTTAATTAATAAATCTTGTTTTGGTAGTTACTTTCCCGTAAAAAGTTTTATACGGGAATAATGGCCTTTTAAAGGCAATACAATGTAAGTGTTTTTTCAGTTAAATGTGAATGAACAGATTGTTAATTCAAGAGCAATCTCGATTTTTCTCTCATTTCAATAGGTATCAGAGTAGGTTGCTTGACTTCCTTGTTTTCCTTCCATTCGTTTGTCTTTCATCCAAAGCGATGTTTACAATAGTATTGTAGTGAGGACCACGTGCAATTGTTGTTGTTTTCTTCCATTCTTGCATTCGCCAACAAGTGAGCAATGTAGACCATGTGCAAAACCCTATTGACTCCATCATTCATCTGCATTTCTTCTCTTTCTCTCCACTCTGTTCATTCTTGCCATTGTTTGACATTCCATTATGTCCATTGTCATCATCCCAAATTTTTTAAAAATAAAAATTATATATCCCAATCTGCTGCAAGCATATGCGTTGAAAATCATGTTGAATTTGTTATATGTGGATATTGTCTTAATATATTTGTATTGACGGAAGATTTATGCGTTCGAGGAAACACTCAAGCGTACGTGAACTATCCATTATTTCTAGTTTATTATCTGCCATCATTATACAATTTTGGAGTCATCGAGTTCATTAATCATATTGCTGCTAATGATTGAGCTCATAATGATTTGCTGGAATTGGAGGCTATCATGATTCAGGGATTTATTGATGGTATCATGGAAGAAGATTTTCATCAATTTTTTCTGTGTAATTCGGGAGTCTTGAAAACATTGCATACCAGAAACCGTGGGAGCTTTTGAGGGGTTGTGGGTTTGTTTGGGCTAATGGCAAGCTATTGTTGTCCATGGAAACCAATATAGGCGATTCTCCTCTAATATGTTGAAGAAAACTGTTGGTAAAGAGGTGAAATTTTTGTGTTGAAAAGAGGTGGTTAGGGTACAGAAAGAAGAGTTTATCTTTTTACAAGTTTTTTTCCTTTTATTTTTGAAAATCTAAGGATACATTTTATTCAACACAAAAATGGATAAATTAAATCTTAATGAAAAGTTTGATGGAAATGATTTTCACAGTTGGAAAATACAGATACAGTTAGTGTTAATTGAAAGAGATCTTTGGGAAATTGTTGAAGGTACAATGCTAAAGCCAACAGATGCAGATGAACTTAAAAAATGGAAGGTAAAAGATAAGAAAGCATTGGCTATAATTGGTTCGGGTTTATCTAAACCTTATTTGCATCATCTAGATTTTAAAAAATCTGCTAAAGACGTCTAGGAAATATTAAATACTTTGTTTGGATCAAAAGTTGATACTGCAGAAATAACTATAAAACAAAAATTGTATGGTTTGAAAATGGAAGAAGGTGAAGATATAGTGTCTCACATCAGTAAATTTCGTTCCTTGATAAATCAGTTGGATGGTATAAATGAAGAAATAAAGGAAAATGGTAAATAGTATGCCAAAATGTATGTTTCACAAGGTATTCACCTTAAGCAAAATCAATCCAAGTCTAGAAAGTATTATTTCTGCATTGCTTGATAAAAAAAACAAACATGTTTCAGAAGAAGTTGCATTGACTGCACAAATCAAGCCTAGTACTTCTTACAAAAAATCCAAACATATGGCGAAGTTCAAACATGCAAATGGCACATGTTTCTATTGTAAAAGGACACGGCATGTAGTATTGAATTGCAAACAGAGAGCACGAGATCTTCTTGATGGAAAGTTGCAAGATAACGCTTTGGTGATTGAAGGATAGGACCACACTTCAAGTGATGAAGAAGTTCCACATCAAATTGACGAAGAAAATGTGTACTAATTTCTAGTTTTCCTCTATGTCAGTACTAAAAGGGGGTGTTAGAAATTTAGTACTAGACATATATAATTAAATAAATAAATTAGCATGCTAATGTTAATTTAATTACTAAATCTTGTTTTGGAAGTTACTTTCCCGTAAAAAGTTTTATACGGGAATAATGACCTTTTAAAGGCAATACAATGTAATTTTTTTTTTCAGTTGAATGTAAATGACTAGATTGTTAATTCGAGAGCAATCTCGATTTTTCTCTCATTTCAATAAGTACAAAGGTAAGTTACCTTTCAAATGCTTTAATTGTGGAAAGGTATGACATCTTGCTATCAAATTCCCATATGCAAGTAGTGAGGATGAAGAAGATCATGGCATGGAGAAAGATAAAAAATATTATCAATAAAAAAAGAGCCATAAGCATGGTAAAAATGAGAACTTTCACAAATATAATAAAATCCTCTATTCACAAGAGGAAAGTAATTCTTCTAAAGAGAGCTTCTTCCATAACAATAGAGAAGAGTTTCTATTCATAGCAATAGAAACAAAAGATGATATCTTGAAAAACAAAATCCAAGAAAGGGAAGAAGAGTTAGAAGGAGAAAAGAATGTTGAAATGGATTTAGAAGACAGAGAATATGATGAAAATGAAGGGGAATTAGATTTGAGAGGAGAGCTAACTTGTGCTCTAAGTGAAATAAAGATGCTTAGGAAGAAGAAAAATGAGGAATGTGAATCTAAGGAAAAGTTATCACAAAGTTTTGAAGAATCCGAAAAGATGATCATTGATCTAAAAATTTAAAATTGAAGAAGGGAAAAGGATTGAAGAAAAGGTAAGAATCCAATTGAAAGCAAAGAAAGAATATTGTGAAAGGTTAGAGTCCAAGATAGTTTCCTTGAGGAAGGAACTAGAGAAGATAGGTATTAAGTTGAACAAAAGCCTAAAATTTGAGAAGAATATTGAGGTCCTAGATGATATCATTAATGAATAAAGGTCATTGTTTAACAAGACGGGTCTTGGATGTAAAGAAAATTAGATGACAAATAAAGAAGGATCCAAAGTGGCACCAAAGAAGTCAAAAGAAGAAGAACCAAAGAGGTATGTTGAAGCCCTAAAAATCCCTATCAAAAGTGGAATAAACAAGAAGAAAGAGAGTCCTACATTTAGAAGATTTTTCCATTTGAGATAACCTCATATGACCAGGTTCAAAAGTTCATTTTATGGCTATTTTTTTCCATGCAATCATTTTGGTCATAAGGAAAGAGATTGTAGAGTACATGTGAGATATAAGTATGGTTGGAACAAAAATAGAAGTTCTTATGGGTGGACAAAATGGAACTATAACTCATTTGCTCCATTAGTAGATTATAATGTCATATGCTACAAATGTACCAACTATGGGC